>NW_019091368.1:2063851-2141287 GCF_001949145.1 Acanthaster planci
AGCCGTAGTCCGTCTTCGGTGGCTTCTTGGCGTCGTCCAGGAGTCCCGTCTTCTCGTCTTGCTCTTCGTCTGCCTCATCGGCGCTGCTAGTCTGATGGAAGATCGCAGGCTGCGCTGACTCAATCAGTGGTTTCTTTGTTTCTCCATTCTTGAAAAAAAAAGATGGAAATAATACATAAGATGGCCTGTCTTGTTTGTTATATAAAACATTATCTTTTAGGTGGTTAACACTTGTAAAGAATTGTCTCTGGATCACACCCGGGCGATCATGTCTTTACAATACATTTTGTTAGTATTGGTATAACTACCTTATGTTTAGCTGAAATGACTTTGCATGAAGTAACCAACAATTCAAGTAATTTCAGATCAAATCTCTGTTCAAAGAAAACTGCCACACCATTTACAGGTTTTTTTTTCTGTTCACTTTTTGTAAGTGATCATATACTTTTATATTTATAAAAAGGATTAATTTGAAGCCCAAATACGAATACATTTACTTACCTTATTTTTTAAGATAGGCTTTTGCCCTGTGAGCTTAAATATCGGACTATTTCATTTTCGTAGAGCGCCTCGACCTCTAAATAAGATGTATGTTCATGAACATGCGAAATCTTTTCACCAGTAGAACGACTTATTTAGTTGAAGTCTTGTCCTTTTATACTATGTCTGAAAAGGAGAACATACCTTTAAGAACCGAATTCGCGTAAAATTTTCCGGAGATCTTTGGAAGTACTCTTACAATCCTCATGCCTACCTCTATGCACTCCTCTCCTTCTTCCGGCTCGTCAGTGCCCTCGCCAATACCCTCTACCTCGGGCGCCACTAAGAACTCGGCCAGTCGCCTGGTGCTGACCACGGCGTTGACCAGGAGGAAGAGGGTAAAGGGCAAGAGGAAGAGCGGCACGGCGAGCTGGTTGAATAGGGACAGCGAAGCGAAAGTGACGTCCGGGGTCAGGATGCTGCCAGTCAGCGGGGTGTAGATCCCGAAAGCCTGTAAGTCGAGCAACACGCGACAAACATGACGTTGAAGTCTGTCGAAGTCGAAAGGTTTTAAGTAAGGCATGCCAAACTTTAGGGAAGGCTTACAGATGTTGAAGGCCTGCATATATACAACATCAAATGCCAAACGGGACTGAACATCTGTGGATGCCAAAAGCTAGCAAGTACACCTAAAAGACCTAGAAGGCAAATACACCTGCTCTTGGGTTAGGAATTTTGGATCTATTAGCAACAGCGGATACTAATTGATTTCTGCTTTCTGGTGACATTCTTTTTTTTTCTGTCCACTTAAATGATGACGTCAGTTTGGGTGTTTATAAATGAATATATTGTGTTGTAGTTTACCTTATACGAGCTCTCATATAATATTCATAAGGGTTTGATAGTTTATTATTATAATCGGATTTTTTAATTCAAATCAGGTTCTCTTAAATTTCGTTTTTTTTATTTTTTAAATACTGATGGTAAGTTGGTTTAATGATCTTTTCCAAAGCAAGCAAATTTAGTTTTATGCGAATGAATTCTCCACTATTTGCAAAATCAAACACATCGTCATTTCAATAAAAGGTTTTTAAATCCAGTAAATCGATTAAATTCAAATTCTGGTCTTGAATAATCCCCTAAAACATTGTCCATGCCCTTAAAAAATACATACAAAACAGCGCCTAGATAAACCTGTAGAGTACAGACGGGTCTCAACATGTGAAAGAGAGATACAGGTACCACGTAAAGTGCCACGTTTTAAACCCACACTCTATTTTAAGCCAGGAGCTGAATGAAAACACCATCAACCATACATGTGATTACTGTTAACCTGTCATTGTCGATGGACCCTTTGCCAATTATTTTCAATCTCCAAACTCTAGCACTAAATGAATTTACCGAACGTACGATGTGTCTGTCAAATAAGGTTTTGAAAAAGTATGAATATAAGTGCTGAAGCAGGCAGCCAAGTAGATATGCAGCGAAGCAATGACCACGTTTGCAAAAAATCACAATTTCGACTCTGTAGTCCAGGTCGATCTTCAGATTAGTGTATACTTTCTTCTCAAGATTCAGTGACCCATCAGCTAACGGCTATAAGAATCTATATTGTACCATCTAGTTTCTCAAGCTTAGTTACCACCAGCGTGCCGTTTGTTTTAGCGCTTTTGGTGGGGCTCGGAAATGGACTCAAGTAGATCTACGACCCAAAACAAAAATTTAATGATGGCAGCCTTAATACGAAATTCTTGAAAACTGAGGCCGTGTCCGAAACGGGCTTCCAGAGCTACGGCTAGTTCTATTGTCTACGCATCTCCACGCATTCCCAATGGAGCAAAGACCTAGACCTAGCTCTAGACAACAGATTCGGATGCAGCCTTATACACAGTGTACTTACAACGAGGGTAACGACCGTCGGGGTACCAGCCGTGAAGAATACTGTAAGGAATAAGACATGACTACCATTATTGTTCATTTCGTTCAGCCATTTCATTAACAGTAAAGACCGCGCCTGATATACTTGTCCACAAACATTATTCAGTTTTCAACAGACCAGTGTACAAATTGCTTCAACTGTTAGTTGATCCGGGAAAGCCTACTGGCAATAGTATACCCAACAGTGGAAGTAGTCGATAAATTCACCAGTATCGAGGCCAAATGCCAATTGGCTGATTTCACAAAACTGCACTAATTTTGCAGACTTTTTCTTGCATCTTTTCTTCTGAAATATATTTTAATTAACAGTCACCATAGATTTAAACTGCCTTTCGCAGTAACTTTTTTTCGGGATTCATTGACGCTTGAGCAAGAACTTTTCTTAAGAAGGACAAAACGCCAGAGCCACGTATGATTGCACTATTTTATCGAGGCGTTTTGAGAACCAACTGAACTAATTCTACTCAATCATGGGTGTAGAATTACGAGTGTTACTTGTATCTTTTTTAACATCGACAGCAAAGTCAGGTCAGACACGCTCTCTGATGTTACTCGGACAATCTCCTTATGGAGACATTTCACCATGACTCACTGGTGAAGACTAGCCCAGCACTGGCGTTGAGTAAGGAGCGGAGCTCCTTCTCGCGGACGACCTCTACTCCTTTGCAGTACAGGTCCTCCCACGCGTACATCTTGAGAAGCTTGATGCCCTGAAGCAACTCGTTTACTTGCTTCATGCGTCCGTCCGAGTTTTTCTGTGAAAAGAGTGGGTTGGGGGAGGTCGGTGATGGTCTGTCCAGCGGATCTGGGGCCAATTTCATAGAGCTGCTTAAGTGCAAAATTTGCTTCAGCGCAAAAACCTTGCTTGAAAGACGAACGTTACCAGCTCAAAATCTATGTGATTGTCATACTAACCAAAAGACAGGTGAATACCATTCCAAATCGATATACATCGCATTGAGTTTTGGCTGGTAACCTGATTTGTCAAGCAAGGTTTTTCCATACTTAATTAAGCAAATTTTGTGCTCAAAGCAGCTCTATGAAATTGGCCCAAGCTGCAACAGGGTCTCCAAGTTCGATGAGATAAAAAAAATCACAGTCCTTCTATTTTAAGTACATATACATGTGTTTGAAGCAGTTCAAAATTGATTGCAAAATAAGAGAACGCTGAACGATGAAGCAAAGGTGACCGTCGTGCTTGAAGGAGTAACTACGATTTCATGACTTTTGGCGACAAAAAGAAAATCACTCAATATGCAAATTCAGTTTTTCTTTTCTTTTTTTTAATCAGATATCAGTTGGCATTTGCAAGCAAGAATTGACTTCACACACGAAAATTCTGGTCTGACAACTGAAACTCTGAATACTCTGAAACTCTGAAAACAATGCCAGGACTACAGGAACAACGAGGGGGCAGATGCCCCTTCCCCGCGGAAGTACGTGTCCCCAGGTGCCCCCATCCTATTTGAAATTTTGTAATAATAAACAGCCTATATAAAATAGGTATACAAGTATACAAGCCACGGTTACACGCCCGTGTGCCCTCTCAGAAATTTCACCCTGGTTACACCACTGATAACAGTTTCCAGGTTATGTGAAGAAATATTGGTGTATCTCAACACAAGGCCTATGTCCATTTTTTTATTAACTCACTCCAACGTGTAGGCTTGTACTAAAAAAGACATCTTTCACGTCGATATGTGACCATGTTGAGCAAACAAGCGTCAGCCTCAAGAGAAAGAGACCCCCGGTTTACCCACACACCCCCGGCCCCCCCACGAATCTGGATCTTAATCACCCCCATCCTACCAAGAGTTCTTTCTGGGCCTTGCTGATCGACGTAGCGATCTTGACCTGGATGGGGAAGACGAGAAGAAACACGGACGCCCCAATCAGCGACGACACGCCCATCTGCAGGTACAACAGGATCAGGATGACGACCACCTGCAATGACACGAAATCCCCCAAAGTATCACATATATATATCTCCTCTGAGGGGCAGGGAAGCAGTCGCAAAGAAAGTGGGGACGGTAGGGGGGCTACTTGCCTCCACCTAAACATGTCACCTTTTTTTATTAATTCATTTTGTATGAAATGAACGATGGTATCACCTTTCCTTGGAGGAGGTGATGTTGTGAATAAAAAGGTGAATAAAACCAGTTTGGAATATCAATTAGGAAACATTGCAATTTCAAACCCGAATTCGGAAGCTTTATGCTCTGCTTTAGCAAGGCAGAATTCCTGGTGGTTTTTAATGATTGCTTGTGGGCCCTGGGTAATCAGCACTTGCATAAAATTTGAACAACTTGCTTGGAAATGTTTGTATATTAAGAAGAGCAGCTTGTGAGCAGAGTTGTGACATGAGGACATGTTTGATTCGGTGTGCGATGCCGTTCTGTGTCTAAAATAGCCAGTTGGGGGCACGAATCGATCAGAAATGGCTTAGTGATAGTGTCTCGGGTGACACAACAGAAGGCTCAGAGTTAGATGAACCTTTTCGTGCGTAAACGCGCATGCGGACTTTGGAACCAAAACGGCCGCGATTCTGAAGTCACAACAGAATGGATGAGAGGGCGCCCTCTGCCACTATACCTGCATGGGTATGGACCACAAGTAGTTGATAGTCTGGAACATGAAGAGGACGTTCATGGCGTCCGTCGACATGTGGTTGGTAATCTGTCCCACCGTCATCATGCCTCCGGTGGTGGCGTAAGTGGACAAGCGCAGGGCCTTCTGGTACACCAGTCCCTGCAAGATTAAATCGAGAAACGAAAAACTCAGGTTGTTCTAGTTTGTCATTTGGGGTAAACATGAAAAGTATAGAGTACCGAAGTGTGACGTCACTGTGAACCAGAAAGTGCAGTGCAACGAACGGAGTACGCGCACGTGTAGGTTCACGCGCTGGTTCTCGCGCTAATGCCTTTTACACACTAATTGGGCGCGTGACGTATTCACTTCGGTACTCTATTAGGTTGTACAAAGTTGAACAAACAAATCCCCAAAATTGTTGTAAATGTCAGCTTGACCAAGTGCAATACAAAACGTAAGGAAAGCTGATTAAAGGCAGGGCACTTGTCAGGGTTTTTTTAATTACTAATTGTTTTCAACGAATATCTTAGGAAGAAGGTGAAATAAAACTATCATGAAATTTGGTTCATAACTTTTAAGTATCTGTCGCAGCACAAGAATGATCACATACAAAGTGCGCCATCACACCATACACCTTCTTTGTTCCCCCACACATACGGTTTTTAATGTTCCCGAGGATGGCATCGCTTTCTAGTAAAGATGGCCGACCTGTGGCCAACAGAACCTACCTGCAACGCCGCCCGCACGTTCATGCTCTGTAGGATTGCCCGATGCATATGGCCCTGACCGCAGACAATCTTGATGCAGTAAGCGCAGAACAGCGTCCCTACCAACACGAAGCCGTTATCGAAGAACTCATCGAACGTCACAAGGTGGGGTGCGGCCTATGGAACCAAGTGATGATATCACAAGGACGCAGAATGAAGGAATACAAAAGAACGTGGGCTGATGCTTACCTGTCCATTAGCTAGAGGAATATTGATTTCCTTCATTTAAATGTGTCTCCTGCAAAACAATCACTTTATAGGCTTTTGAAAACAATTTAGAGCTCGTAGAAATGTTCTGATCGGGTCAGTAGGCTACGCTTATCTGAGAAAAGAATGTGGATCTTATAAGAGAGGGCTGTTCTAAAGTTGGTTCGTCTTGCGTTTTTCCACCTGTTTCACAACAAATAGATTTGTGCGCTGTTAACAACTCTCCTCTTCACTTGAGTTTGCTTTTGCTTACCGTTTTCTCATTTCCACCATAAGCGAGAGTGGAGACATACTTTGTCAACCCAGCGATTACAAGGGGTCCAACGAAGCCGCAAAAGTCAGCTGCCAGCTTCAACACACCAGCCCCGAACAGTTTAAAGCCGTAAACTTGAAAGTACAGCTTCCACAGTGAAGGGATCGACCCGGGATTCTTTGCGCACTTGTCCTGTAACATAAGAGTTGAGTTGAGTTAGGTGGGTTGGATTGGGCTAGGTTGAGTTGGGTTGGGTGGGTTGTGTGGGTTGGGTTGGGTTGGGTTGAGTTGGACAAGACATTCACAAAACAGTGAATATACTATCATATGCCACCTACCAATTCAATCTTCAGTGCCTTTTTAAATTCCAGGAAATTGTAGTTGGCTTCGTGTCGTTCAGGAATGTCTCCTAGGTCCTCCAGCTCTAGCGGTCTCCTGTAGCCTAGAGACATCAGCCAATTGATCCACCAGAAGAATTGCTGTGATAGGAAGTTGACGTAGTAGTACATGAACTCCATGTCCGGATTCATTAGATCCTTCGGGAACGGATCCGGTCCGCTGCGGCACAATCCAAACACCTGGGAAACGGAAACATGCGTGAGTAAATATAAACCTGTCTGTCACAAGTTCCGAGAAAGGGACTTTAACTATAGGACCCCGTTGTGCGAGAATTTTTTCTCCAAGAGTGCTGACCCTCGCGACTTAGGAGTTTGTCCATTTAAACTACACCCATTTGGCATTGCTTAATACTTAACATGTCGTTCTTATATCTTGATACCTTATATATGACAATAATAACTTTCTACACAAATAGGCAAGCACGTCGATTCTTCCCATGTGTGTATTGAAATTAGCGCACGGTGTATTACCCTGACTCTGATGAGGTTGAGGTCGCACAGGATGAAGACGGCGTAAGAAATGATGATCAGCATGCAGATATCAAACCGCATGACGGTAACGTCAAACAGGCCTGTCTGGTAGAGGTTAAGGAGTCGCAGCAGTTCCACCAGCAGGCCCAGGATCCAGTAGATGAGCAGGAGGAAGTCCATAGTGGGAAGCTCCCACAGCTCCATGTGATGGTAGTAGATCAGCGACACTACCGCGCCCAGCATGGCCGTGGCGGCTCCCGCGTAGAGGTGCGGCTGGGTACCCAGGTCCAAGGCCAGGTAGGTGGCGTCGGACAGCAGTCCCTCCCCCACGGCGGCCATCATGACAAAGAGCAGGAGCAGGCTCACTATCCAGCGGATTGTGTGGCCCGGCATGTAGATGATGTAGCGGGTGTTGTACCCTCGGTAGCTGGAGCAGACGCTCACGCCGAAGAGAATCAAGGAGGCCAGCACCACGAATCCGGCATGAGGGATGATTGCCACCGCGTCCACGAAGCAGGTGTTGTTGACGCCCTGCTCAATGACATTTGGCGACGACCCCAACACGTAAGAGTTGTTCTTCCCACAGAACCATTCCCACATTGGATCCATGTTGACGTTGGCTGCAGGAGAATTCATTAAAAATTACTGAGTTGTGTTATTTCTATATCTATTAGAGACATGCACTTGTCCTGTCAATGGACTAAATCTTTTAGGAGTCAACTGTTAAGCAAAGTCGAGTTTTATACGATGAACACGTAATCTAAGCTCTAGGCATAAATCGTTCCATTTCAAACCTTACGATTACCCATGGTTAGTACTGCTTTTGTGAAAGTGCAACACTCATTCGGATTATTCTTTCTATACATAATTATGATCACTTTTGGTCTGTGCATTTTTAAGACGGAGGTAGTTTGAGACATCGAACGTCGGGCACATGGACCTGTGAAGTCCCCAATGTTTACCGCTATCATTATGCTGAGGGGAAAAAGCTTCAAATCAATAAGCACACTCCAAATTATACCAGGCACGAAATGGGACAGAGGGGTCCCCCCTAACAAGTCCAATCCCATACACACTCCAGCCTATTGTCACTTAACACATTCCCCCTAGATGTCTGAAAAGAATTCCTGTGATACGAGTGTAATAATGACCAACACAAAGACAGGGGGAGGGTTCTCTCTGCCCCATAGTTTGCTTTACAATTTTGCTCCAAATATAATCGAGGCGAAAACAATTTTGTGTTTCTTTTTATGCGTCTCCAAGTAAAACACACCCTGTACCACATTTACCAAGACATTCCCAAATGCGAAGGTAAAGTTCGTTTTGCAGCTTATGCTTTTCATTTCCCTGGGCATCAGATACTGTCGATGTCATGGGTTAAAAAAAAATACAGCAGTACCTAGCAGATAAAAATGCACGGGAGCACAGAAAACCCGTTAGCTTTTGAACTCTTACCTACTCTAAACTTTGTGTGTCTTAAGAGTTCCAGTCTGTTTGCTCAGTCAGATAACCTATGAGCCAGTAAGCGGAGGTCTTTAAATCCCTCCCCCCCCCGTTAAGTGCTCGCAACTAACAAAATCGTTACCATTATGTAGTTTTTTTTTAATTAAAGGAAGATACGCTTGCCCAGCAGCGAGTTGTATTAATCTTATCGGGGGAATAAAGTCCAGGTTAGGGCCAAGTTCACGCACACCATTCAGAGGTTCTTAGATAAGAGAGACCTAGCTCAAACACAGCCCTATAATTGTTGCAATAATTCATTGGAAGGGAGCGACGAGAAAATCAGAGCTGGCAATGTGTGGAAATCACACGAGAGAAGGTGACACCTCCTCCCCCGCCCGCCATATCATTGTAAATTGTTACATTAATTGCAGGTTTTACGATAGAGTACATGTAAAACGAATTAAAAGGTTTAAATAAAACGAATTAAGTGATACTAAAGACCAGATTTGTACTTTTCACGCTTATTAATCTTTAGATTTTTGTTCTGTGATCAAGGCTCATTGCCTTGGGAGGATCCTATTTCAAAGGATCTTTTGGCATTGGTCAAATATGAGTGAATCTAAGTTTGACCTTTGATTTGAATTTATAACAAACGTGGTTTTATAAAAAAAAATCGACATCGTTGTGGGTAAATACCCAGCACTTAACCAATAGGTTTTCCCGCACCATTTTAAAGAAGGAGGGTGGAATTCCATCCACCAAGACCCGACATTGACTCATCGTTCATTATCATTCACATAAAACATTTGGTGTAAGAACGCAGTGAAATTCCATTTGAATCTAACGCACGGTTTTGATGTAGTCATCTTGTTTACCTGCCTCTTGCGTGAAGGCCCACGTGCATTGTGTCGGGGGACATGGGCGATCTTCATAAAGTTGTGTTTAAATGACGGTAAGACATTACTGGAAATGAGGGCTCGATTACCGAAAAAAATGCTCTGTGACAATACCAGGGAAGTTTTGGTGGAGTGAGGAATTCTACGCCGTTCTTCTAAAGTTGAAATAAACCAAACTTCCTCTTTGTTATTTAAATATTGGTGAAATTGCAGGAATATATGTTAAGTGGAGAGATAAGACAATGAGACAAAACAAGTGGATAAGCTTGATGACAGTAATTGTATTAATTGAAGGCAAACCTAAGGACAAGGAACTACAGAGCCAATTCATAGTACATTTAGCTGATGAATGCATTGTTTAATAAACAGTAGAATTGCTTGTAATAACAGTTCGTCAAATAATATTTCGTATCAGTTGTTCAACAATAATTGTTCAACTGTTGTAAAAAAAAAAAAACTTGAGAAAGATGAAGAAGTTCAAATCAAAGCAGTTTTCTTTCCTCTTCTTTTCCTTTTTATTTTTTTATTTGTTATTTTTTTTGCTCTCGGCAAAGGAGAACAGACTATTTTCTAACATTTATTCTTTTGCATCTCAGTCTGACGTATCAGAAATCTTACATGACCATGTATACGGCTTAGCCGTATTTAACACCGGTATCTTAAAGCAAAACCGAGGTTGTGAAGTCTGCCTCGCAAAAATACGTGTATTAAATACGAGCGTCCATTTTCATATGTTAAAAATTAAGAAGTGCAGATAAATGTGAGATTGTATTTGAGGTCAAATGTATTCCTGCCAATTCAACAACGAACTTGAATTTCACGGTTTATCTTCTATATGTACCTTCGTTTGCTGTTTTTCATTTCCTCTAAAATCCAGCATTTGATAAAAATCAGTAGAAACAGTATCAACGAAATCAAAATAATGAAGGCATTTCTACAACAAATTAAATCCAATAAATCCAATGAAAAAGCTTTCAGCTTCTGAGACCACACCCCTCATGCATATCGAGAGCAAACTGTGGTTAAGAATGGTTTTATGCACGTAATTCTGAATGCATGAATAATGAAACAAAAATGCTTATCTATGATCTGATTAACACTACGACGACTCACTTTTATAATAAGTTGCCCCCCCTTTGGAAAAATTTGTACACGCCCTCCAGTAGTTTAAGCAAGCTTTTGTGTCTGTGTCTGAGGCACCTTGAAAAGAGAGCCGCAACTGTTTGGTTGTGCTATTAATTGTGAGAGGAAATCGTTTGATTTCAATTGCAAAATAAAAATAATTTCTTTTATTTGTTTACCACATTTGATGAATCTTTCTTGCTAAAGTAACAGATGTAACTTACGTTTGATGCTCCTCAAAAGACGGTCAACTGGCAGTGAGTTAGGCACCTGATGCAACGCAGGGAGTTGCTTACGGTCACACTATAAAAAACGGTTGGATTACTTTCTCGCCAAGTAAAATGATTGTTGAGGCGTGAGCAGGGACCATGCAGCCCTTAACTCAGCCACTGCAGTCGCTCCCTGTTTTTCGGCTTAACAACTCCCATCTCCGGAAGCGTGCTAGCGGGCTGACCTGGAGAGAAGCAACTGCGTTCCCAGTCCTGGGCAACGCGCTACTTGTCTCGGGGTATCGGACTTTGAAACGTTCCGATTTTTTTTATCTCGTTCCAAGTTCAAAGCCAAGCTGAGACACCATGGGTTTGATTTTGTTGATTTAATTCTCAGAGGTAACTGGAGAATGCACTTTACTGTACTTACCACTGAGTGGCATCTTATCAGTTGGAGGCCGGCATTATGGTTCTTAACGTTAGTGCATAGTATGAAGTTTGGATCTCGCAACGTTGACTCTTGGACCGTATCTATACGTAATGTGCAAGGGTAATGGGTCTGTAAGACACGGCTACGGATGTGGACGGTGGAAAAGGCTAGAGTGTAGTTTACATTTTGTCAAAAATTAGCTAATGATAAATATTAGGCTATCCATATTTGGGATTTGAGTTCAATTCGAAAACCAATGCAATGAAAACAGAAACCTGATATAGAAAATAACAACGACGACTTTAAGAATAGCGTGAAACATTACTCATTAACGTAGGATCAATAGCGCTGAAGCGACTGTTAATTCTTTTTTCTTTCCACAGATGAGTGAAAAGATGCCATACACAGTTTGGCTTTGTAGGTAAAGTCACTCGTTGATAAATTAATGACCCCAAATATTTGGCAAATGGCCAGGTCTCTGTCTCCATTATCTACTTCTTGCGTTGTTTATGATTCCAAAGGCCTCACGTTCTTGAATTATTTTTTAATATTTGTTTGCAGTGCAGTTACTTCAGAGTGGTTTCCTGCAGATATGAAAGGTTACTGTGACAGGCAAAGGTCTCGTTACTGTCTCTCGAACAATGCTAATTAGCTCATGAAGTATTTCATCAGATTCCAGATTTTCACAGGATCAGTTTTATGACAAGCTTGACTCCAACAGCTACATAATTACAGCCACACTAAACACTGATCTCGATTTGCATGGCTCAAGTTATGGCAATATTTTTAAATGGCTCATTTCCAATTCTTGAAATCAGTGTGATGTTTTCCTTTTGTTGCTGACTTCGATTATATGACCATTAAAATTGATTAATTTCGACAAAGGACTTGCGGCTGCCTTTCCGGGGGAGCGCGAACGGACATGCATTTCTGTAAAGCGTTCACAACAACGGATTCTTACAAAGGGAAAATGTGCCCGTCGTTCGGAAAACCTCATTTTATTACCAGGACAAACTTTTCTTTGACGTGATAGCACGGCACGCGGGAAAGATTTCGTGAGTAGGCTTGGAACGCTGTGTCATAGACCTTATTCACAAGAAGGCCATTTTTAATCGTGTTCACTGGTTACATAGAATGGTTTTCTATGTTATCTGTTAAATGGCTGGTGTCAGACTATTTTCGATTCTATGCCTCTTTTTTTTTCTTTAGAAATGTGGTAAAAAACATTTAGATATAAATAATCAAAATTTTCAAAATCTTCAACAGCATAATTTAATCAATTAAATTTTTTTCAGTGCTTCCAGTTTTGTTCTCAGGTGCCAAAATTAAAAAAACGTTGACCTCGCTCTCAATTCAATATGGCCAACTTGTGAATGAGGCCAATTTCGCCGGCCGTTCTCTGGCTCTCCCCCTAAACTTCGCACAACCAACCGCCTTACAAACACGACGCTAAGCTCAGCCTTCGAGCTCCTCCAGCTAAGGAGCTGGGTTGTATTTCTGTGAAAGAAGAAAAGATCTGCTGTACTTGACAATAGTGGAAGAGGCCATCATTCCTGTGAACACTGTGCTCCATTATATGGGGTGCAGAAAGTCACTGATTGGTGTAACAAATGCTGTATTTACGAGTTTGTGTTTATTTTCCCAAACTAATTGGTCGTTTTGTTTGTTTTTGTTTTGCGCATTTGTCATCACGACTTACGAGTTCCCATTTTAAGTGTTCTCTTTTCCCAAGAGGCACTCTAGAGAGACGACACTAGTGGCATTTTCGCACAACCAACCAACTCAAACATTGAAAATCCTCGTGGTCTGCAGCAACCTCAGAAGTATTTCGATTATTCAATTTCATTACGTTGATTTTTCTTCTGTTTATAATACGTGCGTACAATAGATACATACAACTCAGTTTAAGATTAATGGACAGTGCCGTAAATCTGTGCTGGAAATTGAGGGTGAGGATTGGGAAAGTTGGGGGGAGGTGACTTGCCTGGCCATTCACATTTGACAAGCCGGAGGGTACCATTTACGATATGGGGGCAGTGTTCAGGATAGAGATGTACATCTGCAATGTGTATCAAATTCATGTTTTTCCATTTACTGGTATTACAAACATTTCAGTCGTTGGGAAATCCTAAAACTTCTTCACAATCCGCAAAAATTGTTTGCTCATCATAAAACAGTGGGGGGCGGTGATTCAAAAGCCCACCCCACCCTCAAAAGTGGGGGGTTTACCCCCATCCCCTCTGGGATTTACCTTCCATGTTCATGGACGTCATGAATCATGTTACTGTCAAATAATAACATTTACCTGTTGGCAACCGACAGGCGTGCGTCACAGGTTTCATGTAGGCCTACTCAATTAAAATTTAATTCACACACGCAGTCCGTTGCCTAATCTTTCAAAGACTGCAAAGGAAAAAAAGAAAATCAGCTCGACCTGCCTCAGGTGTCGGGTCTATATACGAGAACATTCGATATGTTTCATTTTATTTCCGAAAAAAAAGTCGCACCCTGCACTAAGAGGAGGGTATCATTAAATTTTTCGTCAAGGCAATCAGAGTGTTTGTCGTCCGTCACGCAAAGTCTTTGTTTTGGCCCTTGCAAATATCCCTTTCATCCATTTCCCACTCTTGATTGGCTCGTAAATTTCTCTTGATTGGCTCGTAAATTTCCCAGTGGATTACTTTCATCTGCGACCAACTGTCAGAGCGCGGACATTGACAGCGTACTTCACAATTTCCGAACGTTGGCATTTGTTGTTTCGGCAGACCGGGTATACAAATTGCGCACAATTGTCAAAAGTAACTAGGCCTACAACGTGGCGCGACGTGTACGTGTGCAGCTACCACAAAGACTGGTAAGTCAGGGAAGAAGTCACCATTTTCCAGCAATGCTACAATACCAAAATATGCCCATTACCCGACAGGGATTCATTGGCGGTACAAATGCATCACATGTTTATACACATGAAATAAAGATTTTTGCGAAGTAAAGTCGTTAACAGCGCATTTGTACACAGCGCCAACGCCGCGAAGTGTCCGGCGAGGTGGGTGCAAGGCAGTACGTTTAACCCCAGCGACACGTTGCCAATGTTTAGTTTAGATATTGGAAGCGCCAATGTCTTAAAAACAATACGCTGCGTTTAAACTGGCCCATATAAAATCGGACAACTGTTTTTAGGAAATAGAAATCTCCAATTTCCCCTAGGCTCCAAACCTCAATCTGCCACTGCGTGCTGATGAGATAGTGTGCCTTCCTACAGTTGTTAACCTCGATTAACTTAATTGTTTCTGAGGAGTGTATGCAATCAATAGGTGGGAAGGTTTTCGCTTAAACTAACCCAAGACGTTCACAATTTCATCGTACATTGAAAATGAATGCATATTTCTGGTAATGTTGTGCATCTGGGTCGGCTTGACCAGACTGAATCCGGTCCCGAAACTCATCCACGTTCCCCACATCCAACCCGACTCCAAACCGACGAAAATTCTGGCCAAACTGACCCCAGACCAACCCCAAAAAAGACGAAAATTTGGCTCAGGCAATACTAAGAGTGCGCCTCCAAGAGTTTGCAACGCGTTGACCAATCACAATGCGCGAAATCTGTCGACCCAATGTTCGTTTGGGCCGCATCTGAATCTCTTGTCTAGAGCTAGGTCTAGGCCTTCGCTCCATTGGAAATGTGTGGCGACGCGCAGACAATAGACGCAGCCGTAGCTCTGGAAGCCCGTTTCGGACACGGCCTTGGAAAGGGTTATCTTGCAACCTCTTGAAGGCGCACTATTGTGAAACGCCCGAAGTGTCCTTTGATTTGTCAACTGTTTGTACCTGAACTTGCATGAAGTTGCAGAAATTGTTTGTGAAAGCAAATCATTGTGAGAACTCAAAACTATTGCAAGGTGTCTCTTTTACAGTCCTGGTTGGAGTATAGAAATGAATAGGCCCTACCGTATAGAAAAATATGCATGGCGGTAACATCAGGCACAGTGTCTCTGCGGCAAAAAAATGCACCATGTAATTAATGTCCGAACTGTTTCGCTGTCTCGTTTTGTTTTATTTCGTGGGTTTTATTTGCTTCAAAGCTTTGCTGAAAAGATTAATATAGACGTTATTTATCCTGATCCTGCCATAGAGAATTAAATACAAATATGCTGTGCTGTAAAAGGTTAGTAACGAACGGGCTTTTGAACGTGTGCATTGGCGCGTTGTGCTGCATAATAAAACCCTTTGTTGTGTTGGGTTAAGCCAACAACACTACTACTACCGTGCACAAGTAATATGTTCAAAGTCTCATGTGAACGAAGCACAGATGACCAGAATTTGGTGTCCATTTTGAATCCCTGGTAGTCCTACTACTGTGTGGCTGCTTCGAGGGGAACTGTCGCCATTCCGGGCAAACAGTTCGTCATTTTGTGGACGATGGTGACATCGTCATTGGACCGCAAATCGGTCCTCAGCGTCTGCCTGTTGCTCTTCCTCCAGCACCCTCGCTTGTCCGATGCAGGTAGGGCCATAGGTACAGTCGGGGTAGGGGTCCTACTCTTGATTATAAACAAAGTGATGTGAGATTATTGGCCAGTGATTTTTCTCGGGAACAGTGGAGACCATTAGAAATGGTAAGCCCACGGTCACGTGCTAAACTCGTGCACCTTGGAATGAAAAGTGGCTAAGTGGAATCAGAAATTCTTCCGGGTTTATTTTTTCGGACATACATGTATTATAAAATAATGTACATTGTGACGTGCTTTCTGAAATAACACAAAGTGGTGATGTAACTAGTATTTGAGAGTTGTATATGTACTATGCACGTACTGCATCATTTTCAACGGTCCATTCACTGATGTGTGGCTCCCAAGTAGACAAACACTGAGTGTACGTAGAGTGGTCGATTACCGGGTGTTAAAGCTTGAAAATGTCAAAGCTCTCTGTTTGTTGAAACTCTCGAAAGGGCAGGGTGTTTTGGAAGCCATCTTATAACCGAGGGCGAATTCCACCCAACTATTACTTCGAACTCGACTGTGACATTCTTTATCGTTTTGAACTTAACATGCATGCAAAGACATCATCAGTAAAAGCCCTTTGATTCAATATAACGTAGCGTTTTCATGTTACAGTCATTTGAAGTTCATGGCCTCACTCGAGTCGGCCTACTTTCGTGGAAAAAGCATGGATTGTTGGACTAACCTGAGCAGAGAGAAAATCGACGTCGCGCGAGAACAGTTTCCAATTTTCTCAAAATGAATGTCCAAATGACCGTAAGCTGTTACTGAAAAGTCATTTTGATCTCGGTGCTTGCAAAAATTGCTCTGCAACAATAGTGGAGAAAAGGTTGAAGGCGGATTCCATTCTGGGCTCTTTCACGATTAAAATGGGGTCAACTTGTTGCTCTGAGGTCAACTTGTGTCAGAGTCAACAAGTGCTAACTTGCTTTCATTGTGCAAGTTGGCTTTCGTTTCAGTTTTGAACGCGATGTGGTATTCCAGATTTAAGAAAATAGCGAGCTTTAAAAGGCGCTGTGATAATGGTTTACTTCAATTTTTGGGGTTCATATCTAAAAGTGCTATTCTAAACTCTAAACTTGAATTCATTTGCCTTTGCAAATCATATGTCATATAAGGCCGTAACTTCGGCCAGAGGAGAAGAGGGAATTTAATCTTTGTGTAATGGAAATTCCGTTGGCTTGGCTTGTTTCAGTGCAGTTCAAAGCAAACTTATAAGGTAAATTATCAGGATGAAATTCAGAGTACCTTCCATCTTTCATCTCTCCAATTACACTGTTGCAGTCACCAACCCATTCCATAAATTGTATTTTTTTCCAAGCATGATTGTTAATTACAGATGTCTATGAGCAGGTTTTTTTTTTCAAAATGAAGCGAGGGCAAATTAATTGCTTTTAGTTGTATTATGATGTGTTTGGGGACTTTTTTAGGAGGGGGTGTGTTGCTTTTTTTCGCTTTCTTTTTTAACTTTGCTATTTCTTGATTTGACATGGTTTGAAAGACCGTTTGGGGGTGTTTTTCCACACGGATCAGAAAACCTAACATGTTGGAAGTTAAGAGAGAAAAGGCATACATTTTGGTCAATTTTGTACTCTTCAAAAAACCCTTTCGCATCGTTCAGCATACGTCGTCTGCACAGCCTGCTTCGTCAAAGACTGTCCTTGGTCCTTGCCTCGGTGACGTTTTTTTATTCTGTTTTTCCTGCCAATTAGCATGTGGTAATTCCACCTTGACTGACTGCAAGAACGGCGGAGAATGCAACGAGGACGGGACGTGTGAATGCCCACACGGATATTCTGGGCCTGTTTGTGAACACACAGGTTGTAGAGGTGTATTACTTTTATTTACTTAATGCCTGCCAATTGTTCACGAGAGTTTATGGCCCATAGAGACAAGGTCCATTACAAGTGCGCATGCGCACTTCATTTTCAAGCAGACGACAACGGTTTTTCGTGCAAGCAGACAACGTTACAGCGCAGATTTTTTCAATGACTGACCTCGTAAAATACCATGGTGTAGAAGCATAAATACATTTCGGGAAGATTTAGACACGACACCACGAACAACACACAATTTTCCTCAATTCGTAAGATTTCTAACGGTAAATCTCCGCACAGTATAAAAAGAAAAGAAAAAAAATCGGAATTACAAAGGTTTGCACTAATTTCATCAATAGTTTTTATAACCAGGAAAACTCATTTTCAATAGATATTGATCAAATTTGGCAACACTCATTTTTTTCGGGTGAAAAATAAAATAATTTTTGGGTTATTTAAAGCTACATTTTCATCCTTTTTTTGAGGCAGGGTACAAAATCAATGCTGCTGGAAAATGAAATGATTAATGACATTTGGATTGATAAAGAAAAATTTCATAACTTATGCTCTGTTTCCTGAAAATCCATTAATGGTGACAACGCCTCATTTTGCAATTACAGCGCTCGAAATCAGACATAGCCTGTTGCTATGCTGTTGTTAAGTTCAAATCTTGCGCACGCGCACTTTGGTAATTAGCGCCATGAACATTATGTGTGTCAGCAAGACATGTACATGAAGCCAGTCTCTGTTGTGGTCGTCAGCATGTATTGTCGGGAACAGGGAAGAGCAGTGCATTTTATAAATTCTCGTTCGCGTTGAGGCCACTACGCGGCGAGTGTGGCTCTTTGTTGAAACTGCTTTTCACTTGAGAGAATATCACTGCTTTTTTCTCACCAGTTGTCAGCAAGGCTATTCTTGTACTTGTATGCATCATGCCAGCGATCACATGGACCATTGTCTGCTGCTACGGATGTAGAAGTTGTAAGATGATTTTTCTTTTCCTTTCTTTTGTTATTTATTTCGCATTTCGGCTTCGTCTTCGGCCAAGTGACAAAAGTCCAACCTTTGGCCTCACATACATGAAACAATTTGATGATTTAAGGGGACAATGTATCTGCAAATTCAGCTGCAGGGTCGCATCTCCGGTAACGGAGGTTTGGTCAAATCTCTGGGGGTAAAAAGCCATTCTGGGGGTTGTATGCAATTGCGCATTGGCACTTCAAGGTTGGACGATGTCGCCTCGTGCGTAATTTGCGTGAAAAATTACGACACTCTTCGTAAAGTTTTGATCTCTAAGTTACTGGACATCAACACGTTTACGCAAGGTTGCCTTTCAGCTTGTGGGTAATGGTGTTCACAGATGTCAAGATGTAATCAGAAGAGAATAAGTAGCTTGTTTTGTTTTTCCTGATATCAATGGCTGTTCCCGAACAGATGGGCTGGAGCAAGGACCTACTCATGGTGTGTCATCCTTAAGTGAGAGAAGTGAGATCGTTGCTAGACAAAAAGCTCTGCTATTGTTTACGCGTGAAGCCTTTTCATGAACAAAATTTAAATTATATTTAAGAAAACAATGTAAAACTAATTTCATTCGTTGACAGATGACATGGTACATTCCATTGTAGGCGAAATTAAATGAGATGGAACACTTCATATGTCACGGAGTGAAATTATGTTTTCTGTCGACCCATTGCCCAAATGTTAAAAAATCATCACAGATAGGCTATATTTGTTTTATACATATTCGATAGTCCTTAATAACCCAAGAGTTCAGAATTTCATGTAAACGTAGGACAGACCCTTTGTGTACCCAAAAATCATACCTCTATTTCTGAGGTGCAGCCGCGCCGATCGTTGCGATGAACAATTCAAATAGCACGTGATCAGTAACCAACCAATCAGGTGAATTTAATATGCGATGTAATGTCATGTTGGTGCCAAACACCATCTTGCTGCGTTTGTCCGAACATGTGCGTTATTTACGGATGTGTGGATGGAAGTTTACTGAGGGCGCACTTGTTGGGGTTACTGTTGTAGTTTACTGAGTCACCAATGTGAAAGATAGATTAGGAGTACAAGAGCAAATACATGTACAAGTACAAACATGTTTACGGTAAGAATAATTCATGCAGTTAACAGATGGAATGAAATTTTCATCTTTAATCGAATTAAATTCTTTCCAATTCACAAAAACAATGAACTTATTCTTTAATTCGCTTTATTCAAAACTTTAAAGCCCCACCGGACTAGATCCCCGCATAACGTTAGAACCTATTTTAGTGTGAGGGGCTGCAGTGTTGACAGTGTGAACGTGCAGCAGAGATTCCATTTACCGTAGAATGGAACTGTTGTCTTCGAGGAAAATTATTGACACGAGATCAGCAGCCCACCAGTGACAGGGATATTTTCAGGCTTCTTATAAAAAATACTGATTGGAACTTTCGTGAAGTTTGTGTACAAAAATTAACCTCCTAATACGAAAGGGCAAACAGGCCTGCTCCTTGAACAGATACTAAATTTACTGCCTAAAAGGCCTTAAAGTAGGTTAGCTTGGGATTTTAGTTTTCTTGAAGAGCAACGTGAGTATGCGTGCACCTTCCCCATGGTTAAACGCCTTGAACAGAAAGGCCAGAATGTAGGAAAACATTGATTTTTGTTTCACGAAGAGATGCGCGTCTCTGCTAATCTCGGCTAACTGTGGTAAATGTTTACTTTTCACAGAAACATTCAAAGGTTTCCTTACTGCATAATGTCGTTGCAGTGTGGTAGTTTTTAAGTTTTAAAATAGAACAAACGTCTCTTGCATACGATTATCTCGAAAAGCTCTTTTTCCACAAAATGATCTTGTGTCTCTTCGTGAATATAGTGGCGTGGTAATGTAGCGCAAGTTCGGCCAAAGACCATTTTATCAAGCACAGGTAGATTTGGACTGGCACCCTGGATACAGGGATGAGCACTGGTTACCCTTAGGAGAAACCAAACCGACAAATTGTCCTCGCTTGAACTTGTCCCTGGCTTAAGGTGTTTATATATCAATGTTAAGGTGCCATTGTAAATATGTCTTGATGCGCCAAAGCCCCGTATTTACTTATTTCAACAGACCGTGCCAAGATAAAGCGCCAGAGGCGCCGAGCGTCCGCAAGAGCTAACCGCCAGCGAGCAACGTCGGACGAAGACGACATCGTACCTGTGGACGATGATCCACCCGGATACGACCAAGCCGTGCATGAAAATCCTGTAGCCATCTGCGGTCTGGACGAAAACCCTGACTGGACCTTCCAGACGGGCGTCAATTACTTGGAACTTCCCCCGCACTACGAGGACCTCATCAACGCAATCAAGTCTGGAAAGGATATGCCGACTCCAGTGATAATAGAGATGGAGCCGACAAACACTGTTGAAAGTTCGAGGACCGTGGGGGAGTTGGAGATCGAAGAGAGAGGTCGAGGGAGGGGAAGCCAGGACACCACACACGACGAACCGTCGTCATCCACGACCCAATCAGGGATCAACCAGGAGTCTGGCTGCAACAGTCGCATAGCCAGGGAAGATTCTTCCTCTGTTTTGTGTCGGAGTCATCCTGGTGACGAACCGTCCTCACTTGGGACATTTTCCGAGACTGCAACCGAGGAAAAAGTATTGTCTGCTCCGCCAAATCAGAGAGAATCTGGAGATGAAGACCCGACCGCGTTGAGCCAAGCAGATTCCGGGGGCGCACCAGGGCAGAGGGACATGCGGGACCAATGAAACTCCGTGGACCTACTTGACCAAAGGAACTCATAGAACGCACTTGACCAACAAAACTCCGAGGACGTACTTGGCCGTTAGAGGTAATTATCTATAAATGGAGATGTTAGAGTCCTTGGTAAAACCACCGACAATTGAGCAGAAAGTAAAAGATGCGGAAAGGAACTTGAATTTGAAGTCTCAAGCACTCTGAAGGGAGTCAATATTTATTTATTTTCTTATATATTTTTACTGAAGGTATTTAGGCCCATCATTGTTGTCTATGGCAGCTGGTCTGCAACGTTTCGACCGTAATGACGTCATGTCAAAACGGGAAAACATCAGGACGTATTTTATATTTATCGGTAATTATAGAGTCAATGTCTGTGGCTGCATCCGAATCTCTTGTCTAGAGCTAGGTCTAGGTCTTCGTTCCATTGGAAATGTGTGGAGACGCGTAGACAATAGACCTAGCCGTAGCTCTGGAAGCCCGTTTCGGACACGGCCTTTGTTTAAAAACGAAATATAATGGCTATAATATAGCTGCCTAGGTGTTGTCTAGATGTCAAGTACCACCACTGTTGCGTGATTCCTACACATGTTGATTCTTTATTTTCACATCACAAATGGTACTTAAATGACATTTTCATCGACATGAACAGCAAACACTGGAGAATTATATGTTAAGTATGGACCATACAAATCTGTCTTTTAAATAAATGTGGTGTTTTATCGATGCAGCGATTCATAATAGCAAGTGTAAAGTTAAGAGTAAAGTTCACAATATAAATGACTCTCTAATATTTTGTACGTGTAACGTCTCCCTTAGGACACTTTCTAACGATGCTGTGATTATAATATGAAGTGTGGCGTTTCGAGTGCAGTCAAGTTTAAATGCCACGTAATTGGCTCTTACTTTGTATACTGTTAGCGGGAATAGGGTTCGAGGGTACAAAATAACACTTGACACTGATTAGCGAGGAGTCTTGGCATCCTAACCCATCTTCGACTTTAACATGAACACATTTGCTACCAAACGTAAGCAAATAATATTGATTTAAGAACCCTACAAGATGAATGTAAATCAATGCTTTGCAATATTTGTTCATTCTATTCAGTCTTGATAATGTAAGTAGTATTTATAATTGGTGACTATAACATTTATATATAATAATTGTATTTTACACAGTTTTATAACTAAAAGAAGTTGCAATCACATTGGTTCTACAGTGTTGAAAAGAAAATATCTAGGTACTTAGCTTTTTATATTATAAGATTCGCGAATTTAAATTTGAAGTGCCTTTTTATAACCATTTTTTGGGTGAAACTAGTCTTAAATTCTACCAATAATATTTCTTCGTGGTTGAAAGATTCTTTTGAAGTGTTTTTTTTTACTGTTTGGAGCTTGTTGATTAATTTGGTCTTGTTTTAGAAAATACCTTCACAGATTATACAGACCGTACCTTAATGAAATTGTCCTGAAACGAGCACATGTGCTACCGACTGGCTGATATTCTAAACTTCTTCAAAGACCAACTGGGTTCGCTGAATACCCATTGTGCCTCCCCTTAAGATTGTAACATGGGCAGTCTTTGCCTTGCAGCTGAACAGTGTAACACTTAATATTAAGAATTGATCACCGATTCAAGGTTTTTTAAAACTACTTATAATCTTTGATATGTAATAGGTAAATAAACAACTACTTTCACAACTTACACATTCAACCTTTTTTACCGTTTTTATCACAATCACGACTGACTTTTAAATGTGTTGGAAACTATTTTGGTTTCTAGGCATATGTAATAAAGTTTAACAACACTGACAAGTATTTTTTAGAGTTTTTTTTTCACAGTAAGTGCTCAAGTGCAATTTTCAGATCTCATTAAATTGTTTAATTGTTAAACAGAATACAAGCAACTCCATAATTCTGGGAGAGGTCACAACGAGAGTTGTTTTAACAAAGTGTGGATTGTATGACAGGCAATTTCACAAGAACATCACTATTAATGTTGCATGACACGAACTCCTCACTTTTTCTTGTTTGATGAATGTTTTTAAAAACACATTATAGTACATTCATCCGTGAATAACATTAAGCAAGTGAACTGGCCATCTGCAGTCAAATCATTAAAACTGGTGTCCATTTTATACAGCTTGCTGATGAATAAATGGCATTCCAGTAGAAAATGCACATTTGCTTTATTGGATGCGACTGTGTCATGCAAAACGCTTTCTTATAAGGAGCGATCACTGCGACATTTCAGAACGCTTTCGCTAATGAGGGGGGTACTTTCTGTACTTAAGCAATAGACCAACTATCAGCCAACACGTGCTTGAAGTAGCTATACACCGGCAGGACTGCCTAAACAGACATCTGTTTAGTGTTTCAGGATCCGATTACATGTACATGCATTTCTAAAAGATGCGTGGTAGGGCCTTTCAACCAGGCAAAAAGGTATGAACAAAACTAGTGGTTCGATCACAATATATAATTACCTCGTAGGTTTCTATTCTGGTCAAAGTATCAGATTCACTAAATCTCATCATATACTATCTGGGCGATTTTCTGAATGGCCACCGAATTCAATCTCGAAATCTGAGCAACCTCCGACAAAAGGACGACTTCATGGGTATTTTTGAGAGCCTACACAGCAAGATGCTGCGCATAACTTCCTTGAGGTCGGGGTGCCGCGCAGCGTAGATCACAGGATTTATGCAACTATTAAAGAGCATAAGACTGGCGAAAAAGGGCAGGACTTTCAGCGATGTACCCCTGAGGACCGGGGCCAACACGAAGAAAGGCGTACAACATGTCACAAAGCAAAAGACAAGAAGAAACATGTATCGGGTAACACTGAGCTCACGGCGAAACCCGGGCCTGGCTTGAACTGGTGGTCCGACAGCATGGGCGTGCGTTGCAGGACGACTGGAGGCCAACGATCGGATTCTACGGGCCCACTGAGGCGGAGTTGTAGCTCCCGCTTGCCGCTGGTTCAGGGCTGGAGCAGCTCCACGGGCTGATGTATGTGGCTGTCTTGCAGGCCCGGGTTGAGGTGGGGACCTCATGGTCCCACCAACGATGGCCAGTGGTGGCTCCACGTTGACGTTCACTCGACGGGCGTGTTTCTTGACTGTGTACAGGATGACCGCATAACTTGCGAAAGTCACAACGAGCTGCACGGGGAAAAATAGCATAGCCATTATTTTTGAGAATGTGCCAGAGCCTTCCGCTGATGGGTTGAAGGAGCAGGTGCTTAGATTTTCGTCATATCCGTAAGAACCGAACTTCGATACAATAGGCAACAAACCCACTGCAAGGGGGACCAGCCAGTTTGCACAAATCATGGCGACAAGACCGCAGCGATTGAACAGCGAGAGGAGTCCTCCCGGAGTTTTCTTGCGAGTGACCAAGGCGCGATAGACGGCGATCGTGGCAATGTTGTTCAGGCTGCACCCAAGGCAGACGATAAGCACGAATCCCTGGAAAGCGCAAAGATCCTCTGAAACCAGCAGGTTTTCCTGGCTTTCGCTCAACACTGCTAGAACCATGATAGGCATGCTTAGACAGGTGACGAGATCCACCACGGCCAAGTTGACCACGAAAATGTTGGTGATCGTGCGAGGTTTACGGGAGAGAACTACAGCCAGCACGACGGTGCTATTTCCCAGCACACCGACGAGAGCGATGAGACCAACAAAGCTGGCTAGTATTTGCCTACTGAGATAGCTAGAATAGACAGGTGTCAGGGAACTCACTTCGTCGGTTGAAATATCTTTCGGCATCTTGCTCTTCAGCTTACTTGCAAGGAACAAGTACCTCTCGTTTTTGCTCCGTCGATTTATAGGCCTACTGCGCAAGCTTTCGTGAGCTTGTCACCTACATTACCCTTCACTGTTATTTGAACTTCAGCAATGTCATTACCCCTGCATAGCTTTTTGCTTTGTAGTGACTGCTTGCTTTGGACGCCAATAGTGTTCACGGTACTTTCGAGATTAGTGTAGTCGTTGAAGGCGCCTGTCCATATGCGCGTCCACACTTGTGCAAGGCGTTACATATCCGTCAAAATCGCTCTCGGGGCGAAATCTGCAGGGACGTCCTTCGTTTCATTTCCGCAATCAACTCTGCCCTCTGCGACCGATGACATGTCATACCGTACACTACTTGCCTTGAGAATGCTGAATTTCCACAAGTATATTCACCTCATAACAGTTTCCACGATGTGCATAGAAAGTGTTGATAGAGGTATTAGATTCTGCTCATTTTCGACCCCCCCCCCCAAAAAGTTGTTTTCCCGTTGATTAGGCTTAATTTAAAGTGAATAAATCGAATTTGCTTGACGGTTGAGTACTTAGCCGTCCGAATCACTTAGCCATCTGACAAACAGAACTAAATGCAAGAATTGGGTTGGCGTCTTCCTGATTACAGGTTCGTTCCCCTCCGCTTCTTTTTAATTTACAGCCAAATACATATTTAAAATAACAACTCTTTATTCATTCTACATGTACATCACTTTTTCATAAAGAACGCGTTCGAACAGTTTGGCAAGTAAATTCATTATCCTTCCACAGTAGGACGATCGACAAACAACACGCGAGTGGGAAAATACGTTTTTTAAGACGAGGTTCCGGATAATACAAGATGATTAGGTAAGTCCTGAGGCCCTCGTCTTAACGAGGATCGATTGTATGTTGAGCTTATCTTCATAACTGAAATGAAAATGAATCAACTTGTATCGGTGATATTGAATTAAAAGTGAAGTAAAACTTTTCATTTGGGGAACACGGGACTTAAAATAACAAAGACAAAAATAAAAGTTCGTTACAAATTCATGCCAGTTTCTGTTTAGAAAAATTTATCTTGTGATAAATTAAATATTATGCCACATTATTAAAATATTAAAATGACGTTTGGAACCCAAAATAGTCCGACATCATCCCATTTCACAGATTACATTGAATATTCAGATTCATGGAACAAGATAGAATATGACTTCCCTATGGAAATAAGGTCTATGGCTCTGGATCGCTGGACACTGGATTATTGTCACTAAAACTCTGTTCTGTGAAAGTGATGCGCCTGTTCGTTTCATGCCCAAACACATGCACTCAACACAAAAACGCCTTCGTATGAAGATTAAACTGAAGACTCACAACTTAAGAGGTGTACCGAGTGAGGCGGTAGACTGGTCCTGGTTTCTTCTTGCACTCGCCTCAGCTCAGAATAACTTTAGACATAGGAACAAGTGGTCTGAGTGTTTGGTGTATGGGAACTCGTAGCCACCCAAGGCAAGGCTGCGGTTTGACCTTCATTAGTGCACTATTGTCTTTTTTAAAGATTGAAAACGCCAACACTTTCAAAAAGGTATTTTAGCACTTTGCTTTGGAGATGGAAGTTGAAAAAGAAATGTATATTATCGTTTCATTAAAAAAATCTCCATATATAGTTTCCTGTCGAATACCTAAATACGTCACTGCTTAATGCATCCTGTTTTTACCTCAAGTGACAAATTCGTCAGTCTACATGCTCGAGCTATATAAGAAATAATCCCGTGCACATTCGATAAGAGTAATCGGCCCGTAGACGGGGCCAAAAATGTATAAGTTTTCTTGGCTGCGCCGTCTATCCTGTTGGTTCTAATACTCAGTTTCGCAGTAGTTGACTATCTTTAAAGATGTGCTTCGGGAGCTTAAGATCCAAGAATATAGGGGAATCATATACAAGTCCAACAATAAATATGAGAATTCGTCATTACCATTTGCGTGGCAAGCATTATCTACAATTCCGTGGGCGTGTCTGCAGCGTCGTATTGGTGTGGTCCAGCGCGTACCTGTATTATTGTAGTATGCGCGGCGTTGCGCTGCTGGGTGATCAGCTCAGACAACTGGGTCTCACTTGTGGCGATAAAATAAAACATCAACACGGAGAGAAGTAAGGGTCCAGTCTCTGACGATCAATTCTGATTTACTGTTCGGTTCTTACGGATATGACGAAAATCTAAGCACCTGCTCCTTCAACCCATCAGCGGAAGGCTCTGGTACATTCTCAAAAATAATGGCTACGCTATTCTTCCCCGTGCAGCTAGTTGTGACTTTCGCATCTTGTATGCAGTCAAGAAACACGACCGTCAAGTGAACGTCAACGGAGAACCACCACTGGCCATATATATATACACATGAAGATTACCCCCATAGTCCTAGTGGCAAGGACGGAGGAGGCAACCAGCACGGCAGCAGCCGGCGTGGCTTAGGGTTGACAAGACGCCATTACAAACCAACTTCTTTCTGCCCTTGCCAAAACTACTTTCTTTTTCCTTTCGCAAAGCCGAATATCCGTCTTTGCACACATATTCCTACACTGCATGGATACAAGTTCTATTTCTAGATTCGTGTGCACACACAGCTGGGCTAACTCTCGGCAATTAACTTTACGGTAAGTAGACGAGCACCCTCTACTGAACCAATTTGTGAACGACCAAGCTAAAGGGTGCACTGAACCAGTTCAAGTTCCATTGAAAATAGTGTAAAATCAACCAAGTTTGGAGCCCCATGGCAGGCAACTAAAGTCCCTGAGGCCTCTCAAATAAAAAAAGTGTTGTTTGGTCCTTCAGATTTCGTTTGATTTTCAATTTTTAGTAGGTTAACCAATGATTTTTTTAATAATCTGCCCAAAACAAACTCACCCCCCAAAAAAGTGAATGTTCCCAAGTCTTCTCAGGGGCCATTTTTCAAATGACATCCCTCACCTTCCTATCAATCACATCAATCACATTTTTGTCTGTATTGCCCCTGAATCTACAGACATGATTCTGGGCCATACTGACACAATGCCACCATTTCTTGGCCCAAACAGACCCCCTTTTCGAAAGAATCTGTAGGGGTACTTTTTGTGCGCCTCAGCCTGGCGGAGAATCTTCCTTGAATTGGGACACTGCACCCCTAAAAATCATAATAAATCGTTTCCCCACACTATGTCATCCAGTCCATCCCTTGTGGCCCCCCACTAAAGTTCCTGAATTGTACTTTCATCCACCTCATCCCTTGCCCTGAAGTCACTGATGAGGTTTTTGTCGTGGATTAATACCCCAGAGGCGATTCCAAGGTGTTCAACAAACTGCCAATTTTAAAGTCATCTGAACACCGTCAATAAACAAGTAAAAGCAAGTGTTTTCCCTGCTGATTTCATACTCCAGTGATAGAGAAAAATTTCACCTAGATGTCTGTCGCAAAGAAGTACCTGTCAGTATCACTGTTTACTGGGCACTTCGGCTCATTGACCGCACCATAATCACATCCAGTGACAAGTGAAGAGTCGTTCACTCATTTCCAGTCGATCATCTGAACCCTTATTTATTGTCACTATAGTTCGTGAACTCCTGGTTTTTTAACCTCACAGCAGCTTACATTTGCTTCGGTCCTACAGGAACAAAAAACTCTCTTTTCGGGTAGCCTACAACGTAGGTGAGTACCACATGGCATAGTGTACTTACACGAAACAAAAACAAGTATACAAATGTGCATTATTATACCGGGTATACGAAAGGCATTCAGGGGAAATGTGTGTTATAAAATGTCTGCGTACATGAATTTACGTACGATTCAGATCTACGTTCTATTATCCACTCCGAGCGGAACAAAAGAGGGCGTGTTTTTTGGGGGGGTACTCCCGCATAGGTGTGCCATGAGGTGCGTAAGTATATGCGCGCTTGACGCGGAACACGCTGAGTACGCATAACTAATTTATTCCGGCATGTATGGTCTTTGCATACACGCAGAACGCGTGCAAGAACCCGCTTGTAACCACCTGTCTTTCTTTCGCCGATTGCGGGTGCACTTCAGCTCGGAGCGGCTGACATTCTCTTTCCAGTGTAAAAGCAGTAAATACAGTTAAACAGTAATTACAGCATTATAAAGACTTACAACTAACACTAAACTAAAACACCTAGCCAAACAGTTATGTATATTTACCAAACTTCGGTTCTTATCACTTATTACATGTAAACGTGACATCATGATCACACGGTCGTTACTACGGGTGTAATCATGATGTCACAAGATTAAAACATTCTTTAATTTCTCCCTTTGTGCTACTTAAATGATATTGGAAGTGGATGATACACCAGGGTAGTTGCAACTTAATCTTGGACTTTTTACTCTGTTCGTCTTCACACATTGTAATCTATTTCACAATGAAATAGTGTACATACATATAAGCGTTCGACTTAAAGTGATGGGATCCGGTGATAATTCCGACTTCAAAATTCACGCACCGTTTTCTGAAATCCATGGCTGAAAGGGAATGTTCACTATTATATCTGATGGAGTCGAGGGTAAGTTTATGGCAATTTTTTTCAAGCTTTCATTCAAATCATTAGTCTGCAAGTTGCATCCAAAGTAGTGTGTTTATCATTGACGTCGCAAGCTCAGCAAGCTCTGGAGAAATGATGATTTCATGGGTATCTGGGAGGGCCTGCACAGCAAAATGCTGCGAATGACCGTCTTAAAGTCCGGGTGCCGGGCCGCGTAAATGACAGGGTTTACGCAGCTGTTGAATGTGACCAGGGCGCCCAGAAAGGGGAAAACTTTTAGCGATTTATTCCTGAGAAGCGCCATCAGCACCGAGTAGGGTGTGAAACACAGCAGAAAGAAGAAGACGACGAGAAACAAGCTCAGGTTAACTTTGATTTGTCGATGGATATGGCGTCTGCCTTGAGCAGGCGGCCCGACAGCCGCGCGTGACGACGGACGGATGGCGGGAAAAGACCCCGGCCGACTTCGCTGCCGCAGGGGACCGTGAGCAGGCGCTACTCGCAACCGGTCATTCGCTGAAAGACCCTGCCAGGCCGGCTTGTGCGACGGCCCAGGCGTGTTGGGTGATGGAGGTAGCTTCATCGTGGCACTTCCAACAACGGCCACGCGTCGCTCGGTAGCAGCAGTAATTCGTCGGCGGTGTCTTCTCACCGTGTACAAGATGACAGCGTAACTTGCGAAAGTGGTAAGGAGTTGCACAGGATAGTAGAGGGCCACCATGATTTTGGAGAATGTACTGGATCCGTTGGCTGTGGGATTGAACGTGCAGGTACTAAGTTTAAAGTCGTATTCATAAGAGCCGAACTCAGATACGATGGGCAACAGTCCGACAGCAAACGGGATCAGCCAGCTTGTAGAAACCATGACTGCCAGGCCGCGGCGACTGAACAGCGCTCGGAGTCGGCTCGAGTTTTGCCGACGGGTGATCAAGGCGCGATAGACGGCGATTGCGGCAATATTATTCAGGCTGCAGCCGATGCAAACGATGAGCACGAACCCTTGAAACGCGCACAGATTTCTAGAGACGAGCAGCTCTTCCCTGCTCTCACTCAGAGCAGCCAAGATCGAGATGGGCATACTCAGACACGTGATGAGATCCGCCACGGCCAAGTTGACCACGAAAACGTTGGTGACGGTGCGAGGTCTACGGGAGAGAACCACGGCCAGTAAGACAGCGCAGTTTCCTAGCACACCGGCGAATGAAATAAGACCGTAAATGGCTGCTAAGAACTGCCTTTCGATATAGCTGGTATAGACAGATGTCGTGGAAACAACTCCCACGGTTTGTGTATAGTTTGACATCGTAGATTGTAGTTTTCAGCCTGTTTTCAGAGACACCACAGCTCTTAAGTTTGCCTGCAAGTCTCGTTGTCCAAGCAGTATTTCTACACTGCCTAGGCCACAGTTTCTTTATAACCGTCATCATCTCATCTCTTTTAGTCCAACCTGTCTCATACCATCCTCGTCATTTGTGATATTATTTTCAATTAGTTCTATTCGTCTGCCCGGACTGCTAGCTGTGTGTTGTCAGTGAAGTAGTTGAAATGCGTGTGGATAGTGCAGTGCCCCTGGCATGAGCACAGAATTGCGCCATGCGAGTAGAATTAAAATGATTGAATCTCAATTGCACCACCAGAAGCCGCCAAGATGATGGTATCCCCTCCCCCCCCCTTTCTAAATACCCAATGTTGTTACTCCTCGTTGCATACGTGCTGGCGCTTATCATACGTATTCATTGGAAAATTTCAGACAACCGACGGAATCGATAAAAACCACACATCAAAGTGCAGGTCACCTACGTTTAACCACCTTACACCAACAACGTGAGGTAGGAGAAGACCAAACTCGTGTGGGAAATTTGTATAGTTCACAATATTGGTATCGAAGTCGGTCTCATTCTACCTATGGTTCTTTGTTATTGTTTTAGATGTCTAAAGAGTAATGTTCGCAACTAACTTTACACTATAGACAGAAATAGATCTATAATTCACAAAAAAACGAGGCAGACCCGTTTTTAAGTCACCATTCAGGCAGTTGGGTTATACTCTTCAAGACAGCGAAATGTCTGGTATAATGGATTTTAATTTTTTTTTAAATGTGAGAGGGCCGGACTTTTCGATTCCAGCGCATGGCTCTCTAACTTGTTTCATTTTGCAGTAGTAATTGTTAAACTTGGTATGGCACACAGACGTGAGAGTGTTATTCACATCAATTAAAAACGTTATAAGTGCATTCACAGCTGTCTCCGCTTAAGTAAGAAAAAAATATCAAGACGTCTTGGAATCGATTTTCTGGATACCCCGAAATGATTTCTCTGGATATCCCGAAATGATTTTTCTATGTAATCCTTTCCACTTCGTTGGCACAGTTTTGCCATGAAAAGAGAATTTAACGGAAACGATAACTGCTTATATGTATATAAAAGTTTCAGACTTTAAAAGGGATTTCGAGATATCTTGCAATGAAATCTATATATTTCGAAATGGATTCGGAGATAATTTGACATTAAGAAATATATCTTAAATCAATACAGGTAACGTAAGAAAAACATGAAAAAGGTTTAAGATATCTTGAAATAAATTTATTTAAACCGCAAAATAGACTCGCAAATATCAGATTTCTGAAATTTAAATTTAGATACATCTTCGAATGGATTTCGAGACACATTTACATAAATTAAAAGATATCTCGAAATAAATTTGGATATATCTGAAAGTCTTTCAGAGATACCTCGGAAACATAAAGAAGTATTGTAAATTGACCTTAAACATAATTACGTCACGCTTTGTGTTCGTGCGCTTTCCTATGGCAATTTTTTACATGAAACCTTCGTAGCAAAACTGTCGTGTTCTGTCACAGTCATGAAAATTTCACGTAACATACAACTGTAATGCTCTGTCCCCTGATCATTTCAACAATGTGTTTTGGTGGTTTAGATGTATGATACATTATTTAGAACATTGTGCTCACTGCAGCCTTTGCCCCGTGCAACAAGTTTGAACACCGAGATTTAAACCGGGCATTTATTAGGCTGTCCCGTCTTCTTTACCCGCTAAATGTCTGGTTTCGCCGTGCTTCATGGTGAAGAAGTTCACGTCCGTTAGACCAGCCTCTTCCAGGGCCTTCTTCAGGTCGTCCGGCGGAGCCAAGTAGTGCTGAAGAAAGACGGAGAATCGTTGCTGAAATTATGCGTAAAGTGTGGACGAAAAATACCTCCCGGGCTGGGTTTTTTTATATACAGGGCTGTCAAGGGGTATAGGGCCCACTTCCTTAGGCGTAGCAAGGGATGTGTGGTAAGAGCATATCCCGTACGTATCCCCCGTGAGCACCACAGTTGAGATTGTCCCGTCCATAATTAGGACAGATACAGCAGTTGGGGCGTCAAAAATTATGGGTTACCTGAGGGCTCAACATCCCCTTTCATCAAACGAAAATATTCATAATTTGCAGCTGAGGAAAGAAAACGTGGACATACAGGATCGCATGTGGTTACCAGAAAATCGAAATTGTCAGGCCGGTTTAGATTCAGATTCCCACATAGCAGCGCGTCAGGCATAACAGCTGCTTAGAGTGCCTTCTTTTGGGGTCACACACAGATTTTCCAGTCCAGCGGCGTAAAGGTGAAGGTGGAAAAAGGTGGAAGGATGACTTTCCCAGCCATGAAAATTTGACAAGCGTGGGGGGTGGACACCATATGACTTTATATAGAGGTCGATACTCATGATATGGATGCACATCTGTAATATGCATTCAGAATGTCATATTTATGACTTTTTAAAATTGGTTTCCTTTTTTGAGTGACAGGGAATGCATTTCAGCAGTTAGAAGTCTGAAAAATTCTTCACAATCCGATATAGTTTTTGGATTACCAAAACAAAAAGTGTGGGGGAATGATTCAATAGCCCATTCCCCATCTCAAAAAGGAGTGGGGATATATACTCTTACCAACCAGGGATTTTCGCCCATAGAACCTACCTCCTTTCCCATCTGAAACGTTCCCCAGTGGATTGCAACCGACTGCTTGCTCCGGATATCCCGATGGATCTGCACAGCTTGGGACGGGTCGACATGCTGCGGCTCTAAGACAGACCTGGGAGACAAGCCAATAGCTTCTTAACAGTTCTCAGCCCTAAATTTTTACACAGCTGTTCCTTCAGGCTACTTCACTACAGGCGCTCCACCAAATGTATAAGGTTATACAGAAGGTTTCGTGCACCTCAAGTTAACAATGTTCACAATATTATAGTGGCGTCGCCCCCGATTATTCCATTTATGCGTGGACCTAGACTACCGGAACTTGTCAGGTTTTCTGACCTATTTTCTTGAAACTGAATGGTGCGTGAGTCCCGAGTGCTGAATTACAACTGAGAACGACACTCTGCACGTAGCCGGCCCCACTCATGCCTATTACTGTTTGAAGCACTTCCATTCGAATGTTTGAGTTCCGTGCACGGCTTATATTTTTAGAGTTTGTCAATGCAACAGCTGTGGGTGAAGTTGGGAATATGGTCGATATTTATACTTCGTTACAACGTGAATCACAGAAATCTGAGATTAGCCTTCAACATCACCTCATCATAAAGTAAAATGGAAAATAAAACAGCTTGTTAAAGCAGAGGGTTATTTCAACCTAGAACAAACGATGTTTATTATTACCTCGGCTCGTACGCTCCAATTGGGATAGCAGCCACGTCAAATGGGCCGTACCGTTGCCCGATCTCTTTGAAGGCTTTGCAGAAGCCTGTGTCCCCGGCAAAGAAGAACCTATGGTTGGGTCCGATGACGGACCAACTCCCCCACAGGCTCTTGCACTTGTCCAAGCCAGTGCGCATGGACCAGTGTTGGGTGGGAGTGAAGGCAAAGGTCACCTCGGGGAGCGACGGGATGACCTTCTCATCCCACCAATCCATCTCAATGACGTTCTCTACCCCGGTGCTTCTGAACCAATCCTCCAACCCAAGAGGCACGAACCACCACAGGTCACTGCCGAAGCGGTCGTTGAGCTCCTTCACGGTAGGGTGGTCTAGATGATCGTAGTGGGAGTGGCTGATGACCACAGCGTGGATCTTCGGCAGATCGGAGACACTGCAGGGCGCCGGCCGGTAGCGTGTATAACTGACCGGGTAAGCAGGACCGGTGGTGTCGCTGAGGATGGGATCGGTCAGGACGGAGACACCATCGAATTGGACAAGCATGCTAGCGTGCCCAATCCATGTCACGTTAATACCGGAGATGGGCGGCTGCGTGATTTTGCTGGGGTCTAGTTTCATCACCGGGAGTTCCCGATCAAGAACCTGCAACATCCCAATGGCATTTTCAGCGAAATAGATTACCAAAGCTATAAGCTTTGACTCGAAACTTTGTCTCTATCTTTTTTCACATCTCAAAATACTGAATATTGTCAACGTCTTATTTGTCTAAATCGTTAGTCCCTCAACACCATGACATGATCACTCTGAAAATAAAACTCCTGTGTTGGATGTAGCATATCAGTGACCGTACTTTGAAAGTGTTGAATCCAGCATTTGATAGGTTAAATGTAACATTTTACTCTTAATTGAGCAACTTAAGCAAAGAATTGGGTTCAAAAGGCAATTCAACAGCAATTCATAAATACAAGGGAGAGTTTTTCTTTTCCTATTGGGCAAAACGCGTCACGTGACCGTGTATTAACAGTTGATAATGCAAGCTGAGAAGTAATAATTCCCGCTGTGTACATCACGTGCTGGCACATGGATACGAGCATTGATCCCATAAAGACTGGCAGGACACGGCGCCCTCCATCTTGTGTATGCACGCGTTTCATCGGTGAGGATTTGAAAAATACGGGCGATTCACAATAATGCGCCACCAAGAGTTTGCAACGCGCTGGCCAATCATAACGCGCGAAATTTGTCAACCGTTTCCAAATGCGCATTGGGTGGACAAATTTCGCGCATTGTGATTGGCCAACGTGATGCAAACTCTTGGTGGCGCACTATTGTGAAACGGCCGTATTGAATTACGGTTGTCAGACCGGCGAGCGCGCGACACTTATGCTGTGATGTGTACGGGGAAATTAGTCTGGCTGAAGAGTTTGTTGCTCAAGATTCTCTGTTGAAAAAATGTTCGGATTTGCACAGCCGTTGGATGCCCTCAGTCCTGTCAATAACCGCGCAGCTTGACTTGCCTTTCACCAGCAAGTTTCATTTTTTTAACAGTGACCAATGTGAAAGGGATTTTGAATACATGTACTAAACTTGGCATATAAAGAGACTTTTATTTATTGGGTTTTGACAATACAACTGGTTGTCCAAACAAAATGCATAGGCCTAAGCCTATGCTCGGTTCCCAATCAAATTCCGGAACCTAGTCGTCATTATTAGTACGAGCTTTTTATTAGAAACAATTCTGTTTAAGAATTTGCCCTCAGTTTTTTCATTGACATTATTTGTTTTGTTTGTTTATGCATAGATTTCAAAGAAACAAACACTTCAGGACTGAGGTGTTTTCACTCGACAAAGACAAATAATTTGGGAAGCCATGATGTCATGTTCGGAACACTGCCTACAAGGGTGCGTCCATGATGAGGTCGAGTCAGGAGCAGTTCAAATAGGGCTTTATTGAACTGGTTAATTTGTATTATTTATTTTTTTATAATCGATGCTATCGCTCATTTGGAACAAACTTTAAGTGCAAACTTGAAGCACAAAAACTTCAATCGGCTTTTGAAAAACTCCATTTGAAAGTACACGCAACGAAATTCGCAACGCTCGTTATTTACCCTCCTGAGAATACGCATACGCGGGACGCGTTTTGGATACGATGTCCTATCCAGTCTATATAATGGAGATCAATGGTCTTAACACACGTTACGTTTAAGACCTGCCAAGCACATTATTAAACCATTGTTTTCTTATGAAACCATTATATCTTTGCTAATTATAACACCTTGCTTGAGAAAATAAAGTGTTTTATCACAACAGTATGAAGTAATGAAATAAAACATTTTTGAATGAGCTTGTACCCGTTGCCATATTCAGGAGTAGGCCCACTATTCCCTGTCAAGACGGTGGCGGATACGCAAAGCTTTCTGGATGGAAAACGTATTCTGTGCAAACATAACGTACACAGTACAGGTGCAAGTGTTAACCACTGCTGGTAATAATGTAGGCCTACGTGAATCACTACGTATCCAATGAAAACTACGAATATAATCATTGTCCTGTAATCTTCACTATAGTGTCTCTGGATTTGGCCGTGGGTAAGAGTGGAAAATATGATCGCCACAAGACATAGTTTAGAAATGTTATACCTCACTAGATGGAACGGGCTGGTTCCCCGTGAAGAAGAATTTGAAAGCCTTTGTCAAAGTCAGCTCCCTCCAAGTGTCCCAAGGGTTCACGAAGCGCCCATTCACTTGTTGTGATCTTGTAACATCCTCCATTTTCCCCAGGTGATCGCACGCTCGAGCTGAGCCAAGAGTGGCCTCCCCAAAACGAGCCACAAAAGCAGCAGCGGTGGACTTCAAAAATGGCACAAGCTGAGACCTTCACATTGACAACGGCGAGTGTGACGCCGATGAAGTCTGATGAGTCAGTCGTTCATGTACATACGTAGTACATGCGATTGTCGTGCACGCACGTCACATACACACAAGTGCATCATATCATGGCTCTGGCTGTATCAAACACAAAGGTCAACGGTATCTCCAGCGCGCCAACCTCAATCTCGTGGCAAGCAGCCATAGCTAATCACAAGACTGCTTGCCGCACTGGGGACGAGGTTCGGGAAACCCCTGTGTTGCAACGCAATTAGAATTCCCCATGAAGTAATGTTTATAATAAGCTCACACAATAAAGGATGGAGAAACAGTGGCACGGCTTGAATTGGTCTCCTGAATATGCTGTTCAGCAAAATACTGAAAAGTGAAAAATTCCATCAAAAGAAGTTTATCTCCTAAGTGAGCTGCGCTTTAAACTAATGCATATTATATGTCCATGTATGGAATTCATTCAAGTGTTCGCACCCATCCCCGTATTCCTTGCAAGGTCCCTGGGAAGAAATGTACACCGAGGATATTCCCTCAGAAGTTGATTATGATTTACCTCAGTTATGCCACTTCCCCCGTCTGCAAAAAGGCTAATGACGCATTAGAAGTTGATAAATCCAAGACACGCCCTGCATTGTGGAAACTGTGGAAACGATGAGCTGTTAAACACAGACACAACCTCCGCCCTACCAATTGTTTGAAAATGAGCTGCTACTTAAAGTGATGTGTAATTATTATGGAGGCATGATTGATCATGAAGTCACATGCCATGTGAATGAGGTAAGCTTACTTAACAGGGGCAGCTGTATACATGTATATGGTATAGCTTAGAAGAATACCAAAGACGGTTACAACACCAGTAATTTTGCTTTGGTTACCTGTACTACCAATTTTCCTACGTCACTTGCTGAACTGTAGGATCGCCTACCGTTATACGATTCTAATTTACATGTATTGTAACTGTTAATTAACAAGTTCGTTATGTAGACGCTTCAGTTCACAAAGTTCAATTTTTTGCTCCACTGGTCATCTTCAAGTACATGTATAAAGGCGGTAACATTTGTGACAGAGAAATGGAGTATCTTTCAAGACTCGATCAGTTTTGTTCCATGGAGGCACGGATGGTGAATGATTAACGTCCACACCCTTGTGGAATTTGCAGTTCAACCGGGAAGTCCAGCGCAGCTTTCATGGCGTTGACTAGTAACTGCATAGACTTGACTCAAGTCGGGATGTGATGACGTCTTCGTTTCTGCTTTGGATGGGTCTCAAGACCGCGCGCCGTTACTTGCTTCGCGCCCTGTTTTGTCCACTCACTTATTACGATGAGTTCAGTTCTGAAATCCCGACTTGACGAACCTGCCAACCGTCTGTACACAGCTGCGAATGGGCTCATCTACCAAAAGTGGTAGCAGCCAATCACTTTGCCAGAATTGTTTTTAAGCTGTTCATACCTGGATTATAAGGAACGAGTTTACACGTCTGACAACTTTGATTGGTGGAAATTCCGTATACATTATGTAAGATCATGTTGTTCACATTATGCAATTGTGAATAAGTACATATCACCGACGGGGTCCGATTGGCTTATCCGTCAAGTCGGACTCACTGACTGGTGACGTTTAATTTGACACACGTTGTACAATAAAGGCTATCAAAATTAAGGCTGCCGGGCCGAGCGCGAAGACCGCGGTATGGGCTGAAGGAATTTTTAGCGTAAGTCCGACTTGATTCAAGTCAGGGCCGAGCCCAACGACCGTGTTGTGGTGCGTACCAGCTGAAGGAATGGCTAAGGAAGAGGAACGTAAGTCCGACTTGATTCAAGTCTAGCCATGCACTCCTCTCCGTACAGCACAGCACGTAAGCGGCAATCTATCTGTCTATCAGAAACGACCGATGGGCGTCGCCTGGGTGGGGAGGAGAAGTTTGATTTGACTGCAGATTGCCGACAAACCAGTCGTGTATTATTCGAGGAATAGAGGGTTTGATTTGGATTTATTTCCATTCATTTCAATAAAGATAACATACGGACATTGCATTTGCAATACAAGTCTGGAGGCCAACAAAAAAACTGTGACCAGGCCACCGTAAATGAGAATATTTAATAAGTACAGCAGATGGGCACGAAAGAGTAAAAGTACTCAAACAAAAGGAAAAAACTGAACTTAAATAGAAATATAAGTAGCGTTTATTTCCAAAATGAGATACATCCATTTGGAAAACATGCAATTTTTCCAATTACCGGTATGAAATACTGAAGAGCTTGAGCAGGGTGTGCCATGTGTCCCTAACCATCTTTTTTTTTACCATGCTGACTCTTTAAAAACTCGTGTTTGGCTGCTCAAAGCTGTAGAAACTGCCAACAGACAACTGAGGATAGGATTCTGAAAGGTAAAGTGGCCAGATATAAATTGAAATAAACAAGAATAGCAATATATACCTTTTCCATTCAATTACTCAATTTGTGAACAGTTTTGAACAATATGTTTATACATAAGATTTCCACTTTATCATAAAACTAAATTAGTTCCGAGAGTTTGGGGGAATTCATTCAGATATTTTCTGAAGTCCAGTCTGAACTGGCATTTAAAGCCCCTTTCCTATATGTTGTAAGTGCCTTTTAACAAGTGTCTAACCACTGCATGCCTGTTTTATAAAACCGCCGTTTACTAACGCGACCTCTAGCTTTTCCGATTATACCAGGATTGATGACAGTGTCACCTGTCAGAGTGTACCTCTCAAAGTCCCCTCCCCCCATTAAAACGACCTTTCTATGCCATTACAGACCACAGCAAGCGACACAGGGGCCTATATTTCAGCCTGAGAAAATTCCAAATGCACGTTATACTCGAACACCAGAGGGCGCCATTAAAGGGGACCTGTGTCCAAGAGTACTACGTGCATGTATGTTCCAAACCACTGTGGTTTCCCAGCAACACTTCTCTGGAGAGTTTTTGAAAGGCTTCCGGCGTTCACTTTTTTGTAAAACTGCTCATTTTTCAAATAACATCAACAAGAATTTTAAATCTGATATAAAAAAATGTTGGCCGATTAAAATGTTTCACATTAAAGCAATTCTAAACATTTGCAGTTACATTTAAGGAATGTTTAATTTAACCCCTCACCTAAGGAGCATCGTGCAAGTTGTCCCGCTGAGAGCAACTTCTTGGAATGTACACACACTGGGTTCCATATGAAAATTATCTACTTCAAACAGGTTAAACTACCGATACAATGCTTTTTAATGTTTTAACAAGCTGCATCAACAAAAGAAATAAACACTTAAAACCACTGAACAGTCGGAACTATCGTTACATATGGCATTCTAATTACGCAACTGCAAGAACCCCAAGCAAACATTGAGTTGATTATGTTGATTTTGCCATTGAAACGCAGATATAAAATGATTTTATATATGACCAATATATACACACTCAAAAGATAATTTAAAATGCTGTGTTATTTAAAAGCAAGGCGGTAACCGGTAAATATCTTTTTTTTTCTTCCACTAATAAGGCAGCACCACACAAACATTTAGCCTTTTTTTTATTTTGCATACCACGCTCCACAACTCACTCCTACGGCAAACCAGCCAAATCAATTTCATGGAAAAATGACACCGACTAATGTTTAAATTGCCCAAAGATGGGGAGTAAAGATTCAAACCTAGTCAGATTTCGGCCCTGCAAAGCCTGGCAGATTCTATGGAAATACAACATGACAAGAGAGGCGTCTACAGTTGTAGACAGATTACACGCTTAAGCTGAAAACACTTAATTACAAAGGCTTCACAAATACCAAATGCATCACCACTCCTTTTCTGTAGCTCAGCAATAAGAAACATCTGTGTTATTTACATGTGAGTAAATTTTGAAAATAAAGTATATACACAGGGCGACATTTCACTAGAAATGCATGCTTTGCTTTGTACATCTGAGAAATTCATATCCACTCAGAACAAGCATAAGTATTACTATTTGTGCATGTTTAAAATATTGAACACTTGAAAAAACATAACCCCCACCTCCCTAACTCCCACCGGAGCAGCATGATTTTGTCATTTCTGATTGCTTAAAATAGGCAGCTGGATTTGGCACAAGTTTCTATTTCCTTAGTGGCAGTTAACAATAACTGACTGCTTATGTTTCAATACACTCGGGGATGCACAGTGTCAGAAGCGAAGTCGAGGGTGTTATGAGACCCTCAGGAGTTAAAACATCACATCCTACATCATAGCAGTCAACAATTGTTTTGTTATACCTCTATCTTGAATTCTGTGCAATAGTTTCCACACCTGCAGGTCTGGAATTGAATTGAAATGACAAGTGTCTTGGTCCACTGCTACAAAAGAAAGATGTATGACGCCCTCGGTACATCGCCGTATTGGTTTGTGTTGGTCACTAATGTCTTGCCTGGAAGTGATATTGTTACATGTTTCACACCCTGTTTATGGGGAGAATCTGTATGCATCTTCAAGATCAGAAGACATGTTATGAAACTTTCACGAAGAAAACAAGTTTGACTACTGACAAAACAAAACTTGTAGCACTTCAACACCTGATCGGATCTTATGCCCCTACACTGCTCTCAGTGCAGTTCACTATTAGCAACTGCATCCACATGTAGGTGAAAGTAACAGAGGTACCAATGAACAGTCTGGTTAGCAATCCCTGCATTATGGATAAGATTGTGAGTCTATGTGTGATATGGGGGTGGTACTATGCATCTTTATCATCTAGTCACATGATCATTCCGGGCAAATGAAAATATAATATTCAAGACTGAGGTATAACAATTACCAAAGAAGACTTGCAGCACTTGAACACCTTAAAAACTAATTAAGCCTGAACCTTGGCCAGTGTAGTAACACAATGAACTTTGTGGGAGCATCTTTTGCATTTGTGTGTGTGAATCTCCTTGTAGAGTGAAACAGTAGACACATACACATGTTAAATGTTCTCAAATGCTAACCCAATCATTAACTTTATGACAAATCGGAAATTAGTTCAAGGTTGGGGAAACAAAAGCTGAGCAAGTAGATCTCAATCATTACTTCCATTCTGTTCGGCTCAAGCTGCGTGTCATTAGAAATACCACTGTGCTAAGCCTCAGCCACGGCTAAACTTCCCAATGATCTGATCAAGTTGACAGGACTGTCTGATCCTCTTCCTCTGCAAACAGTCTGGTCTCACCGTGCTTCAGGGTGGAAAAGTCCCACCCTGCGAGACCCACTTCTTCTACAGCGATCTTGAGGTCTTCTCGCGGGGCCAAGTAGTGCTGGCAAGAGACAAGAACTGGTGAAGCCGTGCTGGTGTACCACCTCTGGCAGGGATGCCCTAAATGTGTCCCCCTCCCTAAACTTTCAGCAAACATCTGATTGCAAACCTGCATGCCTCAAGCCTGGTTTCCTTATGATCGTAATGAATGCCGACGGCATGCAAAACATCACGGCTCAGACAGTCACAGAACAGATGCTGTATGATGCCATTCCACCCCCAATAAATTAGATAAAGTGGCGGCCAAAACGTGGAAACCTTTTGCTTAGAATGCCTTTTTTAGTGGGCAATGCCACCCCTTAAAGGCAAACTGATACCCCAGTTTGATGTATTTTGCTTATGATCAGCTATTTTTTTGACAATTGGGACTGAATAAGTTAGTAATAAGGGGAAAATGGACAAAATGAATGGTACTAAGCCAGAGAAACATCACTGTGCGCCCTTCATACCAGCATGCATGTTTGTATAGGCCTATTCAGCGACTCAACGCAAACAGTTGGCAAAGTTGAACCTGCTCCAACTTTTCCAACAGTCTGCACTTCTGTTTACATGTAGGTTAATCAGAATAAAATGTTTCCATGTCACTATGCATCATTAAGGACGGATCGGCGATGCCCTTTGTGTCTCACATCGATACGGAAACCAGGCTGTACAGAGACTCTCTCGCCACTGCATGCCTGTAAATACAACATAACCCACTGAGCCAAGAGGGTCACATTATAAAAATTCCTTCCTTTTCGTGAAAAGAAAGTAAAGGAACAATGGTATAAACCAATTTATGCAGACATACACTAGCTATTCTAAGGGGATAAACACTGCTTCCCCAGTGCTCTGCCAAATCTACATGTGAAGATCTGATATCTGTGTTGTAGTCGCGACCATCACAAGACCACGCACAAGACCGGTCACAAATAACAGGGTGAACGATGACAAGTGAATGCTTTTTGTTGCAGTTCACGTGAATAGCTTGTGACTTGAATTCAGACTGGAGGTCTTGTGTTGGTCTTGTGAAGGTCTTGTGAAGGTCTTAAGTGGTCTCGACTAAAACACTGTCAGATATAGGCAAGAGGAATGTGAGTTTCTTTGGGTCACTCCACTTCTAAGGCAGACAGCCACCTCTTACAGTCCTACTCTATGACCTACCTCCTTCCCCAACCTAAAGGTGCCCCAGTGGATGGCCACTGACTGCCTAGCCTGGACGTCTAAATGGATTTGTACAGCCTGGGTCGGGTCGACGTGCTGCGGAGCCAGGAAGGACCTAGCAGAAAGACAAAAGGTCAATCAGGGCAGAGGATTTTTACAGGGTAGGTTTGGGAACCCGGTAACCCCAATAGCCATCTTGGGTGGGTGTCTGGGCATCCACGTGATGACACCCACTGAAAAGGCAGAAAATATCCCCCCCCCATATGTGCATGTTAAATGTGAGGATGTGAATAAATCAGCTAGGCATATATTCAGGGACTAATGTTCATCTCAGGTTTCTTTCTCCACATTTGAATTTGCTTCAGCCAGTTGGAACAGTTGAGGAAAAATGTAAGACTACAATCAACTACGTTACATAAAATGTGAAGGGAACTAGATCTATTGGTACAAGTGCGTTAAGCTGAAGTACCTTGGCTTGTAAGCTCCGATCGGAATAGCAGCTACATCAAATGGGCCGTACCGTTGCCCAATCTCTTTGAAGGCTTTGCAGTAGCCTGTGTCCCCGGCAAAGTAGAAGCTGTGGTTGGGTCCGATGACGGACCAACTCCCCCACAGGCTCTTGCACCTGTCCAAGCCGGTGCGCATGGACCAGTGTTGGGTGGGAGTGAAGGCAAAGGTCACCTTCGGATGAGTCGGGATGCAGTTCTCCTGCCACCAGTCCAGCTCAATGACGTCCTCCACCCCGGTCCTGGTGAACCAATCCTTCATCCCCAGGGGCACGAACCACCGCAGGTCACTACCAAAGCGGCTGTTCAATGCCTGCACCGTCGGTAGGTCCAGGTGGTCGTAGTGGGAGTGGCTGATGACCACAGCATGGATCCTGGGCAGCTGACCTATGGTGCAGGGCACCGGCCGAAAGCGCTTGTAGCCGACCAGAGAGGCGGGCCCGCAGAAGCTGCTGAAGATGGGATCAGTCAGGATGGAGACACCATCAAATTGGACCAGCAGGCTGGCATGCCCAATCCAGGTCACATTGATGCCAGACGTGGGTGGTGTGTCAATTTTACTAGGGTCGGGAGTCAGCACAGGTAGAGTCTGCTCGAGAACCTGCAAACATCGAACCACAGAAATGCCTTCAAGTGCAAATTTCCTTTCCATTTGTAGTAAAGCCACAAAATCATAATTGAAATTATCCGCATAGACAAGTTGGAGTCATACTGACAACATTCTGTGATTAAATTAATGACATCAGCCGTAGTCACTGTCTGTTGGTTGGGGCTTAAGTTTTGGTTTGTCGCAGCTTAGCGATTGGGGTTCAAGGTTTGGGATTGGGTTGGGTGTTGGTCTAATCACAAACGTGTTTGAGTTTTTGACACGATAACTGTCATGACTGATACGAGTGCTAATTGTGAGATTCTTTCATCACTAACACACTCGGGGGGGGTGTTGAACTATGAAGCTGCAAGATAACATGGATTGATTCTAGTCCACAAATTTTCCCCAAATGTGACCACATCTGAGGAAATGAGTCACAACCACGAAAGGATGCTATGAATTACAGGCAACTGAAAAAAAACCACAAATATGCACTCAATCCCCAATGTTCAAGGCTTAGCAAAGTCTGTGCTCAACAGCAAAGCTCGTCTTAAAGTATGAATAAAATGTTTTGAAGTACCTAGAATTTTGTCTCAAGGAAGAAGAGCTGAAATGAAAAGTCTAGAAAACATTATACATGTTTATCTAGCAATGAGACTGCATACCTCTTTAAGAAATCAAATTAAACGCATCAATTTTATCTGCTCTTTGGAAATGAAACATGCAAAACAATTATCCAGCACAAGGGGCAAAAAATTCAAGCTGGATAGGATTGGGCATCATTTGACACAATGCAATGCTGATCTTGGTGGATTATTTTGCCGACAGTTGACTGATTTTGCTGACAAGAACACAGATTTTGCTGATACTGACAAAATTAGGGGGAATTTTTTACCCTCCCTCATCCTTGAGTCTTGGGTAGGAAGGGTGTATTTTTTTGTTGTTTTTTTCCCCCAAGGGTTGGGTATTTGGCCAAAGAGCTAACATGATTGAAAGCTTGCTGGTGTGTCAGCACAGAGCTGTATCAGCAAATTTTAAGGATATTGGTGGGCTCTGATGTTTTCACCTGAAATTCAGGTATGCAGGCAAAGCTCCACAATATATACACGTACAGAGCCGACGTAAAATCCGACAAGGCTATTGCAAGAGTAATTCCATACACACCTGAAGCTTCCTTGCACTTTTCCAGAGCATCATCAGCCGTCTCAACCTTGGTATTCAGGGCTGACAATTTTGAGTATGATTTCAAAGTGATATTAACAAATGTAGCCATAGCTCTGTGTTGGACTCAGACTTGCATGTATGCCCCACTCACACAAAATGCATGACATTATCACCACTGCACTAAAAGCCAATCAAATCCTTGTATCTTCAACCAGAATCAAGCTAACAGGATGGGATATACATGTAGCAGGGTTGAGCAAACTATTCCCGTTGATATGGTTTCTGTCACTGTTCCATCCATTTATATGCAAGTGTGAAATCCCGCATGATTTCAAAGCATAACCAGAGAATAACTACAGAAGGGGGAATTAGAGGCAGTGGTCCGTGCTCCCTTTGAAATTTTGAAAGGTACATAAGCCACGTACAAGTCACAGTAGATCAGCTTTTGGTGCCCCCAGACAAAAAAAAGGTGTGTGCTCCCTCTCCCATGAAATTTCACCCATGTTACGTGTAACACTGAAATGGAACTGATTATATCCCGAGTCTCAACCTGTTAAGCTGAATGCATTAGAGTTGGAAACCCTGCATGGGACCCACTGAAGCTGCTTCTGACAGGTTCAGGTAGCAGAACATACATGTAAGTCTCTGTGTTTAATAGCCAAGTACCTCCTTGGAGGGCACTCCACTGTGGCTGCGCATGCAGAAGAACTTGAGGGCACTGCCCGCAGAGGGCTCCCTCCAGGTGTCCCATGGGTTTACGTAACGGCCGTCGACAAACTTGGACTGCGTGACGTCCTCCAGTTTCCTTGGATCCAGGGTGCCAAAGCGAACCTAGAAAAAAAAAATTCCCATTGAGAAGAGCTGAAGTGAGTGATGTGTCATCAAATTCTATCATTAGAAATCTCCACAATTTGTTTTTAAACCATGCATTGACAGCGTTTCTTCCGAGTAAACCCGGGGGGGTTAATAATAACAGTTTATGCATTGGCCTCTGGGGAATTATAAGAAAAGCTCGTCCACCATGCACCAAATGGTGTTCCTTGTGCAAAAAAAGACTCAACATTTTTTGCTACTGAAAAGCCTAATTTAAACAAGAAATTTCCCAAAGCAAACGGGAAGATGACACAGAGTAGGATAAAGTCTGTGTATGGCAGGTGTTAGCCTTGTAATATGGAAAGGCAACCCCTTGGTGACACAGAGTTACATTGTGAATCATCCTCATGCAAAATGCCAATTTTTATGCACTGGCGAATTTACCAAGGAAAAACTAAAGGGGGGAGTACTGGTTAACACGCTATCCCAATAACAATCCCTCTTATTTAAGCTAACTATCCAGTCAAGTTAAACCTGGATATTGGATCCCTGTAGTGGAAGATGAATCTAAGGAAGGTTAAAGGTCAACTACAACCAGCACTAGCCTGAGGGATCTGGAAACTATGCCTCTATCCAAATCAGCTGCTCCATGTATAATGCAACTGAGAATGAAAACGTGTGCGCAGAGAATGGCTTTTTCATCCAAGCCACTTTTCCAACCGACCAACTTAGAACCAGGCTTAAGAAATGAAGAGTTCACATGTCAATGGGGGTCTGACACTTGTGGAATGACCCTTGGGTGTTGAGGAGTGGGCTGGACATCAGGAAATGTATTCATTTCCTCGGGTGATACAGAATGCATTTTAGGACCTGTTTAGGACTCATCAGCTGTGCAAGTTCCAAGCTACTCGGGGCAACTGAACTTGAGTTTACAAGGGAGAGGCACAGCTGTGTTATCGGCCGACGCACCGACGCACAGCCGGTAAAAGTGCAGTAGTGAAACAGGAGTTCTGTCCACATACCCAAAAGTATTCAGGCATATGCTTTTGCAGGCAAGGGATAGCTACACTTGAGAAGGTGCTCCCCCATGAACAGATGCACTGTGCCAGGCACAGAAAAACAGTCTGGTGCATGTTATTTGGTATATTTATACCCTTACAACTGCTTTAATAAGTGAATGTTTCCACCACCAAGGAAAACGAGGGGGGTGGAATTCCTGAGTGTGCGGTGACCTATGCCTTGTATTACTCTGTTTGGTCCTGCCCATCATCCCTCTTCTTTTTGGTAATTCCTGGGAGTTTTAATCGACTGAGACAAGCTGCTTAGAGAAAATCAAACGTGTCATCCAAAACCACAAATTTGTTTCTGAAAATTGATAATCTTCAACCCCTCCCCCCCAAAAAAAATTAACAATGAATTGTCGGGCCTCTCCGTGTCATCCAAATATTTTAGTCATGCATGAACTGCACTTGGAATTCCATGTACAGTATCCATCACACAAACACTAGCAACACAATGCTTGCTACACACACATGTACACACATGTAGCTTTGGAACTAAAGAATGAAAGGTGTTGAAAGGGCCAAAGGTGCACACGCTAATGCACCAATTCCACACTTTGACATGCTGAGGCATGCGGGAAAAGACAAACACCATGCAATTTTTGTTCATTTCTGCGGTCACGAAGGCCGGGACGGAAGCGGATTGTGAGCTGGTACACAGCATTCTGTGAACTCCAAAGAATAAACCAAGCTCCATCCAACCCCCACTTTTAAAGTTATATTTTTATAACAGATGGATCATCAAACGCCACTGCAACAGAGCACAATTTTGCACATTGTATTATTGGCCAGCATTTGAAAACGGAGTGTCCACATTTGCCTTGAAGTGATAACAAAGCATCCAAGTTGCTGAGGTTTTAATCTTTTTTACATATGTATGAGTAGCAGAGCCAGAAATGACTATTAATAAATACATGTACACAGTTTTACAAAGAAGTGGTTCCCCTTTAAAAATGTTTAGCTTTAGAGTTGTCCTTGATTTTTCTAGTAGAGTGCTCCCTTGTTTATTTGTTTAAGCCCCAGGTTCCCCCTCTATATAATGTAGCCACATGGTCTGGCCACACTCAGTGTAGCAGATCTGCTAGGTACCAGTCAATTTTACATACATGTATTGTTCCTCCTAACTGGAGTGTGGTTTTCTGCTTGAGCCTGAGTCTCCTAGAAGTCAGTGGCGACTTTCTAAACTTTTCTAGTTCATGTATAAAGTAATTTTTTTTCCTCTTTCCTTGTTAAGCATTATCCAGTTTCTAAACATTTTTGCCAGTTTTGTCCACCTTTTTTCTAAAATGAGTTTCCTGATTCATTGAAGTTTTCCTTGGCTGTCAATGAATATCTTTGTCAAGTTTTATGTAAAGAAAGCTTACACTGTCCGCGTATATCACTTACATGCATAACTTCTAGATCTGTATTTCTGAAATTTTGCCCATATTTCTTACTCTTTTTTGGTCTAAGTGCATCAGTGATGTATTAGCATTTTCACCCATTTGCCTCAGAACATGCCTTTTGTTGTCCTTTTGTCCTTAGTTGGTTGTTTATTTGGACATGCCAAGGGATTTGAATACTTAATGAGGTCCATAGGCCTGCGCACAATTTTAGATTTATGACATGTTAATCCCTGCTCTCAATTCCAGTTTGTACATGTAGTTTATGCACAAGAGATTTTGTTGTTTCTTATGTTCTTAACATTCTTTTCTTGTTTTTTACAGACTGAAGTCTGATGTAGGCTCATAAGGTCCATTTGACAGACTGTGCTGGTTAATTAGTTTTGGTTTAACTTGTTGGGTTTTTAAGTTCTCCATTACTAAATCTCTGGTTTTGGTCAAATTTTATTGGATTGTCATTGTTTTTTTAGGTTCAGAGGAAGTGGTTGATTTTTCATCTGGTTGTTTCTGTAAATAATCCTTTTGCCTTTTGTTTTTATGTCTGTGTCCTTATTAATTAGTTTACCTGCGACTTTTACCTCAAAGATCCTTGGTTTAGTTAGAGATTTGGGGGGTTTTGGTTGTTTTTCCAAGTTCCCCCTCAGTGTGCCATTTTTCCCCCCTTTACATATACACAGGTAACAAAACAAGGAATCCAGAATGGCCGACACAGGTTGTTCAGAAGATGCCCAGATACCCTTCTGGCTAAAACACTGATCTTGCAAGACAGTTCATGGTTCTGCCAAACATCGTATGTGGACTTAAATTCGTAAATGTACACATGTATGTGTAGCTCAGCAACTGCAGGCCCCCCTATGTTCCAATTTTAAAGTGATGATCACAACACACAACAATGCTGAAAACTTCCAAATAGAAACAGCCCTAGGATTTTCAGACGTTCTGGAGCAACAAGCCGGGAATCATGCTTCTAAATTTATGGTAACATGCAGGCCATGCATGTACACAGCAAATTACAAAACACTTCTGTTTGCTAATCTGAGACAACGGCTGGGTAAAAAAAAAAGGATAAAAGTATAACTTGCGTTCTCGTCTCCAGCTAACAACAATTGAGTGTCTGCAACGTCTTTGGATTTTCTGGTAAGCTTACAATGGGCTAGCAATAGTTGAATAACTTCAAATCGTGAAGACAAACCATGATTACATTCAAAAGAGGACTTTTCAACCAATAAAGAGTTCAAATGCATCCCTAGACAATGCCCCTCCCCACCATAAAACCCACACTGCATTGGGAAATCAGTATCCAGTGTCTGCGGATTGGCAGCGCACATTTTTATTACAAGAAATACAACTGAAGGACAAAATGTGCAGTTTCCACAAGGCAGCAACAAAGACCATTTATACTGAAGACCTGCCGAAAAAAAATCTCAAAAGTAATATTTGGCTCAAGCAACAACATGCACAGAAAACAAGCAGTCAACAACAAGATTCAAAGGCAAGTGCAGAGAGAACCTTATCATCACGTAAGAGCTTCTGTCTGCTTGTGTTAATTTCCAGTGCGGACACGCAAGAGCTGTACCGTGCCGTGCTGTTTCTGCATTCGGGTGCGGGGTTCTTGTGCTGTCTCATGACAGTCTGTAGGTGGGATCCTCCTTCCACAGTCGGCGGAGGTTGTTGATGACCGTTCACCTCAGCATCCTCTCCCTCATCTCTGTACTTACTGATGGTGGAGTAGCCGTCCTCAATATACCCCAGGCAGCCCGCCAGGCCCTGGTTGCTCTGATTGGTGTTGCTCAGCCCGTACTCTGCCTGCAGGATGGTGGCCACCCGCGAGATGCGCTGGTCCATCTCTGGGGTCACCTCGCACCTCTGTGGCTGCCTCCGGTGAATGGGTGTATAGCCCGGGGACAGTTTCGGGTCTGGTACCGGTAACTCTCTTGACTTGGCCCCCCCGTCACAGGGATTGGACAGAATTAAGCCCAAACTTGGTTTCACCTGGCTGCTGATTACATGTACGTCATGAGGCTGAAGACTGCCTCCATTTTCATCCAAGCCAGTCCTCTTGTGATGGACAATCTTCTCTGAGCATTGGGACTTGAGTATTTTAGCGTACGGATCTGCAGTGTTCAACGGGTCGTCATAATCCGCATCGATCCTCTCAAGGTGTTCCAGAGTGCTCAGGGGGTCCGAGTTTCTCAACGTCGGGTCCCAATGGTCGCTCCTGTCAACAAACCTACCCTCTCGGATAGTTGCGACTGGACCGCTCAGATCGTCTGTAGCACCTGACAATCTGCCCGGGGAGGCTTCCATCTCCAAGCATTCGAGGGTACTCAGGGGGTCCACATTCAAGACATCCATGGAGATCACCGTAGTTGCTTCTGCTTCAGAAGCACAATGGTGTTTATCCATTTTAACTTGAGATGAGAAGTCATCAGTGCTGAAGGGTCCCAACCTCTCAGTGTGGACCAGGGGTGCCCGCTGCTCACCATGGCCTGCCATGGTTAAGCCAGGCTTTGACACATCTGAGGAAACTCTAGCACAACCATGGCATACATGTACATGTAAATAGACCAATGAGGAAAGCGAAATTCACATGAAATCTGAGTCATCATGAATGATTAACAATGTTTTCCTTGCATTTCTATTTCTTTTATTCCTCTGGCAGCACAGGTGCCAACTGGTTTTGAGAGAGCAAACTGATCAAGTAGCCAAACATCATCTGTGCACAGGTAACCTCTTTAAAGAAGACAAATATTTGCCAAGGGCAACTACATGCATACAGCTCATGAAAAACATTTTTGAGCTTGTACAAAAACTACGCTGTTATTATTCGTTTCAATAATCACCTCACAAAATAGCGAGGGCCTGACCTTTCAATCCTAGCAGAATCTTTCTCAAAGGCAAAAGAGTGTCTCAGGATCAAGTCCCAATCCTGAGACACTTAAAAGCTTGTTTTCCCTATCAACCCCCCCCAACTGTTTGAACCTCAACATTTGAGTTTCCAAGTAGGGTATAAACTAAACTTTCCACACATCAGTCATTCTATCACGAACATACCAGCGCATACTTTTCAAACACATTCTTTGACCTTGAAAAATACACCCATGGGTACGAGACTGGCATCTACATACCATCAAGATCTGTAGAGACAAGTAGGTGTACCTGCATACTACGAACGCAGTAAATCTGTCAGTGAACTTATAATTCAATAAAGCCATCAGACCCTCCCACCACAAACTCTTGCCCATGCTTAATTGAAAACAGAGGCAGAGAGGGGAAGTTTCTTATCGGAAAGGAGGACTACACTCCCAGCACTTGTCTGGAAATGACATAATAGCCTCTCACAAGATAAACAATGGGTCAGACTGTCATGTGGCCAAACAATTAACACTGCATCCCTAAACTGAAACTTGAGACCTCTCCAGCACCATACCCTGCTATCTGAGCATTCTTCAGGGGTGAGAGAATTCAGCTTTTTAGCTGATTTCAGCTTTTTTGGTGTAGATGTTGACCCTGAATTTCAGCTTTTTTTGTACACCTGGTCTGTACAACAGTATGGGAACTTTTTACATTTCGTAACTGTTTTGCTAGCTGTTTTCAAATTCAATCTTAAGTGGCCACTCGATCACACCCCTGATTCTTAAAAAAAAAAATGGTGGGTTAGGCTTCACCTCTAGAATACATGGTAAGTGACCCAGACAAAAAAAAGCTGGAAGGTGCCAGAGCCACTTAAAGGAATCTTGCACAATGTACATGTAGGTAAATCAATAGCAACTGTGGAAATATTTCATCCACATAACGTCTGTTTTCACCAGGGTGCCGAACCGAGTGATAAATCAAAAGCAAAAGGCAAAGTGCGGTCTTTCTTATGCAAGCTAAACCTAACTGTCTGAAAGAATGGGCCTTAGAATCTATTTTGTTGGATACGGTCACACAGGATCAACTCGTTGCAATACACATATGGAGAGAATGACATTCAAACGACTCTTTGACAAGACATCAAAGCCTGTAAACCAAGGCTTGTTCTAGTCACTCAACAAGTAAGCACAACCTGTTATATCACTGTCACTTCCTCTCTGTCACACACCACAATTGCTTATGAGCAGTGCAGTAATTTTGAATCTCTGCCAAATATGCCCCCTTCCCCCCCGGAAAAAGTATGATGACACATTAAGTTTCACCTATGATATTCATTCATTTTCTTAACATGCGTGCCACATAAAGGTATGACATACCCCTCACTTTAAACAAAAATGCCAAGAAATTTAGCTTATATATCATACAGGACTTACACGTACGTGGATAGGCTAATCACAGGCATGTGAACACGACGGGATGACAGCAGCTTTTATCTTGTGAATATTTCAGTCACATTCAACAGGTCTGTTGCCGTTTTGTCTCTGACCAAATGAAGCAGGAGAGCTGATCCTGGCCTCCTTCCACGCTTCAACCTAAGAAGCTGACCTCAGAGGCACCAAACATTCATCCACTCAGTCCAATAACACAAAAAAAACTGCGAATCTACAAGAACCTCAATTCTGCGTATGTTCTAATCCCATCAAGTCGCCAAGGTGCAGACTGGTACCGGTGCTCATACCTCCATGTAATGTACATGTAGATGATGAAACCTTGGCTTAGCCAGTTTAGCAAGCCCGCAGACCGCGGCTGCTGCAGACGTACCTCCTCCAGCTCCCAGGAAGCGTCATGATTTCCGACTTCTCCCCGACCAAGAAGTGACAGGAATAGCAAACCTGGCCTGTCAAGCGCTGGGAGCCGCTTTGACATGAATATGCAAGACAAGCCGCAATCCCCCCCCCCTTCCTCCTTCCTTTACAAGTTCTTCATCTGGAGTCTTAACACTACGTTTCCCTGGGGGCATTAAGGGAACAGTGAATCATTTTCCTGGCTGGCTGTGCGCATGAGATTGACCTGAAGCCTTTTGGGCCGTCCTCAATGCACCAGTATTCTCCCTTGGCTCCGGCGGTGGCAATTAAGACACACTTTGGGTTCACTTTAGAGCAGGTTCAATGGTAACTCTCCCACGTTTGTGTGAGAATGATTCACAGGTCAGAGGTCAAATTTAGCCTGCAAGAGTCAGCTTTAAACTTGAACTGCAATACAATGAAAAGGTGTGTCTCTTGTCAGAATTAATCTCTGAAAAGAACATTTATTTAACAAAATAAACCAAGCGTCACTTGGCGCAAGAAACATAAATGAGTGTGCAAGTACAGGTTCATTGTGCATGTAATTACAGAGGAAGTTACATGTAGAATCATCTTCAATCTCCAAATAATTGGGATTGTAACTTGCAAGTTTTTTTCCTAAAAACAAAGAAATTCAAAATGCAAAGTACTGTATATGTGTTTGAATATGGAACAAGAGCTCAAATTAGACTCTCAACTATTTTTTTAATTATGCAGCTAGGGGTATCCTTTTTACGAGAGGATGACGTCTTTAACAGTGATTTGTCGATTTCAAAACCCTCATATAAAAAAGCTGAAAACTTACAATGCTTTTGTACTGCTCAAACCTGGAGTCTCAGTCTCTATGTTAACTGAAATACTGAGTGACCAACTCTGGCAACTCCCAGGGTCCCACAATACATGTATAGGCCTCTACTACCATATACATGAAAGTAGTACAGTCAGGCCAAGACTCCAAGGAGACCTCTCAGATTGCCTCAACCTTTGGGAATTGAGTCAGACAGCATCCACTGCATCAAGGGCAACCTCTTTCCTTTGTGCACTCAGTGCAAATGAGACTAGAAAAGAGAACTCTTGAACTTGGCTTGTGATATGGCCAGTGCCTTAGGTGAGTCCATCGCAAACCGTCCTTTCGCTAGACCAGTCACAAGTAACAGGGTTGAACACTGACAAAGGACTTCATGCTTTCGTCACAGTTCAGTTGAATACATGTAACTCGTGACTTGGCTTACGACTGGATGACTTGTGATGGACTCAACCACAGCTCGGGTAATCGAGCCTTCGTACACATTTTATTGACTTATGAGTAAGTGGTGTTGGTTTGGTTGGAATAATGTTACTTTGCACGTGGCTGAGGTCCCACTTGCTTAAGTATCTTGGCTTGACTCAATCCATGCTCCATGCTGCCAAGACTGGCAGCATATGTAAGTTTTCAATCAAATTTGCCCCGTTTACTTCCAGGATATTGAACATTTACAGAAGTGATGACTCAGTTTCAACATTTGGGACAAGAAAAACAATGGGGGCTTACGTTAAAGTGACTTGGAAAAAATTTGTAGGGCTTTTTCTTCTTTTTAAAATAAACTTCTCACACTAGACAGAAAAATTATCTCATGAAGAATGATTCTTCACAATCTGCCTTCTTTTTTTTCTTTCTCACCACGAGAAAGTGGGGGGGGGATGATTAGATAGCCCATCCCCCTGGTCAAATGTGGGAGGGGGGGATGTAGGCTACCCCAATTCTCCCCCCCCCCAGATTTGCACCCATCATCACACAGTGTAAGAAACAGGGAAAGAGTTCCACATACGGACGCCACTGCACCCCGTACACAAACCCTATGAGACTGGTCTGAAAACTTCTATGTGTTTTCTCACTGAACAACTTGATATTTTCCCTCCTAAATTGAACTTTTCTGGACATGTATGTGTTTGCTTTCAGATGGCTATTCAGTCACTGCAGGAAAGAATTACTGGCATCCGTATATTGAACTATTCCCAGAAACGGAGTTGAGGATGTGGTGGAGCCTGCATTATGGACAGATGGACGATGGCCTGCAAGTACTGTATGCCTACTGCATACAAGGCTGCATGGACATGATGGAGGCTGACATGATGGACATGATGGAGAAGGGATGACATATACATTAGGGTGTAGTGAATTTCAAAAAAGTTTCAATTTTAAGTTCTGAACAGACTAGAATGATGTTCTGCCGATATTTAAGACCTACATGTACCATATTGAAAAAAATAAATAAATAAAACTTTACCCAACCTAAAAATTGACTGAAATTTCTCTAAAAAACTGTTAAGTCATGGTGAACTAGCTTATTTTTAAAAATGTTTTCAGCTCTGGTTTCTTTTTTTCCGTGGAGTTTTTCTGGTTTTTCTTTGTTGTTTTAATAAAGTAACTAAAATCAGTGCACTAAATCCTCCCACTTCCTGTGTACATAGCTCAAAACTGTTCCTTCAACGATTTTCTCCTAATTGTCCACTGAATGACTGCTGGCCTGTGGTATGACTGCTGGCCTGTAGTATGACCGCCGGCCTGTAGTATGACCATCAGAGAAGGTAAAGTGTATTGGTAGTTCACTGCCGTGTAACATGCATATCTCCCTTTGTGGTGGTCTACTTTGGAACATTTCAAGGTGATAGAGAGCACCTGCCTCCCATCCAACAATGACATTAAGGCTATCTCCTCCAACAACCATTATTTGAAAGTAGAAACATAGATTGCCTTGGTAAAACATGTATTACCTCTATTTCCTGACTTTGGGGTAATGTGCTGCAAGTGATGTCCTCCATGTTCTGCAATAATCACAGTGGTCTTCTACATGTACATGTATGACTGACCTTGATTGGGCAAACTTTGTTACAAATCTTATTTTGAGAAAGAGTTGCAGCTCTTTTCCTGTCGAAGTCAAAAGTACTGATTTTCTCCTTCCAATCAGACTTTCACCATCGAAGATGTTTCCATTCCCTTGCCAGTTTGTGGTGATCAGTTATTGCCATGTTGCCGTCTTTTAATACAATGTGGAAATCACTGAGTGTTGCAGTTAGGTTTGCAGCAGCTGCTCAGGCTCTATCACTATTAATGAGTCCATACCTGCCACAAACTTGGGCTAGTTCTGTGTTTATTTGCTGTATTTTCACACAATGGTGGGGCTCAAATTCAATATTACCGGCGTAGATACTGCTCTTTGTCTCAATCATCTCGCTTCTTGGTGAGGATGAAAAGTCTGTTTGATATGAAGTACATGTACATGGCATGTTCTCAGGTTCCTTTTGGGGTTGTTTCCTGAGTCATTAGTCAATCGTATCTTTTCCTCTCTTCATTTCTCTTTGTTTCTTTCCATGTTATTTTGTCAACTGTTGGAGATATCACAAGTAACTTTTAAGTCCCAATTTCCCTAGAGCTGTGAAAACAAAAATTCAGCTTCTCTTTCAGGAACCTTGTTTTTGCGACAATCCTAGTTTAAACATGTTAAATGGATAAAATTGCAGTCTGTTTTGCAGCTAGATCTTTATGGTGGATTGTGGTACAGTTGTCTCTGCAATCTGGGGAATGGCAAGCTTTCATTTACATGAACCTGTGCAGATATCCAGAAAATTTCAAAGATTGGGCTCATACTCCTTGAATCTCTTAATTTTTGACCTGACATTAGACATACATGTATGACAGAATTTTATTCCCGTCTGCAACAATTCCTAATGTTCTTTGCAACTGCATCTGCATTGGATGTTTTTACAGAAGCACGCTGCCCAATCACAATCTTTTCAGTTGCCACTTGACTATAAATCTCACTCATCAAAAAGTTTATTCTGTCTGGAACATTTCACTTAATTCACCAGACCTCAGTTTTTTATTCACTTGAACTCAGTACTCTTGTCTACAAAAAAATAACATAGGCCTATAGTCTGTAGCAGATCTGGTTCTCTTGGCAAATGGAGCCATCGTGAGCAGTACAACCAGTCATAATTACTCTACGATCTAGTTGGTTTATAAAGAGTACATTGTGTATATTGCATGTACCAATACGCTCTTGTACAGCCTTGAATGTACTGCTAAAGGCCATTTGCGGAGGATTCAAACCACAAAACATCTCTGGTATAAAATCAACCTCAACAGGACTCTTTGGGCTTGTTTATGTTCAAAGGAGGGGTTGTACATGTACATGCATGTACTTGTCCATGTACCATAAAGGAAACAAACGGATTCTACATGTATGTACATCATGTACAAAACTACCCAGAACACCACATCTACATTATATTTGACCTAGCTCATTGGAAATACCACAGTTAGTAAATGAAAGGTAAGATTGCGATACTAAATAAATGAGGAAAGAGTACAATGTGATAAGAATGCAATAAAGTGCAATTCACAATGACTCTGCTTTTTTAACGGGAAATTTCAATCAATTTTTAGGATAGGCAAAGTTTTTTTGAAATGTTTTTTTCACTATGGTAGGTCTTAAATACTGCTAACTAGAACATCATAGTAGCCGATAGTAAAATACAGAACTTAAAATTCAAACTTTTTCAAATTCACTTCACCCTATTGAACATGTTGAATCATTGAGTAGGAAAAGACCTCCATGGTTGAATGTATCAATATGAATAATGAACGACATGTAAGCCTATGACTACAGATGAAAAAGGACTGACCGGCCAACATTACGCCTACCTGGCACGGAACTTCAAATCATGAAAAGCTTGACAGTTAATGTCTGGCAGGTATTTCCTCAGTTGCAGTCCGTCGATTTAAACCTCCATGAATGCCAAAAAACAAGCCTTGCACGAGCTTACAAAATTACACGTAGGTATACCGTATAGCCAAGGTGGATTCCCTGCTACGTCAGTGGTAATGAAATGAAGACAACGTCAAACCTAGGCGGGGCTAGTACTATTAAGAACTGTATATAGCCTATGTACAAAACCACAAACGTATATAAAAAAAATCTGGACTCGCAATGCCCTTAATGATTAAGGGCATTGCGAGCTTATAGAGATCATTGAATCCACTGACGGCCATTTTACCGAGCCGAATACAAAGCTTGCCCGGCAATACCCGCCTTTGTTCTCCCTGGCGTCATGCTGGCTTAAACAGAAGCGAGCCAACCTGGGCATTTTGTATTCGGCTCGGTAAAATGGCCGCTGGTTGGCTTTTATTTCACATACAAAGGCGTTGAAAGTCCAGGTTTTTTTTATATACGTCCACGATGTACATGTACACACGTACGTATACACCGAATGCCCAACTTCGAATATATCAGACCCAACTAGTGATGTTGGCCCAACTACTTCTCCAACTTCAAGTTCAGCAGCCGAGTTCTTGAAGTCGAACGTAACCGTCTCGTCCCAGGAAGCTGAATTATTAATTTACAATCGCTCCAACAGACAAGTTTCACAAAAATCAAATCCATATAGTCCACTTAGAACGAGAGAAATCTGAAATTGTACAGTTTCGCTTTTGTCATCACTTCCTCAGGCTCAAAACTCCTGTGAGTGTGACATGAACTAGATGTCAATAACCCCTACTATACAGTCATCTGTAGAGTAAAGATCGAAACTCACAATGTTGCTTTCATTCCCGGCTTAGGGGTTAGGAGGATGTGCCTTTAGAACGGAGGCATCCCATGTGTCGGTTTGCCAGGTTCGGGGCCTCGGCAAAGGAATAGAGTTGCTCCGAACCAGAGTCAGTGAAGCAGAGCGCGAGTCTGCAGGGTTGCTCCGCACGGTACGGAAGCCAAGAGCGGTGAGGAGCGGAACAGTAGACGTAGACCTGGAGCCAGCTGCAGTGAGTTGCTCCGATCGGATTATGTCAATGGAGTTAGGCGACGGAGCTGCTCCACGCACAAGTCGCAGAAGTGCTCCGGGAGAACCCGTGTGACGCTGCTGTATAGGAGCAGTTTGGTAATGCTTCAGTTGAAACCGCTGCGAATTCTTAGATAACCCCTATTCAGTGGTCATCGGTCACCCATGTTCGCAGCCTTGTTCAGGGACAAACAGGGGTCCTTGGAGGGAGCCGTATAACTTCGGTGACAGTCGGCCAGACGAGGCAATGGCGTAAATCTGTGCCCGAAATTGGGGAGAGGGGGATGGAGAGGGGGGATGACTTCTCCGGCCATCAAAATTTATACGGTCGGTGTTCATGATATTGATGTATGCATGTATCTGTATTATATATTCAGAATGACATGTTTGGCTTAAAGAAAAAGTTTTTCCTTTTTGAGTGATATTGAATGCAGTTTAGTCGCCGAAAGTCTGAAAACTCCGTCACAATCCGCTTTAATTTTTTGCTCACCACAAAAGGTGAGGGTGATGCAATAGCCAACCTCCCCCCAACAGTGGGGGGTTATATACCCCCATTTACGCCAATGAGGAGAGGGCACCAGCGCTGATCCACGGTGACCGGGAGCCGTAGCGCATGGACCCCCAGCTTGTTGGCCAGGGCATGTTGTTTTTTTATTACACAATTGTCAGGGGGACACACTGTGTACTTTCTACGGAAAAACGGTTTTAATAATGCCAGTCTCGAACGGTGCCTAGTCCTCACTCCCTGTTGAAGCTTCCTCTGTTAAAATGTCAGGCTTTGCTTCCCTTTCTAAAAATATCATCCAGAGCCTTATCGCTTTTATTCAAGTCGAGTCTCCCCAGCGTGTTATTTCGGGGCTGGGGAGACCAGTTTCCAGATGGCGCCAACGTAGTGGAATTTTCCATTGTAGTAGACTGTTTGCTACATGTGTTTTCGTGGGAAGACGGTCACATTTTGTTAAAGTTACCCAGAAAAAAAATCATCACCTGGAATCCGGAGAAAAGGTGTACAGGGTGTAAGCAGTCTTGTTTGGGAAAGTGAAAGGGATTGGGTCCTAGTTGGGGGAGAGGCAGGATAAGTAGGAGCGGAGCGGCAAAGTGCTGTATCCCCCTATATGAAATTGACGTGTGACATGGTACGGTAGGCCTAAGTTGTCGACTATGTTAAATTAGATATTAAATTTACACTTTAATAGACTTGTCGGGAAGAATTTCCTGAATATGAATCAGGGTATTCATAAACAGAAATGGTGAAAAGTTAGGGTCATCATTTTGAAAAAAAAATTCGGGGTAACGACTCCTCTATGCGACTACAAGAATGGGCTACATAGCTTCTCATCAATGTTGTTGAATTAATCCCGATTTGAAACTGCACCCTTAAATGTACTATGCAGTGAAATTTGGGAGATGTGTGTCACCATTCTCAAGCAAATCCCAGTCCGCTACTTGTGGTTGCTCTCTGTTCATGATGAGAATGTCCTAAATAGAAACGAATTTGAGTTGTCCTTTCGGAGAATTGCGTGACAAGCGGATTTAAAAACTCAAAAACGAAAAGAATCGATATTTTGACGAAAGAAACGCTACTTCAGCCAAGTTGTCCTATAAGCCACGTGAGTTCGAATTACTTTATAGACGCGGATGCAGGGGGCGACCCCCTTGCTCTTATAGACCAAAACCAAATTTTAAAACTAAAGTTAGTGGACCAGTACTATTGTAAGCAATGTATGTCATGTAATGTTCCATCATCATTTCTGCTTGTCCGCAAAAATGAGACATTAAAAAAATCTCCGGCGTGAACCCCCCCATCCAGCCCTGCTCTACGGTCAAGTTATAAACATCAAATCCACCGGGGAAACCCATTTTCCAGGCTCAGACCCAAATTAAGGCAGGTGTACAAACATTAAGCTCATATACAGTACGTGCAGCCAAGGGGCTTGCTTCCGCTGGTTAATTAAACCACAATAATGACCCTGATTCTAAATTCCCCTTTCATGAGTCCATAGCCTTGATACGTCTGACCTGTCTCAATAGTTTTTCTTATCACTCTAGGGCAAAGATTTTCATGACCCTACCAAACGTGGAGATGCGGTTAAAATCCTGTTGTGTACATGTAATTTTATTCAAGATGTTGAAATTGGTATAATAACATGGTTTTATTATTTACCAGTCACTCCCAATGCACTTTTTGAAAAGTACATACATCAGTACCATCATAGGGTTCGTGTACCATCAAAGCCACATTTAGTGCACTTACAAATTACGGCCTTACAATCTTAAACAATTTCATTCTGTCCTACTTAAAAAAGTTAAAGTAGAAAATTGTTCTGCCATATATATTTTATTGTTCTAAAATATCGGTCCTAATACGTTGCCACCGAAAATCTGCACTCTATTTCTTATTGTACATCTATCGATTGAATATCCAACTGTCAATGTTGACAGTTATACCATAGAGCTGTGGTTATACGTTGATCCTTGGGAAAATAAAGCCAGTTCAAAAAGCCTGGAAACGGCGGTTGGTCGGCCCGCCCAAATGCTCGTGTGGTTCCTGCCGCACCATTCGTTACTGCGTAGCCTATTTATTATACGCAGGATCTTGACCCGGTCTCCAAGCTTTCCAAATCTAAGGACGCTATATAGATCTCCAAGGGAGGTCACCCGTGGTGCGACCCAGCCTGCATCGTCGACGCCGTGGACAAAGGAGCCTTTCCAGTTTGCCAGTAAACAACAATGCCTGACCTCCAAACGGTGCAGCGTCACTGGAGTAGTGTAGCGTCACTTCAGGTCGAGTAGCGTCCCCCTTATTATAATATTCCGATGATCATAATAAACACGCCAGTTCAAATTCCAGCATCGGACTGAACAGACCTTGTCCCTGAACAGTAACGGTTGGGCGAAATTTTTTTTCTGTCTGTATCTTCGGTACAATTTGCCTGTACAACCACATAATGCCACCAAGAGGTGCGAAGCGGTCCGCGGCCAAGAAGCCGGCTGCTAAGAAGTCTACAACAAAAGCCGGTGGCGTGAAAAAGGCCAAAAAAACCAAGAAGGCGACGGTGGGAAAGAAGAAGGCCGCCAAGTCAGCTGCCAAACCGAAGACCAGCAAGAAAAAGTAGGCTCGTTCCCACAATCGAACTGCCGGCCGAATCAGGAACAGCTAGTATTCGGGTGGAGTGAACCCGAATCCTGGGCGTGCTTATCATGTGTGCTTTGTACTGTTTATCGTGGGATGTCAGCAGTTACTCCGATGTCAACCCCATTCCCTCAGTGTGCCTGGTCTTCCAAACATGGCCTTTACCAGCCGTCCTGCACCCGCTCCCCAAACACTCCCTCCCGCTCTACTATCATCAAGTGATCGACGATCTTGCAGTGACGGTACAACCCATTCACCGCCAGACGACTGACCGTGAGACTTCCCGAGCTTCATAGAGCGAGTTGCTCACTGTATCAGGGCTGGCTTTCGACGTCATCGTCGCTGAGGAACTGATTCCAAGAAATTCTTTTCTAACCTATAACCACATCACGCCGGTACATCTTACAATCTTAGGTCAGCTTTGACTTGGAGAACAATGATCGTAAAGTGGAAGAACGGATTCTTCACTCACAGCAAGGACTTCGCACATCATTTTCAAACACAATTCTTGCCAGCAGAAACGGACTAGACGTTCACAGAATCCTTGGATGACGGACTTGATCAGAAATCCCTCCCCATCACTCGCAGTAGGACTCATCCGTGGTGAGACTGTAACAATGGACTTAGAAAAACTAAGTTCCAAACTTATCGTTGGTTTTAACTGTGTGAGTGATTATTTAACACGCAATTTCACCAAGCACATTTTGGCATTGGAAATGAAGTATTATAAATTATTGTTTTGTGTGCCCCATAAAGCAGCCTGCACAGCCACAGTAACTGTGTTTTGTTTACAACGACCGACATTGCTCTGATCTGACCTTGAACCACTCGCACGGTAAATCGGTAAATTAAAATTGAATGGATGTTGAAAATGCAGGCTTACGAGAAAACTGGTGTTAGATTGTAAAGGTTCATCGCCAACAATGATAAGAAATTGTTTTCAATTATCTGAATTCGATGTACCAGATGTTTTGTTGGTGTGTGTACCTGATCTGGCAGTTGTTCAAGGGAAACACACATATTTGAAATCGATTTTGCACATGCTTTCTAGGCATCATTTGAATTACCAGTTTTATTCGATTCACAATGCAGTGCACACGATTCATGCCCAGAATTTGGTGTGTTTTTATCTTTTTTTGTATAAACGTTTGCTGTATACTTGTGTTAAACGTGTTCAATTTTCGTTTCAAGTCTTGACTCTGTCTTTAAATCAGGGAAATAGAGTATATATTTTAGAGTTGGAAATTATCTAGTTTGTGGAACTGCAAAACAAAACAACTGTTTGACGTGAAAGAACATTATTGGTGATGCAGTGCTCATGGATAAACAATAGACTTTTTTTAGTTCTTAGTTGTTCTAATGACATCTTTCTTTGTGGAGTACGCTCCTCTAATTTATGTACTTAGTCATTTATTAAATAGAAAGAAGAGACTGAAATGTTATAAACTGTGAAATTTAATTATTCCAATATTGTAGCCGTGCACTTAAAAAGTCCTGCATATCATTTGAATGTTATCGAAATACATGTACAGTATATGTACTACCACACTGTATAAACGTGTGTTAAAACGCCTTTGATACACGTAACACTTGATGAACGTGTCGTGGTGTTAATAATCCGCAAAAGCTATACACGTTGCAGTGTTTATTTTCAATACATGTCGATGTGTTGGGTGTTAAAACGACACAAAACACGTGTATCGGGCAGTAACTTTTTCTGAACACCAAACCACGTTTAGTTCTTTAAAAATTGTTTAATTTTAAACGGTTACATGTTTACAATTATAGCAAAGAAGCGCTTATAATAAGTTGATTTTTACAGTGTAAATAGACTGCAAAGCATGTTGGATGTTCGACCATTAACTGTGAAATTCTCCTGACTATAGCTTCCCTCAAGGACAAGAAACTTTGAGTTCGTAATTGGTAACAATTTATTTCAGAAACTCCTTGAAATGGTTGATGATACGTACCGGTTAAGTATGGTGCACTTGCTCGGTCAGTGACTTACTGTTAAAAAAATGTTGGTCAAATAGTGTTAGGCATTTGTTATTTGCCCAACCTTGGTTAAAGTTACCGCATTGTTGATTAATTTCCATCACTGTTCGCCAAGCATTGACCAACGATTGGAAAGAATTTGTCCAAGGTTTGGGAATTGATATTCACAGCAACATTCGGCTAAATATCAACCCAAAATTGACCAACATTTTTACAGTGATTTTGCCCCTGCACGTGCAAATACTTGTGCGTGCCTATTCCCCACAACGTTGCAAAATTTACCTATAGGAACTGAACAGCAAGTATTTTGGGACCGCTTTGGAAATACGCTTTAATTTATCATAAACTTGAAACTTAGTGAATTTCTTGTAGTTCAATAAAATTAAAGTATCTGGAAACAAAATTTGAGTTGCATCACGTGCGTTATTACTTTACCAATGGAAATGCCACAATCAATATCCGAACGGTCTGAGTCTGTATGCACATGCATGTCACATCATGAAAACAGTTGAACACAGAGGCAAATACCTTCTTGAAGGAGCTTCGCTGTGAAGGAAACGGAGCACGACAATTGATTTCAAAATGATGAATATGCACGTTTCAAATAGATCTTGTGACAAGAGTGATTTTCCTGATACAACTTTTATCAGGAGGAATGACTTTCATTATCCTTTGCCTTATATAATAAGCCCTATGCCACTGGAGTGCGGTTTTCTAACCTTCCAACGGCCATTGAGTGAAAGGTTATTACTCTTCTGTAAAAGTTTTAGAAAGGGAGCCGAAATCGATCGATTGGTTAAATGGTTAGCCTTGCCCGCCAGGTTATTGAACCGTAATGGACCCGCGTAAAGGCACAGGCCCGTTCCCCTGCGTAATGGTCAGTTTGTTTTCGGTAGCAAAGCCTAGGGGTGCAGTTTCAAACAGGATGTAGATTTTGAGACGGGATGCTAATGGAACGTACATGTATATGGAAGCAACATTTGGACAACAAAACGGATCGGTGACGGGAATGTGGAAAAAGATCATAATGCAACGTTGGGATGGCCAAAGTAGATGTTAAAAAATAAATTAGAAAATTGGGAAACAAAAATATCCCTTGATTGGCTGTTGTGGTTTTTCATATTAAACCTATTTCTTTTAACTTATAAGCGACAACATTCTATTCTGCAAGGGGCAAGCAAACCCTTGTATTAACACGCCTGTCGCTGTTCTCTTGAAAGGGCTTACGGTAAAAAGTTCACTGCAAACAAGCCACGTTATCAAGTTTGGTAACTCGATGCAGAAAAATAAACAAACAAACAAAGACCTACATGTATAATCACAGAAAGAAGGAAATGGAAAGAATATGAATCGGGAAGGTCAAAGCCAGTGTACTGTATTGCTGTTCGTACAATTCCCTCGGCCGATTGTAAAAGCAAAAATGGCAACCGGCACCTATGTTCAGGTAGGCCTAAATGAACTATCACTTATCTGGGTTCAAATATGACTGTTTGGCCTCATCCCATCACATCAAACCATCCTCTTAATACATGTCATGATTGCCGAGGACTGAAACTAAATTCACATTGGAATACATGTAGTTTGAATGCACTTCCAGTTCAACTCGATTGAAATTCCGATCAGTTGGGGTGAGAAATTTTCACTCAAATTTGTCTTGCCTCTGGTTTCAGTCAAAGGGAGTGAAATTTCGTTATTTCAGTTAGAGAGCACTGTTGCATTTCTGTGTTTTCAACCCCTGTGACCTCGGAACTTCCCTGCGATGAATTTCCATGTGATTAACCAACTACCACTGCCAATGCATGCCCTTGAGCGCTATCTGTGATGCCTCAAATACGCCCCTTCGGCAAGATAAAGAAATGTAGTTCAGGCATGTATTGTGTACCACAGGTTACTCTTGTGTAATAATCGGACTACTGGGTGTGAATAACAGGCCCTATTAAAATTTCATCAATGAACAAGGATCACACAACTATCACGATGTCATACCATCGAGTCCACGACTTAGACTAGTGAGATTTCCTTAAAAAGGGTCTCTAAAACGATCAAGGAGCATTTTGGGCTAAAAGTTGGGAACCAGCTTTTCTTCTATTATTCAGGTATGCTGATTCTGATAAGCCCGGTTCCTAAGCGATATTTTGAGTTTTTGGCTGCCTAATTTGCATAATTGAAATGAGAGCTAAATTGCCTCCATTTTGTTAAGTAGGCCTATCCTTGTAGCTGGTCATGGACACATGAAAATGAAATTTCTATTCCTATGTTCTGATGGTTGGACGATATGATTTAGCCATTCTAAGTCCATTTAAGGAATATTTTTGGTAATTAGTGGTTTACCTGTTCATAAATATGCAAATGGCCTGCCACCATTAGGTAAAAATCAAATTCATCCATAATTTAAGTGTCAAAACAAGCAAAAATGTCATATAAGGTTTCTTTGGCCATGTTTTCACCGTCGACAAAGTTATTTAAGAATTAATAAATGTAATGGGAGAGTGATAAGCCTACACCCCTAAACAGAGCCCAGTGTTCCACCGATACTGGGCAGGCTGGCCAAATACATCACCTTGGAAACATGTACACCTACAAACACCCGCTAAAGCGAGTAAAAAACTTATCTTCATAAAGTTGTCTGCTAGCCTGGAACATGAGTAGAGTTCATAAACCTCAATGTTTACAGAAGAAGATCTGGCAGATGATTACAGGAAGGGTAAAGCGACCACTGGCAGTGTTGATGCAACGATGACAAAAAGTAGATGCTGAACTTCAGATGTTAGAGCCATCAACTAGGCATACGTTAAGTGTGTCAGATGTCCCAAAGGAGGTTTATTCTGTCAGTATTAGTCCCGCCACAAGTGAGCCTGCGTTTACAGCCCCTGTTGACAAAGCCTTGTTCATGAAACCTGAAGAAGAAAGTGTTTGTGTCCAACACGCAAAAGCAACTGACATGGCTTTCTTCATGTGCAGTCAGGATTCTGATACAAAACCTTCTCGGACAGTATTCAATCAGTCAATCTCATTAGAGGAACCAGACTGCAGACTGCAGTAAGATATTTACCCATAATTCTTGCTCCGGCTCATGAGTTGGATACACTTAATACAGTTGTGAAGAGGTGTACTGCAATATCTTCACATTCTGGGCAGGAACATACTGTCCTTACAGTGGACCAAGCACTTTACTTCAACTCATGGAACTGACGTGTCTGCGGAAGAATATCGAGATAAATTAATTCCTCGCCTTGGTGGACTTTCACACTGCAACGAACTTCCTTGTTTTGTCTTTTATGTATTTGGCCACTTCATACAGAGATGCAAATGTTTTTGCATTGCTCTTGTGTAGGGATGTATGGATTGGGACTGCTGGCCTGTCTCCATGCTCAGGTACAATCATCCTCTCCTAAATGAATGTATTCACCTCTTCTTGTCTAAGTTGTTGGGCACAAAGTAACGAGTTTTGGATTTTCTCTGTTTGGTGGCGATATTTTGCAGTGACCCTGGTGAAGCTGATGCAAACAACCTGAATCCCAGGCTGGAAGGCTGAGAGCAATGCGATCATCGTTGTCCCGCTTTTGCCGCGATTTGGTAGCTTCACTGTACACACCTGTGCCTTACCAGGACAGTTATTGTACAGTGCATGTAAGACCTCAGATTATAAAAGTGCCCATCTACAAGGTTCGGATGTAGTTTTTGTGATGCCAATGATCCCGCCGCCTCTGTTTCCTGTATACCGTTTATCCACTCCATAGCTTGGTCTGGGTCTACCTGGTTGAACTAGCCAACAGAACGCTTGACAACAAAGTTGCCTCTTTGAAACTCTAACACATGTAATATGACCTCTGGAAGTCTCTGCATCTCGGCTAAATACGGCTGGACCCCGTCGTGTATAGTTTACGCTTGTAGGGTAAGTTTGTAAACTCTCGTAGCCTTATTGTATGCTTTTCCTGACAGGGCAAGCTGCACATCTCGCTCACCTAGCACTCCGCTCTTCAGCCAAACTTCAGATAAACCAGATCTAGCCAAGTGATCTCCAATAGCCTTCAGCTTCTGCCTGTTCCAGTGTCACTTGCTGAAATGAATGGTACACTCCGTACCGGAAACAAATCTGTATTGGCAGATAAGATAAATGAAGACCTCATCTGTCCTGAAGCTATTGAACTTTATGAAACATCATCTTGCCTTATCATAGATGGACAAGCACTGGTGGTTACTTTGGGAAACCCCGCCAATGCAATGACCTTTGGGGATTTGGCCGACGCATACGTGCACGTAAGAGCAGTACTGAAGGCAGGCTCCAACTATCAATGGGTTGACACTGTGTTTGAGAGATACAGAAAGGAGACAATCAAGGGTACTACCAGAACTCGACGCACAATTACAAATGCAGCTCTACCACTTAGAGTTAGACGAATTGTTGAGGATCGTGATGTGCCTCTGCCGACAAATTGGACAAACTTTCTCTCACCCCCTAATAAAAAAGTCGATCTAGCACATTTTTCTGTGTAAGGAACTTTGCTCTCAGGCACCTGATGACGAGGAGATTGTAGTTGCTGGGGGTTTCAGAGATGTACTTGAGGTTTGGTCATCAAAGACAACCACGGATCTGACTCAACTGAAAGCCACGCACGAAGCTTAGAAGCTGGCACTTGGTCGGTGTTGTTACATGCTGTGCATATTAATTACAAAATGGTTGTGTCATCAAGGGACACTGATGTGCTCCTGCTGTAGGTTGCCCACTTCCTACGTATGCAATGTGACCGCCTCTGAATGATGTCTGGCACCACCAAGAAACGTTGATACATTCCTATTGACACAGTTTTCAACAGCCTCCCAAGAGATTCAGCTGCATCTCTTTTACCATTTCATGCATTAACTGAGTGTGACACTACCTCCTATATTGCAAACCACACTAAAAAGTCATCCTGGAAGGTCTTTAAAGAGCACCAACAATTGCATGCTCACAAACTTGGGAATTAGTGAGCTTACAGAAGAGACGATACGATCTGCAGAAAAAGTTTGTCTGCAGAATATATGATGTACACAAAACAGAATCTGTTGATGCAGCAAGGCATATACTGTTCTTAAAGACTGGTACGCCAGAAGCGATGCCACCGACACATGATGCTTTGCAGACTTGTTTAACCGATATTGAAGCAAAATGGCAATTAGGCAGCCATTCAATTATGCAAATTAGAAGGTCAAAAACTCATTATATCGCTTGGTAACCGGGTTTATCTCATTAAGCATACCCGACTTATGCTGGAGAGTCTGGTTCCCAACTTTTACCCCCAAAATGCTCCTGTCACATTTGTCAGAAATCCCACGAGTCTAACTCAAGGATTGAGTACCAGCCCGCCAAGTTCGACTCCATCCCAAACCGTGAACGTTTTTGTACAAAGTAGGGGCCGTTTTCCAATACTCAATTCGGCTGCGTCTCAGGCTTCAACTGTTTTTTAACCAGCTGACGTTGAAGCTGTAAGCGCAGTAATCAGTCTAATAGTGCCACAAAACATCAAATAAGATGCAAGAGAGCCAGAAATTACCGTAATCCAATTTAATTTAAACGCTTCAGGCCCACAATCGGGGATTGGTTTTGGGAACGAAGCCTCAAACGGAGCCCAAGTCGAGTATTGGAAAAGGGCCTAGGCCTACCATGCCACTGCATGCAAGAGTCTTTATGCATACCGTCCCCTTCCGCTGCCGCCCTACCTAGCCCCCCCCCACACGCCCCCCAAAATAAACAAGTTCCTCTTCACCTGGCAGACATAAAGGCCCGTAACACACATAAATTAATCAATTATAACGGAAAGAAACTTTAAGGGAAATTTAATTGGTTTTCCCATTTCACTGTACCAAGCTAGCTCCTAGCTGTGGCTGTACCGATCGTAAAAGGTGACTAAAAGCAAGTCTAAACTGATATTAAAACCGCACGGTCTTCTGGGTATTACTACTAGTACTAGTTGGCAAAATGGCCACCCCTATCCGTGGCAAGGAACAGATGATTCCGTCATAATTTAGAGGTAGGTTTCACCCGCTCTCTGTCATTAATTACTCATATTAATTTCATAGTGTACAAGTAAATGTACCTAGTGATGATTTTTTGTATTTGAGCGAGTCTTAAATAATTTAATAGAGCAGAAATTTTTAAACACCGAGCTGCTTCGAAAGTTGGGTGTCATACCGTAAGGCTGCGTAACTTAACTGCATGCGTCCACGTCTCAATGTATTCGATGATAGGCCTACGGTATATCGATTCTTTGCATTGCCGTTGGATTTGGGCCCAGGCCTCCACTGTACATCACATGCACGAAAATAAAAGTCTTGCCACGTCACGCCTGTTCAATTAGCATAGGACAATTTTGTAGGAAAAGACTTCGGAAAGATTTTGCTTTGATATAGGGGGACATTGACTTACAAGTTACATGTAGGCCTACTCCAAAATTGTGGCCTTTTTCCCACACTGATCTGGGTGGTGAGGAGAGGGGTTGTCGAGGGGGATTTTTCAAAAAAAGGGGTGGGGCTTTTATAAGGAAAAAGGGGTTTCCCCACTTCCACCTGTCCTCTGATCTCCTCTTTCCCCTCCCCTCCCACTACCTGCCCATGATATCACCATCTCTTTTTCACAAGGATTTTTCCTAAATGCTGGGATTTGAACCTCTTTCACTTTTGCAAGTCAATTTCCAGACCGCTCAACTAAGTTGGTTTTTGCTAGTACTTTAAGTAGAGGCCAATCTGTTTTGTTTTACATGTTTACCGTAAAAACTACTTGTCAAATGTCTCTTAATGTATTAATCTATTATGAATAGGAAAGAGTTCGTCTGCATTGTACATGCTGTACAGACAACATTAATTTTCCTGAAAAATGTTACAGCAGCCATTAGAAAGTGATAAGATGTCCTAAAAGTGAATTTAGCTAAAAACATTCTGAAGCATTTACTAAGAAATCACTTAAGTTTTTTCAGACAAATCTCATGGGTTTGTGCACAGAGGCATCAAGTGTTGTTCTTGCATGTATGGGGACAAAATTCAAGAACCCTCCCCCCTCAAAAAAAAAACCACCGTGTAATTGTAAGCAAACTCATTGCCAAACACAATATCAGGTCCCTCAATTCACGAGAACTTAAGGTGAATGAGCACTCGACCCATACTTTTTAAAAACATGTTCCCTTGATTTCCAGTGAGCTGCATGAACACACATGTACACAGCCATGGCGGGGCGTGCAGGAGAGACAGTGGTAACAAAGCGACTGGTGGAAAACTTGCAGACGGACCTGCGCGGGCTGTCCAATGAAAGCAAGAGAAAATTCCCTCCTGTCAAAGAGGTAAATGATTTGTTCTTTGCCGTGTGGTTCAAATTATCTCTGGTATCTACGCACTTGTACTGCTTTTATAAATGTCGTATTGAATTTTATGCTATGTCGTCCTTGACAGATTTTCTTTATATTTATTCACAGAAATAAATAAATGTCAAGTGTAGTGAAGTGTAGTTCCAAAACAAATCTTCATCTGTGTCTTCATCTTCTTTCCTTGCACCTTTGTTTTGTTCGCCAGACATTTATTTGAGTAAATTCATCATAAAAGAGGTCTCTCAAGTGGCAAGAATTGTGAACACATAGTGTAATCACATCTTTTTCTCCATAAATTTGACACTCAGGCAGCAGAGGCGGGCATACTCAAGATACGCACCATAGCTGCCAGGAATAAAAACGTTCTACCCGGTCAGTGCCAGCAAACCACTACCAAATGTTTTTGTCGCCTTAGCTCACCCCCAAATTTTAAAACTATCTACATGTACCGTACATCCTTTATTTTCAAAGAATTTTGAAAATCAATCAAGTGTTGTTTAATGACAGAGAAGGTAGTATTGGTTTTAATGTATGTTAATTTATGTAGAATTTATCAGCGGACGTGTAAGAAATTGGACCATATTCTTAGAATGCTGAAAGCAACTTGTTCCCTTCAAAAGATGAAGCAAACTGTAACAATTTTTTTTGTACTTTTTGAAAGGCAGTCATATCAAAAGACTTTGTACATTACAAGGGCAGATCATCAACAGATGGTCCATAATCAAACATCTTAAGCGATGTAAAGCGCCCCCTTGTATTATGCCTTGCTTGTGCTCTGTCATGTCTTGCATTTCCAACTCAGATTCGTAAACGGCATTGTCAGGGTGGAGAGACAGCACAGTACTCTTCTGAAACGTTATTCGTGATACAGACATAAATGTACATGTTTAATGTACATGTGCACTTATGTGCTTATGTTAATTATCACACAAACCCAAGTAGGACACAGAATAATGTAGTTATATACCACGAGACCATGAAGCCAAGTGGTATACAGGACACAGATGCCCTACGTTATTCTGTGTTCCACGAGCGTAAGCATGATAACAAGTTTATCTTCAAGCAAGGTTGACATATAGTAAAGATGTTATAGGGGCCCGCATGTATGTGCGCAAACGCACCACCTTTGAGTTTACAGTACACTTTGCAGTTGTGGGGTTTTCTTTTAGGGTGAAAATAGCATACATACACCCTAGGGGTTAGGGTTAAGCCTGGTTTCCATATCAACGTAAGAAATGCAGAGGGTAACGCAATCAAGATGCAAACTGCGATGCGGACATATGGAAACATGCCAAACGGTTGTGTCGCCGACATCGCAGACAAACGCAAACCAGCCTGCGAACGATTTGCAAAGTTGAGCCAGGTTCAACTTTGCCGACCGTCTGCGTCGAGTTGCCGTGGTATCCCCATACAAACACGCATGCTGGCATGACCTGCACGCAACGATGTCCCTCTCGCTTAGTTCCACGAATTTTGCCCACGTTTTCCTTAAGATTTAAATATTACACCCCAGTGATCATTACTGACCTTGTTGCTTGTGACTAGTCTTTTGAATGGTCCCGTGTCCAGCCTGGTGTCTGGTCTTGTGTCCGGTCTTGTGATGGTCTCGACTCCAACACTTTTCTCTTGAAACGTTGGCCCATGTTTCAACGACATCCCTGTTCTCCTTGTTGGGTTCAGCCCTAGTAGCCTGCAGCGGGGAGATCCTGCAGCCATTCCTGCTGGGATGCGACACCAAGAACCTGAAGATTGTCCAGCTGTGTCTTGGGTCGGTCCAGCGACTCATCACCCATGAAGCACTCTCTGCCGTAAGTGGTCCTTTTTTTATTTACTGGTGCAGACACTGGGACCTCAACTTCCCAAAACCCGGTTCTGAAGTACCAAGGATTAGAAAAATGAGCACCAACGATTTGTTTCATGTTTGATGCTGTAGGCGGCTGCCAGCAACGTCATCAACATGCTGTGGAATCTGATGGAAGGCGGCATTGAGGACCTTAAAGTGCTCCAGACGGCAGTCGTCATTCTCACCACCAACACCATAGTCAGGGGACCGGCACTGGCACGGGTCAGTTGAAGCACTTGATGTTATCTGAAAGGGGGAAAAATGTTGGGCTCCGGTACAGTTGTTATTGAAGTCACATGCTAGGATCCTGCTGCAGTCATTTGCAACAGGGGGCATTTTGTTCCCTGCCAACATCAAAATTCTTCCAATTTCTTCCTTTTTATCGACTGCTATTTGAAGTCTAGATTCAGATGCATTCTCCAAATTAGTAGCCTCTTTACTTGTTTAAAGGTTTGAATTTTTATCAGGAAAGATTGGAAGCCTTCATTTTTTGTTGAAATGAAGTTACTGGTGCTGGAGTCATTTCAGTGGAAAGCCATACTGAATTTGGATATCAGAGTTGCTATGGCTTCAGTCTTTACCATTAACATGTCATTGTACTTTGGCCATTATAGACACGACCTAACCCTCCACTTTTGATGTTTAACCATTGTGTATGAAATATTGTTTTTCCCCCCCGCAGGCCATTGTAGTCTGCTTCCGGCTGCATTTTTCTAAGGACAACACCACAAGTAACACAGCATCTGCCATCGTACAGCAAGTCGTCTCCATCGTCATGGAGAGGGTACTAGCCGAGGATGAAGCTAACGCAGGTGCGTATGCCTACAAAAGACGACTGTCAAAAAGGTCTTGACCACTTGGCCTAAGTGGGTCCAGGAGGGGGTTCAGTTAAGGATGCTTTGAGTTGCTGCAAGAGATGGTTACACTAGAATGTGCCAGTAAAATACGATGAGTAGCATTAGACCTGTTCAGTATTAATGGAGGCTTCTCCACTGGTCAGTGGATAGTGTTCCTAAAAAGAGGTAGGAGAACCAAATACGGTTTGGTCAGTGTAGCAGTGCCAAGCTTTGAGACATTCCACTCACCTTTCCTCCTCATGTGACTCTGTTCCTTTGACCTCTTTTCATAAGATGGAGCGGAGTCCGACGGGGACCTTGAGCGCCTGAAATCCAGTAACTCCAGCAACAAGGCAGCGCCCAAGTCTCTGAGACCGTGCGCCACCGACGCATATCTCCTCTTCCAGGTGGGACAATTCAAACACAAATTCTGTATGGACGTGTCCATTTCTTTAGAGGTTGTTACTACCGGGGTCTCTTCTGTTAGCTTAAGACGGAAAGCTGGAGGTGTCTGCCCGCCCATTAAGAACAACATTGAATGTCACTTTCTATGTCTAACAGAAACTCAAGTCTCATATTATCCAGTCACCTGTTTTTCCATTCATTCATAAATCCCTCCATCTCTTCTTCCATCCCATCTCCCTCATGTCCATTTTCAAGTCTTCTTCCCCCCCTCCTATCCGACTTTATTCCATCCATTTCTTAATCCATATTGCATTTGTCTGTGCAGCCACCCACCACTCAGCCCATCAATCCGCTCCACTGTTCATCCAGTTCCTTTTCTTCCCCATCAGATCTTCCCCCTTTTCTCCACTTTTTTACCACTCCCATGGTCGCAACAATCCCCAAACCACTGACCATCAAGTTACCTCTCTGTCGGCAGGACCTGTGTTACCTGTTGAATGGAGATTCCTCGTACTGGCTGGCCGGCGTGACAGAGATGACGAGGACATTTGGTCTGGAGCTCATCGAGACGGTCCTCAATAGCTTTCCTCAGATCTTCTTGAGAGTGAGTAGGCATCACTCTGTCAGTAGCATGGCAACCCTGACCCTTCACCCAGTGTTTTTTCTTGCAGCCCAGTTCAGTGCAACGTTATCCCCCTGAGCTGAAGTGCGCTCTCACCGGCGAAAGAAAGACAGATGGTACTAAGTTTTCCAACCGGGTTCTTTCACGCTTTTGGTGTGCGCACAAAGACCATACATTCCAGAATAAATTCATTGCGTGCACTCAGCGAGCTCCGCGTCAAGCGCACATAAAATCATGCACCAGTGCGGTGAGTTGGTACCAAAGGACTGCCAATTTCATTTAAAAACTCGCCCTCTTTTGTTCCCGCTCAGAGTGGATACAACAGTCGTCATTGTGAGAAGGCTAATGCCCTATCACCAAACCTCATTTAACCTTGTGAAGTGCATATTTAAGCTCTACACAATAAATTTATGGTATGGCTATGCAGTGTATTAACATTCACTTCTATGACGCCGTTTTCATCTTTCCTTCCTGGGAATCAGGTAGCAAATCTTGAAGTTCCGTCACGGCTGATCTATTATTTCATTACTCCATAAGTTAGTCCATGATGAGCCCCATGACGAACACTATTAGTTATTTACAAATACCTCAGACAGTCTCCATATTCAACAACGCACAACTTGACTGTGTATTAACATTTGATGATGCCCACTGGGAAGTGATAATGCCCGCTGTATTGATCACGCGCTGGCTCCTGGATGCGAGACAGTTTAATCGATTCTGATTGGTCAAGAGTCTGTGCACGCGGCTCGCCATGCACCAAGTCCATACATAAGGAAATTCTGTCGGACAACTTGCACCAGGAATATACCATAAAATGGACGGGGGTGTTCAGGAAATGAAAGTAAAATTCTAGCATAAAATCATTGGAAATTCATAATATGTGTTGATTTTTCTTGACTCTCTGACTAAAAAGGTATTTACGAATGGGAATAAATATTTTCTTGGCCGTAGGAGACTGAATGCTGATAATGCCCTCCTCTGTGGCTCGGGCATTAGTCGCGGCCATTCCCCTGAGCCAGTCTTGAAACGCACGTTTAAGACCGGTCAAGCACATATTTATTCCCTTTGTAAAATCATCCATTTTGGACTTCATCGGCATAACTTACATCACCTAGTTCATTACTTAATTGATGCCGTAGTTTGTTGCATAAGTCTCAGCCACAAGTGTTGCATGACTCATGCAGAATGCACCATTTGTTTGACAACTAATAGAATCCATTGTGGCATTGGTGGAGGTATGCCAAAGTGTAAATCCTCATAAAAAAAGATGTAACTGATCAGTTCACCTGTGGCAAAAACTATCATGCAAGCCCAGTCTTCTGACCAACTCATGATCCAGCAGTGATGTTGCTCTGCAGCACCTTGTGGCTGTGGCTTGCAGCTGCCAGGTCCCAGTCTACCTCTCTCTCTCTCTCTCCTTAACGGGGGATGCTTGCTGTCGACAGTGCCCATGAGACCAATTTCTTAAATGAGTTTTCCTTCTTGCTGCCTCCGCTCCAGCACAAAGAGTTCAGCTTCCTCCTCAAGGAGCGGGTCTGCCCGCTGGTCATCAAGCTTTTTTCCCCCAGCATCAAACATCGGCAGGGCATCACGGCGCCCTCTCCACCCGCCACCCCGGAGAAGCCCTCCTTCCCCATCAGCATGCGGCTGCTCAGGGTGGTGTCGGTCCTCATCAACAAGTACTACACGTTACTGGTAAGCCTGGGCCTTGTTTCCTCTAGTTTGCCACCCACA
>NW_019091368.1:2148839-2192683 GCF_001949145.1 Acanthaster planci
TGTACACAGTAGGTTGCCAGCACAAAATGACCCAGGGTCTTTTGCGCAGTCCTCTTCACTGCATTTGGTTTGCTGCACAATGATGCACATGAAACAGTGAAGCACAGTTGTTGGGCAGCACAAAAGTACAATCTGATATTCCTGTGAGAGACAGTTGGTGCAGTGCACAACACAACACAGCTGTGCTTCTTGGAGGTGTTTACCTAGTGACCCAAAGAGTGACTTCAGCATAGCAGGGTTAAAATAGTAGAATTGTGGATCAACTAAACAAAACTTTTCTCACCAAAGCACATTTTATAGAATGGAATGATACGTTTGGCATTCCCTTCCACAACCCTTAGACCCTTTGAGTGAACACAGAACAGTGGCTCGTTTTTTTCAAGACCTAAGGCATTGCATCACTTAACCAAGAATTGGTCAAACGGGAATAGAGCTGTCAAAGCAGAAAATACTAATTAAAAAATGTTCATGCTGAACTGGTTACAAGGTATATTCAGGCATGGCATTTTGGCTGATAACTTGTTTTTGCTAAGCAAATATTTTCTATGCTGAGCAAATTTCTTTGCTTACCAACCTTATGAAATTGGCCCCAGTGTGGGTGCGAAGAAGTTGATTATAGGAAAGCTTCCTTTTGACCCGTCCTTCCATTCATTTCCACTCACTCCTCCTTTCCCATCCTTGGCCCCGCCCCCACTCAATCCCTCCAACCTCACCAGCTGACAGCCAAGAACATCCAGTGCATGCGAGCCATCCTGAGCCTGGCCCACTGCCACGGCTCGGTGCTGGGCACGGCCTGGCACCTGGTGCTGACCACCCTGCAGCACCTGGTCTGGATCCTGGGCCTCAAGCCAGCGGCCGGTGGCAGCCTGAAGGTGGCGGCGGGTGGGGCCGGCGAGACCGCACCCAACACGGTCATCACCACGGCCGTCATGGCTGAGCTGCCTGTGCTATCGGCCATGCTGTCCCGACTCTTTGAGAGCTCCCAGTACCTGGATGATGTGGCTTTGCATCACCTCATCGATGCGCTGTGTAAGCTGTCCACGGAGGCCATGGACATGGCTTACTCAAATAGGGTAAGTGGCGAAAGTGCACTGATGAGATGCAGTGACATTGGTCATTGTTAAACTTTAGCACTTTTTGTGCCCTCTTCAGGAAAGGTTTCTCTGCATGGCACTTTGAGGTCAGCAGACTTCCAACTGGTGAGATTGACGAATAGAAACAAAATTGTGGGTAACACAAGTGCCATGAAATGGCAAGAATTAAGAGGGTCATCAATTGTAAGAGCATGGATAAAAATTTGGCCAGTTTCAGGGAATTTTTCAGAAACTAGAGTACTTTGGTGGCTTTCAGTCTGGGAACCAGAATAAGTCCTTTTCTCACGTCCCGTCTTTTTTACCATTTGGCAGGAGCCGTCCCTCTTTGCCGTGGCCAAACTCCTGGAGACGGGCCTGGTCAACATGTCGCGCATGGAGGTCCTGTGGCGGCCCGTCACCGCCCACCTGCTGGAGGTGTGCGCCCACCCCCACCAGCGGATGAGGGGTTGGGGGGCCGAGGCCGTGACAACGCTGGTCAAGGCTGCCCTGGCCCACAAGCACGAAACGCCCATCCATCAGAACCTGGTAGGCACCACTGGAGCTATCTGGTTGGGATACTAATTGCAACATTTATCACGAGCACAGTATCTTATAACATCTGTCATTCATGAATACCTGGCACAGTTTAGCCATTCTTTTTGTCAAGAACCTGTCATGTTGCTGGCCTGAAACAGTTGATTAAGCACAAGCTGGCTGATCTTGATCACTTTTCCGGGGTTACATGAAATTTAAACTGCCTTAAAATCTGGTCCTTTTTCCTTGTTCCCGTGTTTGAAAATTCACAATCTTTACTCGTGTTTGGGTAATTCCAGAAAATAAGCAGTCCATTTTTTTGGTGTCCTTGTCACATCTGACTTATCATTTTGTAACTTCAAAACACATTTTCTAATTTCCAAGAGTGATGAATTAATGCAAAATACCTGCCAAACAAATAGTAATAGTTTGAGAACAATTTCGGTGATATTTCCATGTCAAAGAACAAAGGTCAGATGTAACAGGGACATGAAAATGTCACACGTTTGTACCCCTGATTTCTGGAATTACCCGTTTGCAAAGTGTGCAGTATTTCCAAGGAATTCACATTTTGCGAGTCCCAGGTTTGCACTACACCGGCTCATTGAATTCTGTGGCATTTGACTTAGTGTGTATCGCTCACGTACCTATCTCTACATGAAGAGATTTGTTTGAGACAGCTTGCAAGAGGCACATACCATTACATGGCCGGAGGGGTGTTTGAAAAAGCTGAAGTAAATTTGTTGAACAATACCGTCGGAAATTTATACAATTTTTACTTGTTTGGACTTTCTGACAGACGAGTCATTGATAAAAAGAAATAATGCATGTTATTGGCTGGTCCTAAACGTTGGTTTAAGAATTGACCGTTTCACCCTTGTCACCCTTGTCCCCGTGTCACCACTGTCACCCCTTCCCCCCTTACCAGCGACTGCAGACCATGCTGCTGGGACCCCTCCAGGAGCTGTCCTCCATCCCCCACGCCGACATCCGGCAGAAGCAGCTGGAGTGCGTCCACCAGCTCCTGTCCAGCAACGGGGAGACGCTGGTCCACGGCTGGCCCCTCATGCTGGGGGTCATCGGTGCCGTCACCGAGGACCAAGGGTAAGAGATGATCGAAATGACAACACGGAAGCTTCATGAAATCTCTCTGTTACATTTTCTAGAGGGAAGTGCTGCTTTGAAGCTTAGCAAGATCTTTGTTTTTTTATGTGTGTCTGGAAAAAGTCAGGGAGGTGTTCTCTATGGTATTTTCAAATGTCGTTATTTTTGGCCCAAATTCTGACTTTCTAGAGGTTCACCGTTAATCAGGTTTTAAGCACAGAATTCCTATCAAAAGCCATTTAGGGGAGAAATTGTGCCGTATTGAACATTACTGAAAGTGCTGAAGATCAAAATATTGCTGTTGGTGGAAATTGATGATTTTTTCAACTTGTGGCATTCTGACTCGAAAGTTATATATGGGAATAAACATGTGCTTGGCCGATGTATATTCATTCCCTTAGTACCACAGTTGATACCGCAGCTTAACTGCAGTATAACCTTGCAGAAAAGTGACCGCATGATTGGCATTTGATGTTGCCATAAACATTTCCACAGTGACAAATCCCTTCCACAGCTTTGACATTTTACTGTTCATTAACATAATTCAAGGTGATGATAAAGTGCATCCATGTATTCTCCCGTGCCACCGGTCACGGTCATACGTAGAAATTTCTTGCCCCGTGTCAAGCGTAGGGATGCCGTCTTAATCCGCAAATCAATTTTTCATGGTATCCTCGTTCGCGTTACCTCAGGGAGAGCTTGATCCGGACTGCCTTCCAGAGCTTGCAGCTGGTGGTGACAGACTTCCTTCCCATCATGCCTTGCTACTGCCTCCAGATCAGCGTCACCACGGCCGCCAAGTTTGGCTTGCAGAGGGAGGAGTTGAACATCAGCCTGACTGCCGTCGGGTTGCTGGTAGGCCGGAAACTTTGATCAGACCTCATTTACCCGAAACATATCTTCTTTTTATTTCCATAGTTGTTATTGTAGTCAGGTTCTTTTCGGGCGGCAAGCTTTCTATCAAATGTTTTTTGGCCTTGTCTAGCAAGACTAATGGTAAACAAAAAGTGGCAAATTCTTCAGTGTTGGAATTTTAAATTCAACACTTTCGACTGGGCTGTCACAGTAGCAGAGGATGGGACTACATGGTCATTAACAAGATCTCTGGTATGTGAGACACGACTTGTGTGTACTCATGTTTGCCGATTTTGGAGTATTTAGCCAAATCTAACGCAAGTTTCCTCTGTACCGGCAAAATCAGTCAGATTGCATTTTTGTGGTTCCTACAGTTACAAAATAAACGTGTGTGCTTTTTTGCAAACATGCCTTGGAATGATTGTATATTTTCATCAGAATGTGGTCAAATTTTTGACTCCTCAGCTTTGGCAAAAGGTGCACAAGGTGAAGCTTTTACGTGTCTCTCATGTCTCTTTCCTTGCCTCTCTTGAGGGCACTTGAGTCAGGGAATCTGTGGTATAAAAGTGAAGCTGTCATCAAGAAAAATCAACCAGCACTAGGTCAAGTTCTAACACTATAGGACTTGAGATTGTTGAGATGTTTAAATTGAGTTCCGGTCCTTCCCCAACAGTGGAACATCTCAGATTACTTGTACCAGAACCGCGACAAGATCCGGGAGGGCCTGGAGAAGGAGTCCCAAGACATCGAGGCCCAACCTGAGGGCTGCGAGCAGCCCGTGCCGCCCTTCGACGCTGTATGGCTGATGCTGTACTCGCGGCTGGCCGACCTGTGTGTGGACCCGCGGCCGGCTGTGCGCAAGAGCGCTGGCCAGACGCTGTTCTCCACCATCAGTGCCCACGGGGCCCTGCTGAAGCTGTCCACCTGGCAGATTGTGCTGTGGCAGGTGGGTTCCCTGTGAAATACTTCCAGGCTTCATTTTGTGCAAGATTAGGTTCCTTTGTTCCTGGAGCTGCTGATGGCAGAGGCTGCCTCTAGATCACCGGCCAGATTGATGTCTGATGCTCATTTCTTGCGACTGATTCCCGTTCGATTGTTGCCAAGACATATTTTCTGCTTGTCAGCTGCCTCAAATTAGGCACCCGTGTTGAGTCTGTACTCAGGTGCCTCTGGAACAAGGAATCAACTTGGATTCCGATTTTCATCATAATTTTGTTGTCAGTGCTCATTGTGTAGCAGTTCTTGTTGGACGGAGAAAAAAGACGGGCTTTCTTTAGCTGACAGAACGTCTGTCTTTGCCTCTGTCAGGTATTGTTCCCCCTGCTCGACAAGGTCAAGAAGCTCTCGGGCACGGCAGCCCAGGAGAAAGTGGAGGATGCAGTCAGCGGCAACATCCTCATCCACCACTCCCGAGACACGGCCGAGAAGCAGTGGGCAGAGACCAAGGTGCTGAGCCTGGCGGGCGTGGCCAGGGTCTTCAACACTTGGAGGCACGCCTTGCTGGCGCTAGGTTAGTCTGTTTGTTTCGTGTGAAGTTGACCCACTTCAACAAGAAGCGAGTGGTAATGATGGCATTCACAATAGTGAGCCGCCAAGAGTTGGCAACTCGTTGGCCAACAATGTGCCCAACCTGTCAACCCAATGCCCGTTTGGAAAGGGTTGACAGATTTCGCGCATTGTGATTGGTCAACACATTGCTCACTCTTGGAGGCGCACTATTGTGAATAGCCCATATTGCCTTTGTTTGTAAACAGACAGATAGCGTTTTTGATAGGTACGTTGTTTACACACTCATGCACTAGTACCTCATCAAAAGTGAAAAGTAAAGAGAGGGTTGAGATGTTTAAACAGGTGGTTTCTTCCTTTGAAGATGACTTAGGTTTGTGCACAGTCTGATGAAAATTGGTATAATGTACTCTCCATCTCATCAGCATGATCCAGTCTATATGCACTGGCTCTTGTAGAGACCATGAGGAAATTGGGATCAGTTACTTGTGGATGCAACTATGTTCAAACTGTTGATGGTCTTTTGTTGGTGTTACAGGTGACTTTCCCCGAGCCTGGGCATTACTCCTAGAGCACATTGAGGCGTCGTCGCTGAGCCAGAGCAGCGAGGTGTCACTGGCAGCCCTCAAGAGCTTCCAAGAGATCCTCCAGATCCAGCCGGACAAGACGCCAAGGATCCGCCCGATGCAGCCCGCCCAGCTTGCCAATGCCATGGAGAATGACCTGCAGGTCCCCGGGGAGGAGAACATCAGCCGGATGAACAACGGCACCCCAAGCAGGACCGAAGCCAGCAGCAGCAACAACAGCAAGCAGGGAGAGAGGGAGGCCCCGGCGGCCGCGGCCCAGCCCTGCCCGACCGACGCCCTGGTGGACGATGCAGCCATGTGGGCCACGGCTTGGCGGGTGTGGCACAGCATCGGCATTGCCAGCACCACCCCGCCCAGCTCCCGCACCGCCAGCTCACTCCCGACCCAGCCCTTCCTGACGGCGCTCGTCCAGATATTCCCGCCGCTCTTTGAGCACATTAGGCCGCGGTTCGTGGCGGCTGACCTGCAGAAGCTGTGTACGGTGCTACAGTGCGCTGTGTCGGTGCCGGTACAAGCGGACGTGTCGGTCTTCATCATACCGTCGTTGTCAGACACCGATCTGACACCCTTACAAGAAGCTGTGCTTCACTGTCTGTATGTTGTCCAGCAGGTAAGATAACAGTGTTGACACGCTCAGAACAAAACAAAAAAAGTATGACACTAATTCAATCAGTCAGTTTTTTTTTTGTTAAGTGTTTGTTCAACAGGTTGTGCGTATATTGACTTAAGTCTCCTAAATGGCACAGTTTTGCCCACAAGCAGCAAACTGGCATGTAATGGCAGGCAAAGCTGTCTGGCAGCCAGGCTCACATACTTGTTAAAAGTACACAACAATTGTGCTCTTAAAAGCACTAACTCATGCTTAACTTAGTTTCTTAGAACCGTATAAAGCTCCAAGGTAAGCAGAACAGTATATAATGTGAGTGTGTATTTGTATTGGATTGAAAAGGTCGCAACGTTCATCGAGACAAACTCACATCAACCAGTCTCTTGGTTGAGGCATATGCAGAGACCGTGCAATGCAACAGAAATTGTTGGCCCGTGCGGGGGGGGGGGCACTCGTGTGTACATGTCGGCGTTATGTGCTTATGTTCTTTATGGACATCCCCTCATGGTTGCAATTGTTACACTTTGACATGCAGGCCATTGGGGAAGGGTCAGAGGCCATGCAGACCATGTACCCAGCCATCTTTGACCAGCTGCTGACCTTTGTGACGTACTCATGCCAGGCACCCTCGTTTGGCCAGATCGAGACCAAGGTGGTCACCAAAGCCTCTTCCAAACAGGTTGGTTCGTCAGCGTCAGAGTCCACACCGTCACTCATGACTTCTGTAAATTTGTGTATTTTTCCATGTTTTGTGTCCTGTCTGGTTGTTTCTGTCCCATCTACCAATTCTGCAAGATCCTTCATGGAAAATTACTGCCAAGAGGGCTTCACGGACCAAATATGGTTGGATATACCAACAGAAGACTGTAGCAGATTTGTCTTCTGTAGACAGAAGACTTGGCAGATTTCAGGAACATTGGCGGGCAAGAAATAATATCCTAATCACGATTGGTCAAGAGATTCTGTCTTAAATTTTCTCAGTTTAGAATCTAGCGTGGGAATGTTGACTTCTGATGTGAAGGATCTCATTACGTAGAACTGATGGTTCGCTCTCTGTTCTCCCCCAAATCTCTCCACTGAACCTCTTTAACATTTCTGTCCAGCTTTCTGCATTTTCCCCCCGTATCACTCGTTCTCTGTGCCTGTTTAGCGTTACATTTTTGTCTTCTTTGTTGCCTCTGTCCTTTATAAATGTTCTACCCTCGGTGTCCACTTAAGTCCTTTTCTCATGATGTATCATCCCCTCAAGCAGGCGATTGATCAACCATTCATTGACAAGCGAAACAGTTGAATTTGTGATTCATTAACCCCTCTGTGTTTCGACGGCTACTGTTCAGTTAGTCTGTGTGAGGTTTTCTACCGTCATGGTCACAGCCATACACATTTGTCCTTCGTTCCAAACATCTCTCGTTCTTTCTCAAGCGTCCGTCCACGTCGACAGTGTATTCCAACTTTGCCACTCTTTGTGGCCACGTTTCTTTTCCTGAACAACTTCATGCTACTGCTTTTTTTTTAACAAAATGAGTAATCGGAACAGATGTTACAGTGTCAGAAATCTCCTCTCTTTTTAAATTAACAATCTGAAGCGTACCAAAATACTGGAAGGTATTTTTCTCTGTCAATATCAAAATTTTATTCTTGTTAAGCTGTGCTTTTTCCTTGAATAGCCTTGAAGTAATGTTTATTTAATATACCACTATACCTCCTACTTTCCCCCCTCCCAACTGCCAACTGTCAGTCACGATACAGAATGAGAGCTCAGGGGTTATGGCAGCATTGCCAAAATTCATTTTGATGTTTAGTAATTTGTTATAACCATGCCGACAGTAGATGTCCTCCTTTTCTGAGCTGTTTGTTTTTAATGATTGAAAAGCGTACATGTTCTTTTTCATTTATTAGTTGGCATCTCACTTTTTTAAAGTATATCTTTAAGAAATCAGAAGCCGTCTATTTCAATTGTTTGTCCGATAGTTTTTTGTGTGGTGGCCATTGCACACATGTAGGATATTTCACCGGTGTTGCCATCTTTGTAACTGTTTAGAGTAGCATAAAGCAGTCATTTACCTCCAACGGGAGACATTTTTTACGGAGATGGTGCACAGTAGCAGTGCATTCTTTGTGCAGATGCTCCATTTGAAGTTTCAGCGCAATACGCTCATGACTGCTTTGCACCAAAGGCGTAAATGTGCAAAAATGGCGGCACCTGCCAAACAGAGGGCCCCGTCGGAATCCCACAGGATGGAGTAACGTTGGTCTTATTTTGTTCTCATGCCCCGCAACCCCTCGTCACCGCACCCATAGTTCGATCGGGCAATCTTTGAGTGGAAGGTATCGTACTCTTCTTTTCCTGTCATTAGTCGCTGTGATTCTTGTGCCATATGCAAATCTGTCACTTCTTGCACGCTGGTTGGATTGCTCATGTTCCATTTAGTTCATGTCATTTGCATTGTTTCGTTTTTTTCTTCACTGGTGTGCACGATTGTTGTGTTCTGTCTATCTACCCATTGGGAACCAATTTCACGACATGTAGAAACTTGTGAAGCTCTGAAAAATGTGCTTAGCAGAAATGGTAAACCAGGCAGTATGCTTTGTAATGTAAACTGCATGCAACTGGTTGTCAACCCTTTTTCTCCTCGCATGTTAACATGACTTTATTCATGAGTCAGCAATATTGGGAACCTGAGAGTGAAATTGAAATAAAATTTCAGTACCAATTAATGTCAGTTAACACTGACGAATAACTGACAATTTACAACTGATTTTATCTGAAATGTTTAAGCCACATTTAAAATGAAATGAAATGGAGGTATGGAACCCAAATCAGCCTAGCACCGTCTTATTTGACAGATGACACCAACTAGGGTAGATACAGGGAACTCAATCAAAAATGGCTACACCATGAATAACGTCTGTTGGCTACACAGGCTCCTGAGCTGCTTCTTGCAATTGGGCTGAAGGAATTTTGGCGGTGTTTTAAAAATGCACTGATTTCTGAAAGAGTTTTTTGAAAACGTGGTAAGCTGTGAACTTTCCATATGGGTTTGTAAAGTGCCTGTGTTCTTACAAACTAAAGACCATTTCATAAACTCAGCATGACTACATATCAGATATTACGATTGCCACAAGAAGTTGAAATGTTCAATTGCTGCAAATGAGCAGCTTAAATATTACCTCAGCATCACCAATTTGCACTGTTCTCTTGACTTTGGAACACTATGTCTAGCTGAAACATGTTTGAAAGCGTTGTCCACTCTGAAACTGTTCCTCGGCTGACCTTTAATATTCTGAATGAGATCCTGGTACTTTGCTGGGGCACTGCTCAAACCCTTGTCCTTTTCCGTTTTCAAATGTTGATTTTTGACTGTCTGCCGTGTGCCCGTCTTTGTAGTGCAGCTGCACAAACCGTCAAATTGCAGATTTCTCGAGTTTGAAACAAACCCTGCCGTGCATTGTGACTGAATTGTTGTGTAACATCTGTTGACGTGAGTCACAGCAGTTGAGGCACTGTAAAGTTGTCCGAGAAACGCATGCGGTTCTGACAATCTGTCACAGATGAATTGAGATTTCTACCAACTGGAAATAATCCATTTGACATTGTCTGTTCAGTTTACATGAATATGGCTGTGCTGATGTGTGAAATGTTAAGCTTAACATATACATGTTGTGCTTCTCGTATGAACACAACCCTGGAGCAGTTTCTATCAAGTGTCGTGTAGTTAACAACAGTGTATCTAACTCCAACTCAAACCACACTCGTCTACTATACTTACATGTAGTCTCCAGTCAACTGAATGGGATTATCTAATACCAAGGTTGACCAAGGGGTCGGAGTTTTAAATTACATGCCAGCGTTGGTCATGTTTTAGCAACTTTTAGTACTTGTCTGACCAAATCCAAATGTGGTCTGGCAAAACTGACCACAGGAAATGTCAAGGTACACGTAAAAGCCCCAAATGCAAACTCCTGTTGGTGGTTTTACTCTGGTTTTTGTACTTACGGCATCTAAACACTGTAAGAGTGCATTCTCATCGGACCTTGGTAGATGTCCGATCAGAAGCTGATCCGGGCAGAACGAAGTTTGATCATGCTAGTATTTTTAGTCGGACCACTTTTCTGGCCTCATTTCACGCACTGCAGGGTCATGCCAAAGATTATGCCGTGTTATAGTGCAATTACAAATATTTGAACGCCTGGACCTGCATTGAAGCTTCACCATGCCACCATGCAACTACTGTCCCCTCACAAACCCCATGGGTTGCTAACCATATATCAATTACCGGTGCGTTCTCCCCATTTGTACACCAAATGAGTTGTGCCGCCCACAGTGACTTGGCTTTCCATGGGTTGTTGTTCCTAGTAAAAGTAAAAGTGACGCCCTCTGTTCAACACGCATGGAGTCCATTGTCACTTGCTCGTGAATGCCAGCACACAGACATTCACGGCAGATGCCAAGAATCCACCACTAGTTAGCTGTCGCTCCTTGATGGTACTTGTGAATGTTGTCATGTGGATCACGTAGTGACGTTTGCTAAACACTGCATACTTGTCAAGAATGCTGCATCGTGCCAAGTCATGCTTCTCAGTGGTACATTGTCATCTCTCATGTATTTTGTGGCGGACTGAATATTTCCGCATTTGTTTGAACGTGATCAAGTGTGCTGTAAATGTTAAAAACACAAAAGTATTCATGATTTTTGGTTGCTGCATGTAATTTAAAAGTGTTCTAACTTTTGTAAGAAAGCCAAATTTGAAGGTGAAGAGCAAAATTTTCAGGGTTTTCTCTTCCGTTCTTCCCCAAAGCATGCACACATAAAGCACCCAAAAATTTAGTGGCACACCTCAGTGAGGTCATAACAGATGAAAAACATCTTATCCCCCTCCAAAAAGAATTTGGGATCTCCCTTGATTATCATCCAATTCCCCATTTTGCTCCCCCCCCCCAAAAAAGTTGTTTTTATTCTGGATTTGCCCTTGCAGACGAGTTATTTTCCGCAGCCCCAATATACGAGGAACAGTGTTTCTGATGTTGTTTTAATTAAAAAAAGGAAGGTCATAAAAATTTATTTCCCACTGAAATGTTTTTTTCACTAGCAATAAATGATCTTTCGTACTTTTGTGATTTTAGTTTTTTTGGGGGGTGGGAGAGATAGCGAAGAGCTTACGAGTATTTTCATTTCATTCCAAAGTTTAGATTGAATGCCCAGTTGTGCTTCTAGAGAAATCACTCAAACAAAGTTCTTTGAATGTTATGAGAGTTCTGTACGCCATCACTGCTCTGTTTCATTTGCATAACTCCACAGTCATGCACACTTGTGCATGCACACTTGTGCATGTCTCATGGGGTGCATGCACGTACGTGGGCGTCGCTAGGGGGAGGGAGGGGCACTTGCCCCTTTGGGGGGGGGGAAATGAAACATAAAAAGTGTAAAAGAGGAAGCAGGAGAAACCAGAAAAAAGATGAAGAGATCTCAGAGTGGATCCCCTTCCTCTGTTAGTAGCTTATCGGTTTGCTCTTGATGAGTGCCTTCTTCTCCCCCCCCGGGGGGGAAATCCTGGTGACGCCCAGGGCCATTTAGTTTACATGTGTTGCTCTACATATGTGTCAAGTATATATCAAGCATTTTTTTGTCTCTTTTTTTTTTTTTCAATTCTTTATGAGTGGTGACGGAGCATACATGTGATGCGAACAAGCGAAACGAGTCATTTTTTCTACCTAGGGCAGTGTATTGAATTTCATTGCTTCAGAAGGCATGCAATGTCGACTTCATTTCTATGACAATCCGAAACATGAAACAACTGTTGGATGAACGGTGGTGGAAGGCGAAATGTGAGAAGAGTGTATTTAGGACATTTTATTCTGAGATTTTTCTTCCTATAAGGATTTGAGAGATGACTCATTTTGCTCGATGGCATCAAATACAAAGATTTGCTATCAAGGTTGGCGGGAAAAAGCATGTATGTATGCATGGCAAGTGTTTTGTAGGTTCGAGGGTTCAAGGCTGTACCATGATGAAATTCAAAAAGTCTTCCTGCAGGTTTGTTGTCCAAAACTGCCTCCACATTTCATATAATAATTTGCTAAAGGCTTTCTTGCTTCCTCTGCACATCTCATCTTTCACCACATATTTATCTTTATTTTCTAGTAATGCTCCATTTCCCAAAATGTGTTGACGTTTCAATGGACCAATTGCACCCGCTAAGTCACGTAACCTATAGTGGGTATTAAACATCAACAAACATGGCGTCCTTCCATAGCACAGTGTGTCATAAGTGTCATTTACCAATTTAAAATAAAGCTGACAGACAGTTAAGTACTCGGACTACCGATGTGCTGAGTGCTGTACTGAAAATTGGCTTTATTTTTGGTAAACAACACCTGAAACACACTGCTGTCTGAGGACACGGTGTTTGATACGCACTGTAGGTCATTTGATTTAGCGGGTGCAATTGTTCAATTTTTTCACCCTAAAACAAGTATTCAATAAAACATCATGTCACAGCTATGTACGTGTATGTTTATTTTTTTTTCCCCTCTTTTATGTTATTACATCACCTTGCAGGAGAAATGGGATAATTATAGAGGCACTGGTCAGGTATGTTACCATGGCAACCCCGATCCCCTAAACAAGCCCAACCCAAGTCAACCTCCCCCCCCACACACACCTGCAAATCGCCTAGTCAAAATGGAGAGCGTAAAAATTCATTTTTTTTCCCCTATAATCTTCTTTCCGCTTTAATCAAATGAATGTCACAAGCGAGAATGTACTCATGAAAATCATCCTATGGCCCATTTAATGCTGCAAGGCAAAAGGTCACTGTTCAAAATGTGTGAAATATTTAATATTTGTAGTTGTTGAAATGACAGCTCAAGGTCGCCTTTTCAAACTTCTGTTTCATTGGCCCATGGTTGCAGCACATGCAGTAGCTATAAAGGACAGTACCTACAGTGTGCATGTCAGGGGTGAGATTTATCAGGATTTTTCCTGATTTCAGGATTTGTTTTTATCATCCGGATTTTCCTGATTACAAGATTTTTCAAACAATCTCTTTTAAACTCTGGAAGTCCAGCTCCTACCATTAGGATATTATTGAAGTTGGCATTAAGCATAAGAAAGCTGTTATATTAAGAGGGGCCAATACATGTAGGCAAACACAAATTTATACCGTTGACCCTACGCTGCTGTGAGGCACGTAAAACCTCTGATGAGTACTTCATGGATATTTCGTTTTCCTCCAATCTCACCCCTGGCATATATTTTGCCGTGGAACGTAAGAATTTGTCACAGAATGATGCATATTTGTGCGCAGTATCGACTATTGATACAAGCATGAACTCATTCCACACCCCTTTGTCGATGTTTTACATCTGCTGCAATCGTTCCATACCAAAGTGCCCCACCACAATCCAGTCTCTGAAATTCCCCATTTATGTTTGGTGTGTTTTCTTCTTTACTTCTTTTTGTCTGTCTGTAATTGTCTATTTGCTCGGTAAAACCAGACAAGGTGTACTAGTATGACTTTTTTGTGCATCATCTCAGATGCCAAGAGAGGTGGCCTTGATGTCTTGTGGAAAGCATGGGGGGAATCATTATCAATCGTTTATCATAAATCAATCGTTTATGATGTCTCAAAGGCCAGTAAAATACATTCTGTAGTATGTTTGTTGCCGAAAAGCACCACTGACAAACTGATCACTTATTGCTAACATGTTATTAAGAAAATTGTTCTTGAATGTGCTTGAAGTAGTTTATTCAAAAACTGTTCACACAAGGACATTGATTGAAGTTCTCAATCTCTGAGTCACACAAACTCAGACTTGTTAAAGTGTGTCAGTACCTGTCTGGGCAAGCCAGCCGCAGGATTTCCGTTTCCAGTGCTGGTCCATCTCTGTGTATGTATGGCCATATCCATCATCTTGTCCACCCTTCTAGTATTTCCCACCTGCACTTTTATCTTTCAACGTTGTTATCGAGTTTTACTACTTAACTCCTTTGACATCAGGACCTTTAATGTCTTTGAGTTAGCTGATAATATTGTTCATGTACACCTGACAGGTTCCATGTTTACCTTAAATGTTAACAAGTAAACAGATATTTAGGAAGCTTTAGGATATTTTCTGGAAGCTGCGAATATCGATTATTGAATAGTGCAGTCTATGCAGCCCAGCATCCCCAGCATTTTTGACTGATTCAGTTGTATATGTATGTTTAAATGAAATTATCCAGATTGGGAATACTTTCTTTTCTTTATCAAGTAAATTTCAATTGTTTATCCCAGTACAAGTAGTTGACGCAATCCAGCTTCTTCAGAATGAGAGGAATTATGGTCATTCAGCAATAACTTTGAACATGGTTTTTCCCCTCTCTTGATAACAGTCGGACTGGGTTTCCATGAACTATGTACCGTTTGCCGAGAAGGCACTGGAGATGACCACTGCACTGTACAAAAACACTGCCAGCCACACGGAGGTTGTGCGCATGCACGTACTGCAGAACATCCTCAAGGTGGGTGGATTTGTGGCATGTGATTGGCGGGCTGATTGCCTGTGAGAATGCTCCCACTCGGCTGATGGAGAGATTTTGCCCGTGAACTAAACACTTAGGCTCACATGTAGCTGTTCCATAATTAATTTTTTTCACATTATGCACTCGTCAGCATTGTTAACAAGTCCCAATTCCAATCCCAAGTCTTTTGAAGCAACTACCAAATCAAGTCCTAAGTCTTTGAGAACAAGTCTTGAATCTTTGAGAGCGAGACCACAGCCTTTGAGAGTAAGTTCCACATCTTTTCGAAAAAGTTGCAGATTCAAGTCTGAAAGAGTACAGCTCGATTCAAGTCTATTGTAGGTACACATTCAGCCATCTTGAATTGTTATCAACGACAATCGGTTACCGTCGGGGGATTAAGATGTTGATGTCTAACACCGTCTCGGAAACTGTACGCATGTAGATATTCGCTGCCTGGTCTGGACCCCATCTGCTCCCTTTTTCTGTCTTTGCCTCCAAGGGGAGGGGTAGCAGAATAGAAGCACCCTTCAGGCGGACATAGGCTGACCCGTCCCAATCATGATGCCGGTTGCTTCCGTAATGAGCCGGTTCAGTATTTCAAAAAGCCAAGGTGTTTCAGTAACAAAGCACGCTTGAGTCAGTGCATGGCTGTTCTGATAAGACAGACGATCGCACATGCGTAGTTCAGTGTTCTAGCCACTGTGGGCAGCGCCGGGCGGCACCACTCCGTACTGCAAATTTCCGCCCGGCTCTCAGGTTCAAATCGGCTGTGCCGCCCAGCACGGATTTTCAAACAAATGAACTGAGATATTACTGAAAGTGTACCAATTTGATTGTATGTCAAGCATCAGAAAGCATTGAGAACGTCTACCGATTGTATTTACAAGACCAGGATGTGAAAGTATGGGATATAATGTAGCCTCCCCAGAGGCAGCGTGCAGGTGTTCATAGTCTTGGCTCAAGACCAGCTGAACAGCGGTATCAATAGAGGGCGCAAATCCAGTCCAGCTATGAGCCGCGACAGCTGCACTCACTGCACTCACTACACTTTGCAATCAAAAAATGCACTCAGCACTAAAATGGTCCTAGCTAGAACACTGGCGTAGCTGTTCCTGAATAGCCTTGTACTTGGCACACGCTTTTGGAATACCGAACTGGCTTATTACTCATTGAATCTGCATGTCAGTTTTACAGTGCGAACGTCTCTACCGTAGACTGCCTCTTCTAAAAAAAACAAAGAATTTTCCAGGAGCACACCTACTTAGGTCCAGCTGTGACGTCATCAAAACATTGTCTTTTTGTTTTCTTCATTTCCCAACCAGGTGCTTCAGCTCCCCCTGGGCCTGAAGAACGCCTGTCCCTCCTCCTCCACCTGGAAGCTAGCCATCAGCTCCCTGCTGGAGATCCTCCCCGTGGGCCTGCCGGTTGCTCGGCAACCCGCATCGGCGGGGCACTTCACCGAGATGTGGCCGGATCTGGCAGCTGCCTTGGAGCTCTTCCTGTTCTCAGACCAGTGAGTCAGATTAACACAAATAGTAACATATTGGCATTATTTTGTTATCCTTTCATTGTTCCGCTAAGTTCTTTTTCTCGAAACCGTGAATCTGTGCTAAATCAGTTCTTGTCTCAACGTGTCTCTTGCAGTAATTGATCAGGTCACATTATATCTCCTTACACTTTATTTAGCTTTGGAGACATTAACCTGAAAATGTTTACAATCACATATTCATGTCAGCTCATCTGAAAGTAGATTCAGAATAAACCTGGCCCCCCCCAGGCAATCAGTTGTACCCCTGAGGATCGTATTCCCTCAGTGAGAATGTTACCCGCCACGCCAAATCTTGGCGTGCATAAGCATGTGAGCATACTTGCACTTGCACAGGTGCAGAAGTCTGGTTGCTGATAGTCTAAAGCCGTGGTCGCACTGCACTTTTTTTTCCCATGGGTTATACCGAGTCAATGCTCAAGTAAAAAATGGTCAAATGTGACCGCTTTCCGCACTTGGACTTTCAACACAGGAAAATTTTTACTGAGACCATAGGTAAAGTAACCGAGCTGGCAATGCAGTGACTTATGAGGGCGCTCAGGACCTTTTTGCCTTTTTTTTGGTCATTAGACACAACGTTACCATGCACATTTTCATCCGGAAATGGTTGCACTCTTAACACCATTTAATCTTTCAACCGTGTCAGTGACAATTTCGGCTATGATTGCGACCAAACGAGGAAAAGGTTTATGGGAAATATTCACCACATGCCATACAGCGGTGAAACGTGCAACGCTGTTGCATCGTTTCCCTGCCTGCAGCACGCCGTTGTGCTCGGGCCTGGATGTATGCTTTACCGGCCACTTTCCCATGCTTTTTTCAACTCGCCCTGTCCCCACTGGACTTTCCATCTCGGGAAAAGTGTCTCGGTAATTTTTCCTGGGCCGAAGTTGGCCGGCAGAAATGACCACAAGGCTCAGTAAAAGTCATCGAGAGGAAAACTTCCTGGGATGTCCATGACTTAAAACGGGGAAAAGTAACCATTGTCTCAGTGAGTTTGAAAGAAAAAAGTCCAGTGCGAGCACGGCTTAACACTTTGTTTGCTATGTGTAGTCTTTTTGGATGCACAGTAAAATGACAAATATAGTGAAGACTGCATACGACACTGTTGGCCAGGCCAAGAATGGAATCTGCGGTTCAGATGCTTTGGAAACTTGGAGATGCTAGTTTGATTACGCCTGTCTAACTACACATTTAGCACACAATATTTGCTTGGCATTTGCCTAAACTGATGTATCTGCCCACAATTTCCATTGAGCAGCCCTCCTCCAATATCACTCTCTGTGGAGGAACAGCAGCGGGTGGAGGCCATCGATGTGCAGGTGGTCCAGATGGTGCGTCAGATAATCTTGCCCTACTGCGCCAACACGCCGGAGTCCTTCACGGCCAGGGTCATGACGCTGCTCAACAGGGGGTCGATACACTCAGCCAACACAGCGAGTTTCCTTGGTGAGCTGGCTCGAGAGTTTCATTGGGGGGGAAGGGCAAGGCTGAGTGAAATCTGAATATTTCCAGTGAGCCTCGGCTAGCAAATGCAGCCCTGATACCGTGGTGTGTTCCTCATCAAAATTATCCTGATTTAAAGTTTTTTGGAGTCCAGAGCTTTGTAGTTTAAAGTTGAGTCATTAATCATAGCAATTGGATAGATGTTACCTGCTGAGCAATAACCATAAGATGTAGAGAGAGTCCATCTTATTTTTGGAATATTTCTAAAAAGTACACTTGTTATTGTTTTTATGTTTTCTTGGCGAGCACAGCTGTACTTTAGAGGAATTTTAATTATGCACCATCCGTCAAACTCACAAATGCACTGCTTATATAATCATCCAGGTCTAGTCTGACTGAACTAGCTGGACCCACATTCTATAGGCATTCCTCTCTCCTGTAAAGAACTGTGAAGCCTTATACCTGTATCTCCCTTGTTGTTGGTCTTTGTTGATTTACTTTTAAACGACAGGCAACTTTCAACACACAGTTTTTTAGGTTTTTCTCCAAGAGTTTAATGAATTTTATTGTTAAGGTCAATCAAATATCTTGTACATCTGTATTGCAGTCGTATGCAACCAATCTTGCAAAAATTTGATGAAGCTTGGTTACTATTTTCTTGTTTGATTTAGTAACCATATTTGTATAACTTGGATGCCTCTTAACATAAGCTGTTATTACAAGAAAGAAATTCAAATTCATAACAAGCCAGCAAGCCAGCAAGCCATGGCAGATTTACCGTTCTAGTTATTAGATCACTGTGCACATTATTCAAGTTTCTGATTGAATGAATAAAAGCAATGATTCAAAAGTACTTTTAGGGGGGGGGAAATTTTGGGGATTTGAAAAAAAAAAAGTTTTTAAACTTTAACCATAAAGAAATAGAACGTCTCCTATTTAAAACAGCCAGAACCATGGCCTTTGAGTCAAGCCTCTGGCTGAATTGTAGCCACTGTTCATGACTCAAGCTCAATCGTAGCCCTATAACCACAGGGTCTGGTGTAAATTACATAGTCTCTTGATGGATTAGGCATGGGTAGGGTTACATGTAGACAGTTACTACCCCAGACATGACTCAAGCTCTAACATGTCACATGAGACCATGTCATTAACCACACCCATTTGATAACCCAACCCCTCCCCCCCTCTCCTCCCCACCCTCCCCCCCCAGACGTGGACAACCGACAGCTGCGGGAGGAGTTTGCCAAGGCCTGCTTCGAGACCCTGCTACAGTTCTCCTTCTTCGCCAATGACCTAGGCAAGATGACGGCGGACGAGGGGGGGCTGACCAAAATGGCGCTGTCGGCCCTGCTGCAGCGCTGCCAGGAGGTGCTGCAGAAGTACGTGGAAGACGAGCGGCTCAGTGGCAAGTGCCCGCTTCCAAGGTAGGTAGCGCCAGGCGTCACCTCGTCACCTCACTGCATGGTCTGTCGGCGGTGCGGTGGTCACGCGCACCTTCCTGGTCACACCATTTCTGTCATTGACGTACGGAGCACTGCATTGTTTGCAATGAGGCAATGGTTTTGTGCACATTCTGCTGAAAATGAGCCTTATTAAGTGATGGGAAAAATTCCTCTACCCATGCAGTGTTGCGATCCTTGAGTTGGCCATATGCAGCCGTATACCGTTCATGTACAAACTCTTCAAGCATAGATAAATGAACAAAAAATTCTATTTTGATTATTCTATGATTTGTCTTCTTTCCAGATCCAGGATGGCGGAGATGTCCTTTGTCTTGCAAGCCATCACCACCCTGATACATTCCCTCAAGAAAGCAAACAGCAGCAACGGTAAGGCTCCAATTGGAGCTTTCTCATAGGCCTTGTCCAAATTACTCGGCTGCGGCTTGAAATGATGTACATGACGCTATGGGAAGTGGCTGCAGCCATTTACATTAACTCGTGCGTTATTTCGAGCCGCAGCCAAGAGACTGGGACTGTGTCTCCGGACAGGATGAGTGCTGTACTCACAGATTTTAAGGTCTGTTGCCATGAATGGACCAATCAGGATCACAGATTCAAGCTTGCCTGACAGTAAACATGTACATTATTTCTGCTCTCTCCTCTCTTTTCTGGCAGTGGACCAATCCACATGGGCCCAGGTGATTGACCTCTACCCCTATCTGGTGGACTGTACCACTTGTACCTCATCACAGGTGTGCAATGCACTCAAGGAAGCCCTCAGCCAGTACCAAGACCTCCTGGTTGCCCCTAGCAACAGGCTTGTCAACGGCACGTGAGAATGTTTAGTTCTCTCCAAAACAAAAGAACAAACCAACAAATCAGAAAGTGGAATAGATATTTGTAAATATTTATCTATTTTTAAGAGATTTGGCTTGAATTAGATTAACAAGCCTGATGTTATTGAGCCAGATTGTACCGAGATTTCCTCCTGATTGTCCATGTGAACAACCTCAATCGACTTTGAGGAATCATCTTAAATGGAAGGATTCGGAACGCACTGTCAGGGTTGATTTATGGGTAAAAATTAATGTCAACGGTATATGTTAGCGGTAATTCGGAAGAGGAATTTCCCCTTTATTTTGCAACTCTGTAAAAAAAACCGGTCCCCAAAAGCAAGTTAAGGGGAACCAAATAAGTGTTCCTCACCCCTCCTCCTGGATAACCCCGCCCCTAGGAGGGATCAATCGAGGGAGTGTTACACTCCATTAATTTTCCTAACGCCCTCAAAAACTTGTGTATGAAGCCTCCAGAGACTCAAGTGGCCAGGAAAAACTTACTGACTGCGCGCAGCAAGCTCACAAGAACATGTTGTGTGAGGGACACAGTGTAAGCGTGCACTGGTTTGCATGCGGTCAGAGCTGAATGCACAAAGTTCTCATCCGAGAGTGTGTACATACTGCCGTAGTAGTTGTTGGAATACCACGCGTTGAAACAGAGACGGTTTGGAGACCCCAAACCCCGATCCTGATTTTCCTAACGAGAGATTGCCCCCCCCCTCAATGCAGGAATGGCCCGAGCACAAACACCTGTACGTTTCTTCTGTCACGTGTCACGCAATAGTTATTGTGAGGACCAACAATATTGTGGGGATGCGCGAAGCCCTCACAAGAGAGTCGGAATTTTTCCTTACAGTAAAAACCTGCCCCATGTATCGCAGTTCCCTGTCATGACGGCATTAGACAGGAACACTGCTGAGCGCAGCAACATGATGGTAGTGGCACTCATTGAGCATGTTCAGTATTCCAACAGCACATGCACAAAGTGAAACGTGCCGTAGGTCATTCAAGAACATCAATAGGCGCGCCCGTATCCTCTTGCATGTGAAATTTGAAAGCTTTTTCTTAAAGCCGAAGTCTTGGGCTCCAGGGCACATGGTCTTTCCAGGTGCCTGTGCTATTATGTAAAGATCACAGAAACAAATGTCCAGAAAATGGATAACTGGTAAAAGAAAGCATCCCATTGCAGTTGAGTCTTCAGCTTTTGCGGAGTTGAGGAAATTGGACGTTTTATATTTGAAGTCAGTGGAATGCGTTTTATTATTATTGCGTAACTCTGAATTTCCTTTGTTATCAGATGTAAATAGACAACACTTCTACCTTTGAAAAAAAAAATTTGAGTTTTGATTGCCACAGGTTTTGTCCCTACCCAGATGGTAATGGCATTATTCTTATTCTTTCTTGTTTGATATTTGGAGCTTTAAAAAGAACCCCAGTCACTGGGTGGCCCTTTGTTGTGCAATGTGCGGTGTAACGTGACAGTGGCATGACTAACCGTCTACAGTGTATATAGTCAAATGGTGCAGCCTAGCAACAGCCTTGATTTGTGTGACCTTGATTGTTACGCCAAACGGTTCCCAGCTCTAGCACTCCCACATGCCTGAAAGCCGGAGGGAAAATGTCAAGTTTGTGATTTTTGACTTTTGATACTCGTTTTGAAAGGAAAGGGACGAGAAATAAATGCTTTCCAGCACAGCATGAAATCTGACTCACATGAACGTCCGTGAACTTGATGAAAGTCAGCTCCTTTGTCCGTAAAATGCGAACCTTGCTGTCTGCTTTAAAAACAGAAACTCGCACTAACACTTGTATTGTGAGCAAAAAGATGGCATCAAAATTACTGCTGAACTTCTTGATTTTCACCTCTGGACCAATTTTCTGACCAATAACACAGTTCAACATCTAACCACCGCATCACTCAAATGAAAATGGCTACTTGTCCCCTTTGTTTCCAAAATGGTAGTTATACATGCAGTTTGGAAGATTTTGTAAATGTTCCACCCTGTAGCCATATCCACCTTTTCGTGGAATTGTCTACAAAACAAGGAAACACCCACACCGTCTATAACATGGCTGTCTGTTTAACACAGAGCAGTGTCAGCTGTCAGAACTGTCGGTGATTGTCAGAACCACTCAGCACGGTAGAATCCTACTTGGCAAAAAAGGTCACCAGTTGAAATGGCTCATAAGTTGTAGTGATTCCTCCTGGCCCCTGGTGAACAGTGAGTAAGGCCTAGGGTTCTGTTATTGTTGGGCCCAACTCAAACACACAGTGGCTACTCTGCCTTACTAAAAATCCATTGCTTGAAAGTGGCTCGAAGAAAAAATACCATAATCATCATATTACTTTTCAGTTGGTCACTGCTCAAATATCTCATGCCTTGAGGTTCTGTTTTTGGTTTCCGCGTTTCTCCTCAAGTACCAACAGTTAAAATTAAAATGTCTGTTAACCAAATCATGTGATTCGCCATCATGGATTTTAAATGCATGGCATTCAGGGTTTTGGGAGGCTCTTTAGCATCTGGAAATTGTTACACAAAAGGACTCTGAACACAACTACCTATGTTATATTTTTTTCCGGAAGGGAGGAGGTTGAAGGACTTGGTTCTTTTGTTGGATGGTGTTTTTTTTGTCCATGAGTCAATCTGAAACACGCAGCAGGTGCGATCGGGAGGGGGGGTGTGCTGGAGGACTTTACCAGGCCCCTTTTGGCAAACGTCCCTGTTCTGCTTGAAGCAGGAAATTACATTAGGAAATAACGGGACAGTCCCACAAGGAAGTAGTAATATGTCCACAATGTGTTGTCCATTTCCTTCTGTTGTCGTGTGGCAATCCACAGCAGTCATTTGGGTGTGCTGAAATTCAATTTCCTCACGAGAAAAACATTCAGGAAAAAAAAAGCCGCTTCCTTTTGTGGTCCAAATTTCAAATTCCACGGTGAAAATGGTAGGGCAAGACTTTATTGGATCAAAATCTTTGCCCCCCCAAAAAAAAGATTATACAATGTTCAGGGTTTTGGGTTTTTTTACCAGATTTTCTGCAGCCCTGAAGTTTGTTCCAAGGTCTTTTATCCCAACTGTGACATACCTACTGTACTAGCCAATCTTCCAAACATTGTACAGCCACCCTCATGGAATCTTTAAAGTCATTTTGTATAATCTGAAGAAATGGCAAGAGAGACATAGCTGTAACGGTAAAAACTGAATGGGTCTTGCCCTCCAAAGCAAGTTGTGGGTATTCATCCTCTAGGTTGTGATGTTGAAAAGGTTTCAAAATTAATCACCAATTCCACTTTAATCTGTTAAAAAAACATCTGCTGAGCCCCCGTCCCCATTTAGGAAAGATATAGGGGTGTAAATGGCAGAAGCATTACTGATTAATAGTCCCAACAGTCCTAAATCCTCCGATTTTAACATGATTTTTACATACACCCTAGGGGGTTGGGGTTGATCTTTATTTTGGCATTAAAAAGTTGCGCCTTCCCTCCTTCGCCTAACAAAATAGATCATTAATGTGAAAATCCTGCTTCATCTGTAATTTGTTCATCCTGTAAAATGGAAGGTGTGTAGTTACTCATGTACATGTATATTGTAAATTTGTGCACCAAATCTGAATCTCAGATCAGTTGTGATCAGTTTCTTTTTCTCACCTTTTGTAAATCAGTTTACGTGATTTGTAAATTTTTTTGTACAGTTTTGCCAGTTTTTGAGGAAGTCTTATTCTCTGAAGGACTGTACTCTAAGCAAATAGAATTCTTTCTTTGTTAAATTTCTATACACTTGTAGTTCGGAGAATTATTTATTTACACATTAATCAGAATATTTAAAAGGAAAAAACTGGTGAGCTTGTTCTTGGGATGTAGCAGGTTGATCAATACCCAGATTTTGGGGTAATGTGCTTTGGGATGTCAGAAATAGTGTACAGAACAGAAATGTATATGAACACTACATTTATGAATAAATTATTTACTCATACAAAAATGTTCACCTGTCCTTTGTCTTTATTTCTTTATCCATGCAAAACATTCACAAATTCACAGGTAAAAATGTCTACCCAGAACAGAAAAATGCATATAATCAAATTGCACCAAAATATTTGCACACAAAAATATTGAAAGTTGTAAAGGGCATTGATTAGTATTCTTTCTTCAAGTTAATTTTTGCCTTTTTTAACTGACATATTTGGAAAATTTCATATTTCAATACTCTGCAAATGTCAACCTATAAAAAAAAAATTATTATTTCAGTTTGGACCACCTTCAAGAGACATCTTGGACAATACTTCACATATATTTACAGCATGCTTCAAGAATACCTTTTCTGCCATGTCAGGAGTTTTGTATTAAAATAAAGTCTTGGTTATATACAACAATTATAACACATGTCCAAAAATATATTTACAATTTCGCTGACAATCACTGAAGTGTCATCTTGCATAGAATATAACGTGTTAATGGTTGAAAGAGAAACTTTAAACGTTAATGAATATAAAATACTTTGAAATACTGCAAATGTTTGCATCATACAAATGGCATATTCAAAAAGTATCCTTATTCAATTCTTATTATGACAGTGAATAACATAAATTAATTTCTGCCCGTTTTGTGAATTTTGTAAGGGAAATATTGAAAACCCAAATGCCTAATATCAGTTTTATTTCTCTGGAGGTGAAGAGAACATCGCAGTTTTCAAAACAAAATCTGTCATTTAGTGTAGAGAAAAAAAAAGTAGCTGGAAGCTTTGGAGGATTTTGCATGATTGAGGAACTAGGTCATGTTCCAAGTTTTGATGACTGAAACTCATGATACAGCACACATGATTCATTGCAACAATGTTGGCCAAAAGGAAAGCCCTTTGAAATAAACATAGCACCCTCTACTGTTCATGCTCAGACCCAATGGAAGGGAGACAAGTTAGGTGGTTCAAAACATCCATCTGTTAATTTTTCTAATTTAGAAGATCCTGCACCTCCGCCGCTTGGGCTTCCTAGTCATAAGCGCGGCCCTAGTGGCCGTGTCGAAAACCTCCCGCACCCCCTCCATGGTCTTGGCCGAGCACTCCAGGTAAGCGCAGGCGCCAATCTTGTCCTTCATCTGCCGGCCCTCCTCTGTCTTAACCGGCTCCTGCTTGCTACGGGCCAGCTCCAGCCGTGTGGTCTCGTCGTGCCGCAGGTCCTTTTTGTTGCCCACCAGGATGACTGGCACGTTGGGGCAGAAGTGCCGGACCTAAGCCATGATCAAGTGGGAGAGAAAAAATGGGAATAACGATCAAATAAGTTAAGGCTGAGTAAAAAAAAGAATGACTTATGCGCAACTGCCTTTTCTTTCCTGCTCCCTCCCCTTTTCCCTCACTTTTCTTTTTTAGACGAGTCCTTTCATTTTTACCAATGTACTTGTTTATGACAAAATATGAAGCAAAAATTCAAAATTGCAAGTTGCTTTGTACAGGGGTGAGATTTGTCAAGATTTTTCAGATTTCAGGATTTGTTTCACCAGGATCTTCCTGATTTCAGTAATTTTTAAACAATCTCACTTTTCCCTAAGAGTATAAAAGCCAAGGAAACCCATGTGTCATCTTGAAAAAAATCTGCCATCTTTTTCCAAAAAAAGGGGGGTGCCTCCCTTAAACGCCCATCATGTTTCTAGGGTGCAATACGCTTGGCCCATCAAAGGCAACATTTTTGTCTCGAGTAGGCAAAAGTAAAATACGGCCTGTGCCCCAATCAATGGCTTTAAGTGCTGTACAGGCGACCGTTTATGTGGGATTGTGAGTTGACGCAGCACGACCATTTCAATAAAAGCTGTAGGATGTTTTACAAATTTCAATAGCAAACACAAAATCAACACGGTCCCCGATTGTCAAAATAGTTATTCAATTCTATTTTTACCTTCGTGATTTTGCCCCTAAAAAATTTTAAATGCTATTTTTAAAATGTGATTGATCTGTTAATTACTGCAGAGGTCAAAACATATTTGTTGCCACTTTCCATTAGTCACATCTCAATGACAGTCACTCAAATATTTGTTTAAGGGTTCCTGTTATTGACCACAAATTCCAACATTTCTGCCATGGTAACTGCACATGCAAAGTCATTCCCTCCATTCCATGCCAACAACACAATAGGGAGGATCAGCATTGTGCTGGTAGTGAAAACAGAGAATGACCAGCCCCCACTGATTTGCCATTGTTACATTTCAGGAGCTGGGAAAGAAAGGAGGACAATGATGTCACCTGGAGCGCATATTCCTGGGAATTCCACACATTCCTCGGCCTTTTGTTAAGCAACATTCCTCAAAGTTTCCAACCGACTGGTTGATAAGAATTTGGTCATTCGTTTTACACAGGCCCTTGATAAACACAGGGCGGGGCTTCTGTTTGTGAATATCACAAATGGGGACATGTTTGAATAGGCTCCACATTCTAATCACCAAATTTGGTTCTTATTAAGCTCCAAATGTAGGTCCAAATTTCTGAAATACATCACACGTAAAAAAAAAAAACTGGTTGCTTGAACCATCAAAAGCATTTATGAGACAACAAAGTATCTGTTTGGCTGACTTTGGAAACAGCAAAGAGAACAAATGGACCACGGAGATTGACAGAAGACCAGTTAGAAGAAACTATACATATGCACTTCAATCCAAATGGCTGAGTGGGAACTAACAGTGTGTTTATTTGTTGATTTTTTTTCCACATACAATAGAAGCCGGCCAGTAGAAACCAACTTTGCCATGCTTGGCTTTGCAAACGTCTAATCTTACTCAGTAATCAAATATTATGTTGTCCATTTTCAACAAATACTTCACCGTTCACACATGCATAACTCAAGAATGACAGGGCAAGTGGAGAACAGACACTTTCCCACCGCCCACGCAATATCTTATCCCCATCTGAAAGTGCATGAACTGATGAAGTCATAAACAGTGCTGTTGACACCACAAAAGTGACTGCTGGGCGGTTTGTGGTTTGCACATTGTCCAACAACCATGGAACGTATCATATGTACCACTGCCAGCACGTCATCAGAAGAGAGTCAAACTTCCTACAACTCAGCCATTCCATAATTCTTCCTCTCTTTCTCACACCAAACTTTTCAATAGATTTTCTCAAGGGTCAGCCCTTTTTGTCCCTCGACATGACGGGGAAGATTTATGTTTTGATTTATTTTTACCTCTGTGAAAATTCCTCAAGGTAAATTTCTGTACAATGCCTTTGCATGTATACCGATCAACTGTGAACAGAAAGGAAAGTCTGGGATTCTCTGAGTCTCCTTGGAAACTCTCCAAAGTCGAGGGATTTTCTGAAGGGAATCATCCTTCTTTCAAACTATGCGACTTGATAAGCTCATGGACCGAACAGTTACCCAGCAATGAGAGACCTTTTCTTTTCCTCCAGGCGACAAATTGTACTCATGATATGATCAGTCACTAACGTGGTACAGCCACACCACACAAGGCCAGGGGCTTAACCGGTTAGACCTAATCACAGGGACCTCACCCAGCTCTAGGGGGTGGCGTACACGCCCATCCCAGAGGACACCTATTTAGACCACACATCCAGCAGTCTACAAATTTCAAGTCTTCTGGGAGACGAAGGCCTGTCTGAGAGAGGTCACTCTCCACAGGGTTGGACAAGCTGTCAGAGCAATTACACCAGCACTTTACACTATATTCATTAATTGTTCAGCTTCGGATCTTATCTGAATATTGAAAAAAAAATCTGTCTCATTTCCCTTGTTTGGTTTATATACTTTTCTCTCATCTTTGTTTATTTTTAGCCTTTTTATCCTGTCACCACAGCAAGCCACTCTAGATATATGGTGAAGTGCTTTAATTAATTGGAAACAAAACAATTAATTAAGAAAACTATGAAAAATGAACAAAGATCAGCATCAGACATACTAGTGCGAGCAGTGAATCTTCTCACTGAAGCTGAGCAGATCCTCAACTGTGGAACAATAAAATATCTTTCAAGTTCATACACCTGAAGAAACAGGCAGATAAAACTTGACAATTTAAACAACTTTCAGCTATCACACAGTACATTATTTCATTTTGCATCATCAGAGCCTAAAAACTAAAATGGGTGACAGGGACCACTGAAAGAGTCACGTTGTCTCTAAACAAGCCCTAATTTGCTGGTGTTGTCTTCAGGGGGCAGTGTAATACAAAACCAGGACCACGCCCAGCACAGAATAAGGCTGTTAGACGGTCACAGACCGTGACTCACTCAGATGGGACTTTTGTCTCATTTAAGACTTGCTTTTTTTTCCCTTGTTGGATTTTTCAAAATCAGACACTTACTTCCGCAACGATCCTTAGCAGTAAACACTACAAGATGCTTTCCTTTTTTTTTTTACAAATTTAACATTCAATTTTTGAAAAAGCCTGTTGTCTTTTTTATCAGATCACTTCTAGAGATAAATATTAGATATCAAGTGTGTGTGCATTTTATCTGTTTTGGGGCCTATTTTCACAGCAAATCATAACTACACCAATCATTTGACAGGAACATCAAACAGCAGATGTCCGTCAGGTAAGTCAATCTGATTAATTAGGCCTAGTGTGTTATTGGGTCAATTCTGCGACTGAAGTGTGATTCCATTTGACTTTCTTCCCAATGAGCACAGTAAGCACACGCGCAGTACGCACAGTAAACTAAATCAGCAAAGTTGAACCTCCAGGATTGATCTTAACCAATCATTTAAGAGGTACAAACCAGGTAAATACACGTGGGAGGGGGGTCCAATTTGGGGGGAGGGGGAATTTGAGGATTCCTTTATGTACTCATTATGGGCTTTGGCAAGTGCGAGTCTGAATTAGGGACCTTTTTTGCACTGTCACCAAGTTCTGTCTATGAAAAATGTAGCTTGTTTTCAGTTGGTGTCGTCTCCTGATCAAAAAACACTTCCATATCAGCATTGCCCTTTGGGTGTTATCTGTGCCCCCCCCCGTGGGTAACAATGTGGAACCCAAATGTAGGCTCAAGATCTAAGGCAGAAAGAACCACTCCGTGATTGTCTTGTGATCATTCCAGCCATGTTCCAGCCAAGCCCCAGGAGGTCACACCCTGATAAGCCCAGGCTGTGGGTGTAACTCAAGTCTGATGATTTGGCTGGGCGTGCTCCGCAGCCTGAAATGGGCCAATGACCCTGACCAGTTATCAGTTGCGGGCTGATTGAATCAATTCACTGCCACCCTGTAAGCTCACAAATATCCGTTACACCCAATTGAGGATTACCACTGCCAGCCTTACTTACTCTGCTGCTAAATTTCCTTGCCTTTCTGAACTTGCAGTCTGTACTGCAGTCACTGACTACACAGAGTCTGGTACTCACACATGTATATGAATAATTCATATTAAAATGTAGCCATGGAATCTCTTTCTTCACCAGAATTTAAATTAAACACAAAGATATCCGCAACTCTACAACAAAAGTTTATCCAAACTTTGGCATTTGCATTTTTTTTTTCTGATCTATATGTTGCATTTACAAAAAAAAGGGAGGCACCCAAAACGAAGATAAAACCAAAACATGTGAGCGGGTCATGTGTTTCCTCATCTCAATGAAAATGTCTGCCTTAAAAGCAATGAAATAACCAGGTAATAGCTGGAGAAGCAGGACAAAAGACAAGAAAGGCCTGAAAAAAGAAAAGGGAGGGTCAACTGTGCCCCCTACTGGTTCTCCTTTACTTGTGGAGAGTAACTTTTCCTCTTACCATCAGCCTGATTCATTGGGACCACATGCCCTCCTCTGTGATTGAATGCTTTTCATTTCCCGTTCAGTATTTTCATGAAGCCTTTTTAACTCCATCTTCATTCGTCTTTCCTCTTAATTTTCATTTGTCAACAAGACAGGATTTAACCCTTCTTACCTCTGGTGTCCACTTCTCGGAGATGTTCTCCAAACTGTCGGGGTTATCGATGGAGAAACACATTAGAATGACATCTGTGTCTGGATATGACAGGGGTCGGAGTCGGTCGTAGTCTTCCTGGCCCGCCGTATCCCATAATGCTAGCTCAACCTATGGAAACGTCAAAGAGCAAAGAGATTGTGAATTTGTTGCAGGTCAGAAAAATTTATCCCGCTGTAGTCACTGGACCACTGAATCTGCCCTGCGAGTAAATGAAAGTGCCAGCATGTTTGGGAGTGAATTTGAGGTGGGTCAGTGACCAACTTGGTTGCACACTTTGCCCACTAAAAGTTATCTGTGCATAATTTGAAAACTTGCCACTTGCCACAGAGATGAATCGTTTTCACAACAGGACAACAGTCTGACCCAATGACACGCTATTTATGCGAGTCTTATTGTTTCCTTATGGAACAAGGCTACAGCAAGAAATGTCCAATTTTGTTTGTAGTCCTGAATGCAAAATGCTGTCTATCATCCTTGCCTTTTATCCTTCAAATCCTGATTTTTTGGTTACAATGTAGGTGCGCATTAAAAAAAAGTTTAGTCTGGAGTCTAACTCTTAAATTTAACCAAGCAAAAACCAGTAACAAAACGGTTGAGAAAAGATCTCCCAAAATTGTGGAGTTTTAGATCAATGTTTTGACAGATTTATTGGTAACCAGAAATTCATAAAGAATGTTATCCTGGAGTTTTCTAGATGGATCTCACAAGATAAAGTTCTGCACCAGTATGCTATGGCAATTTCTTGCCGGCATGGCCTTCTAGACTCCTATTCAAGGTTTTTTGGGGCAAGGCGGGATCCATTCTAACAGTAGGGTGCATGGAATGTGGTCAGCAAGGCACTGTTTGTGACCAGTGACGTGTCCATTCAGCGGATCAACACATATCAGCCCCATGATGGGCAGCACAAAGGTGGGCGACACAACCAAAAGCAATGATTACCAGTGACTCATCAACTGATCAGACTGAAAGGGTTCCCTCCCTCCACTCAACTGTACTGGACCATGAAGCCTTGACAATTGACCAGCGGCATGACAGCAGTGGTCACAGTTTGAAAGGGGGTTTGTTATTTGACTCTTTCCTTACAGGGACTTGTCATTATCTTCTTGCCCTGCTCCGTTTTTCTCAAAGCACAACTTTGACGGTCACTCACTACAAATAGGTTTGATATTATTGAAAAAGATGAACTTTTCTCAGAAAACACAAACTTATACTGCAGGGAAAAAAGGCAAATATTCCTTCTGCTAAATTCCTGCTAAATTCCTGTAGTCCCTTATTTCAATGGCTCATCAACTACATGTACGTATACTCCTCTGAGAGAATTGACTTTGGTAGGCTGCATTCTGTTCCAATTTCTGGCCTAAATTCCTTCATATTCCCCCTCCCCTTCAGGAGGAATAACCTAACCGATGGATAGGTGAAATTTCTGTTGGTTTGAAACATTTCTGTTGAGCTAATATGCTTCACCATTCTGTCAGGTGACTCGGGTGACTGTGTGCCAAGGTACATGACCTTATTTGGTCATTTGTCTTGAATTACATGTATACCACACTTGTAGCTGGAGGGATTATCTTTTCTGACTTAAGTTTGTCACTGTGATCATCAACAGTAAATTGGAATAACTTCTTTACTCTCGAATTCTATAGGAAATCATTCCTCAATGGTGGGATTTTTAATGTGAGATAAGTATTATATGTGCTCTTAAACGATCCACTTTTGGCCGGCGATTGACAACTGAAAAGTGTACATAAACATTTTTATTGAGCAGGCATGAACAAAGGTAACTTTGACAAGTTAAGGTGTACACTGTAGTGTAGAACTTTCTTCAGTAGTAACAAATGTTAGTTCACAATACCAACTTTGTCTCTAAACAATTTAAAGCTTTGAAATTGAAACTGTGAACTTACAGTTTTTTTAAGTTTCATATTCCCCCCCCCCGTGTATAGAAATTTTTCATCTTAGCTCAACACACTGAGTGGAAGGAGAAGGATAGCATTTCAGATTAAATGAACTTACACATTTGCCGTCCACTTCGATGTCTGCAACGTAGTTCTCAAACACAGTGGGCACGTAGACCTCGGGAAAATGGTCCTTGCTAAAGACGATGAGAAGGCAAGTCTTTCCGCAAGCACCATCCCCTACAATCACCAACTTCTTCCTGATGGTCGCCATTTTGTTCATAGAGTAAAGTCACTTTTGATCTGTTGCACGGGGTACGTGAAATGGAAATGAAAACGCTGAAGTCAGTTTCAGCAAATTTCTTTCTTTGTTTAAAATTTTAGATCAGACAAATCATTCATGAAAAATAAACTGTCCAAAAGTTGTGTTCATTAAAAATGTAGCACTGAAAATCAATTGAAATTCAACATTTAATACATGCAATTTACTTACATGTATTCTACAGTGAAATTAATGACTCAAAATTTCACACAATGAGTGAATTATCACCAAACTATTATTTCCACTAAACTACAGTTTATTCAATTCAATCTAACCAAGCAGCTATCACTATAAATGCAAACATAAACATTTTTCAACGGAATTTAGGAGTTACGACATAACGACCAGTTCGGCCACAATGGTACATATATCATACTACACTATATGTATGGTACATTCGTTCCACCTGTTTTCTAAGATAATTGATTGATTTTGACACCATGCACACAAACACTTCATGCCAACACTGTAAAATACCGGTAAATCACTGCATATTTTACTCCTTAATGACAGAAACACGAACACTACAACTGTACCTCACAGCATCAACCAAACCGTCGTCTTATTACGCTGGAACCACGATCCTTGCCTACGCTGTTAGCACGCTGGTCGAACCGATTCGTTTACTGTTTCTATTGTTATCTGACCATGGCACTGCAACGCGCCTCATTTTATACATTGGGTGATCCGCGCTAAAAATAGACTGGAACTTCACCCCTTTCACGGGTGATACGTCATCGCTTTTCATCGCGCTCGTCGAGATGACTTCGTACTACATGTACTGTACATTGTATTTGCATCATGCCAATTTTGAAAGTTATTGTTTACTTTGAGGAATTGTATTTTTAAACTGGCATAAGTGCAGTTGATCCACAGATATCTGTTTGTTTCTTAACTTGCTGAGCTGACAACTAACCTGCAAAACATAAATAACACGTACGACTGACGCGGCTGCTCGTGAATGGGTCTTTGTAAATGTTGGAAATTTTCAGACATTTTTCATATATACTGGTACTCCTTGCACATATTTATCAAACCGTAGGGAACATTGCATTAAACAAAGCTTCTGCACTGTTCCCGTCATAATTGTTCTGTTAGCCGCGGGGAATGGATCCACGGGGATTGTCGAGTTTAATCAAAGATTGCCAGCTTTCGAAAATTGATTTGCAGGCTCAGTAAAACCGTAAAGCTAACTTCTCATTTCGGATCTGTACATATACCGTGATAAAATTGGATAGGGAATTGTTGATTGCTATAATCAATCTTCCGCATTCAACTTGAAGTCATGTTATGCAAAAATCAACCTGATGAAATTAAACAGACCCGAACCGAAACCAATTCGAGTCGGGTCCGTCAGGCCGGTTTTTTGAACGTTTCAGTGGGGTCGGGTCCAGTGGCATCCGCCCAGCGGGAAGGTGGGAGCAAACTCCACTATCCCCAGATTTCTTTTGTTTGGGAGGGGGTGAAGCAGCCAGCATTTTAGAAACAGTACTCTACCACCTTTCTTTCAGTGTTTTTTCCTTCTTTCTTTCCTTTTTTTTTGGGGGGGGAGGGAGGGCTTGATGATGTAAACTGTACTCCATGTACAGCGGCCATGTTCTTTGGTCCAGCTGCAGCTCTTGTCCAGCTCCCACTGCAGGTCGGAATGATTTGCGTGGAGGTAAGTCCTGTTCTTCTCATGGATTGCACCAACCGTGCAAAGTTTTTTGTTTTTTTTTGTTTTTGTTTGCTTTTGTTTTGTTTTTGACATCCCACCGTTAGGAGGCATTCTGAATTACTTTGAAGTGTGACTCGACGATAAATTTCTAAGACATTTTCCTTACCCGCACACCTGCTGCAATCCCCCAACACTGATGCCCACATCACAGTCCAAAAATGTTTGGCTTGTACCCTCAATGAGGGTGTTGTTGTGCACTTTGATTCAGTGCGGGGGGGGTTAAATCTATCAGTGCACTTACAAATTCAACAATCTGTTGGAAAGCCTATCTAATGTTCAATTTGGTTAATCTTTCCACCTCATTTTTTTTCACAGAAAACTCAATTACAAAGTTAGTGACCATATTTTTTTTTCTTTGGACTGGTTAATTATATATCAAGCATGGTCGTAAATCCGGGGATGGGGTCCCCCCGCACACACTTTTTCGTGGTGAGAAAGAAACTAAATCGGATTGTGAATAATTTTTGAACCTCCAAACAACCAAAATGTATTCCAGTATCTCTGAAAAAGGGAGAGCAAAAAGCCATAAAATGCCGTTATGTAAAAATTCTGCAGGAGTGTAATACGCATTTACAGATGTAAATTTGTGTCATGGACGTTGCCGCGTGCAGTGTCGTATGGTTCCCCCCCCCAGCTTTTTAAATTTCCACGGCTGGGCAAGTCATCCCCAATTTCAGGCACAAATTTACGCTACTGATATTTAGGATAGGGGCAGGGTATGGCTCGAATTCTCAAAGTAAGTTAATTTTTTTGCGTTAATTTCCAATATCCACCAATAAAATGCTGTCAGGGCATGGGTTTTGAAATAGCTTGTATCCAATAAGGCCCTACTCCGACCTGCTCGGAAGTGCATCTTTTCCTATCGCCCACTAGAACTGTTTCTGGAGATGGGAAAAGGCACGCTCCTGCGGTGCTTTAAAGCCGGTTGCTTCGAGCATGAGGCTTGTTATCCCTGGTCGGTAGCCAAACTCGGGAAGGGAACTCTAAATCCAAATTTTCCATTGCCTTCATTAAGGCATTTTTTAAGAAAAAGCATTAACTACGATAGAAAATCTGGAATTGGAATTTCGGCGCAGTAATGCCATTAGACGCCATAACTGCGGCGGCAACGCACTCACACGTACATGTACATTCTTCACCTTGACGCGCGCGTGCATTATTTTGTCAATCACGGACACCCCTTTGGTCCAAGGGGCTTGTAACGCCCGCGTACCATTTGTCTACAAGCATTATCCCACGGCAGTAATGGCTTCTTATTCTGGTTGTGGAATTAAACTTTAATATCTGGCCCTGTAACTCCTGCAATCAACGGCAGCATGACTATGAGCAACTAGAAACTGCGTGTTTCACCTCACCGAGGAGTCCTGACTAACTGATAAAGGCGAGACTGCGAAGTACGTGGGCATATCTGTCTGTGTTTTGGCCGAGGAGGAAGTGCTTGCCTCTCAGATGAGATAATGTTCCATGAGAGAGGTAGGGAGAGAGCCAAAACAGCAGAAGAGATTATTACTGATAGAGTTTGAGGCCTAAGGTTGATGGCCCTGGTCCAAAAAAAAAAAGGAAGCACAGTGACATACATTTTGGAAGCCGATGTTTAAAACATCCTTGAATTTGGGAGACTGACTTCGATTATTTCAAATATGAAAACTTCAAAAATTCTCATACTCGATGGGAAAAGGAATCTTGTACATTTTGGACGATCATCAGAAACTTTAAGTTCGCAGGAAAAATCGTGAAGTTGTTTTCACCGCTGTGGCGACTTCCTGCGAGGAAGAAAACCTTTCCAAATTGATGGAAGGGTGCTTCATATTAGAGGAAACGTCGTGGGCATTCAACTCAACTTGTTTTCACACAGGCCTACACATCGTTACGTGTATGTAAAAACACAAACTAGATTTAAATACTCTTTCATTAAAAGTGACAAAAAGGTGGTAATATTTCTATTCTGAAAAAAAATCCTTTTATCAAAACATTTTGGAGGGCGCTATTTTCCCTTTGTCACACAAGGCGTTACTTGTCAAAAGAGCCTAAGAACAAGTACAAAAGTTGTCCTTCACAATTACAGCCCGACAGTCTTGAAGAAATTATGGTTTATTACCATCGTCAAAACAAACTACTCTTAACACGGTAAACGAGTAAAAGTGGAACTTACTCCAATAAAATGTCGAAAACTGTGGTATATATTTGTACACAGAGCTATAGAGAACCAGCTGTTCTCGGGTCTTGAATGACATCGCGCTTTAACTCATTAATAGGCCGATGGAAATTTTCGTCCGTATGAAAAAAAAATGAAATGTTGAAGTCTTCCGCAAAAGAGATGGAAAGCCATGGTGCCACTGCAAATACGTTTTCCTACACGTATTCAAGCCACACGTCTACGTCATGACTCATTTATGGGCGTCGTGGTAACCTCATAGCTCGACGGGTATTTTATTCAGTTTAGTAAACACCAGATTGCCAGCTTTTCTTCCCATCTTTGGCACGATTTCCACGTACGTGTAAAATGAAAACCTAATGATGCAAGGGAGTCAAACCCGTCGGATTGATTTTGTGACCCACATTCGACAAGTGAAAAGGGCTATTCCAAATGGGAACAAGTCTGAGTCCAGTTGATGCAATGATCGCCTGCTGTAGGTAAGAATTATGAGTGGGAAGGAGCATGTTATACGCAGTGTTCAAATGGTCGTTGGTTGTTTGGGTATTGTTCCAGACTGCAATTCATTACTACTTTTCGATTTCGTTTTGACGTTTCAACGATAGGGTTCTCCACTCAACACCAAAACGGAATTCCAATCGAACTCTAAAATGTTCGGCTTTGAGAGCAAAGAGAGGGCGTCACTGACTGGGTACGAACTTGATCAACAACAAAAACAGGTTCCCGAAGCTGTGGCTACTTCTGTTGCAAGTGTAATTCCAAAAGGCAAAGAGCTAGACCTAGCTCTAAACAACAAATTGGGAGGGTACCAAACAACAAATTGGGAGGGTACCACTTGGGATAAATCCGTCTGTGATTTTACAAGTCCATTCCTCGTCTTTGGCTCATGATTCCATGAATATTTTTGAGACTTTCGCGTTAACTCTGCCTCCACCATGAGTTTGGTTGGTGATAACGACATTCTTGTTCAAACTTAAATGTTATGGACTTCTTGTAAAGATTAGGGTGTGTTTGGGGGATAGTCATAGGTTTTAGCGTAATTTTCAACCGGGCAGACCATTAATTGGCCCAAGCCATCGAGTTGAACTGCCGAGACGTCAGTTGGTATGCCAGTGTAAGCAGTCATTATGTCAAATGTTGGTACACGTTTTGATTAAACAGATCACAAATACACGTACATACATACATGTTCATGCTGCACAGAGGAAACACGCACGAATGAACATGGGATTGTATTCCGAATTTCCTTGTTGCGCGCTTTGGCTCACTCAACCGACTGTAACTGCACTTCGAAATTGTACGACAGCGTGCGTTATCCTCCAAAATCTGCGTTAAGTTTGTACAGGACAGTAACTCAAATCAGTGAGACGCAGAACATGGCCCAACGTGTTATAAGCTTACAGACTACAAAATTAGTCAAATACCAATAACAAGAGCACTGTTAATACACTATTCTACTTGTAATGACAAATTCTAGGTCTAAGAGTCTCTGTATGCTTTGTTTTCCAATATAAGGCTCCTATTACAGCAAGGTCATTTGTAAAGGCCCGACTACCTTGCAATGAAGGTGTTTGACACTTCAACTGTTACTACTATCAAAGGCGGGAGGAATCTCAGGGGTAGCAGCAAGCACAGTTCTCACGTTGAATGGCCCATCTCCCAACTTTAGTACTTCACTATCTTTGCACATACAAACAATTGTGAACAGCAAAATCCTTTTCTTGAAGTTGAACAAAATGGAAACCAGGCACACACTTGTTACTTTCCAATTCAGAAGGGCTTTACTTTACACTAACACACAAAACACTTCCAATCTCTTTCTCTTTTTTTGTTTTCATATAATTCTGACATTAAGTGCGATTGAAGTATAGACAATACATGAAGCCTGTAAGGAAAAAAGCTGAATTACAATATTTCAAATTAAAACAGACATGACTATCTAAAAGGGTTAACTCAAAAACAAGTTTTATACAATTTTGTTGGTGCCGATGAGTGCATATTGTAGTTTTAATCTATAGGCATATACAAGTTGATTGTTAACATTCTTATAAATCAAGTTTTTTTTTTTTTACAAAGAGAAGTTTTTTTGCATAATTTTGTCTCCATGGGTGTTCGAATGTTTTTTATCTTTGCACACAAAGGAAAAATCACATGGGAAACTCTAACCAGGCTCTGATGGGCAATTTCATTTTAAGAGCTCAGACTCTACAAGGAAATATAAAAAAAGAGAATTCATATCTTAGGCTGACATAACATCCTAGACAAAAGAGACTCCGTAGATATGCAATGTAGAAAATCTCTGAAGAAAAAGTTACCTTGGTCAAGTCTTCTCCTTTCTTTTTTTTTTAGCATAGTGGTAAGCCGTCATATTGACCTCAAATATACAATGAAAAATGTTCCATGAACTATGTGCCCTGATAACACAGTATTACACACAAAAAAAACATGCATTACTTTGCATGATGTGACAGGCGTATCCCATAGCTCATCTCTAACCGACAACATTCTATGCGACTTCCACACAACCTTGAGGGTTAGGGGGTAAACAAGCCAACTAAGTCGGTGGCCCTGTTGTCATGCATGTACGGGTAAAGCCACCCCTGGCTGCTGGTGAGAGTGTCAGCGTGACCCTTTTTGCACTCGGGGGCAATGCTCAGTTAAGCGCACCATTAACCCAGTGAGAAGCCGGGCTAACTTTGGGCGACATCAAGGTGCCTGACCACTTCATGAAATTCCACTCGTCAAAACGGTGTAAAATTGAGCCCCCAAAAAATCAAGCGCATGCCAGTGACCTTGCAAGTAGGTGGTCTCATTCTTTTCAGCACAGCTGGGGCTTCCTGCATCTTGGGTCCACTTCCGACACCCCCCCCCAAAAAAAACCACGGCGCCTCCAATATTAGTCTATGTACACGATCTAAATCTACTGTACCATGTTAAAATGCAATGCACTAAGGAATGGCTGACACAGCCATGACAGGAATTGTGGCACACTGGGCATCAGTGAAAAGGAACCTCTGTCAATCCTGACAGCCTTACAAATGAAATCCACATTGAAGCTGGAGTGAGTCCTTGCCATGAATCCTTATTTCTGTTTAGCAGTGCACCACTGAGCATTAAACCAAACAACGGGGAGAACGTTCAAGCCTGTCCATTACTCCCACAGCCAAAAAACACAAAAAAATTCCCTCACAGCGTACTTTACTCTTTGATGCATCATTTTGGGTTCACTTTCTCCCACTTTTTAAAAATATGTACCGTCATCATAAATGAAGGAATACCTGTCTTAAATGCTTGTAAGACTTCTGGCCGAAGTGTTCCAGCAATTAGGGTGATCAACTTGGCGTGAATTTTTCAAGTACAGACAATGCCAAATGTGTTATTTCTACCACAATTTCATCCTACAAGTTACCTACTTTTCTTCCCACTAGTAACAACATTACACTGCGAGTCACATGAGACTGCATGTTGATAGTAATCTCCAGGCTTAGAGTACATGTATTCACACGGTACAAAAATTATGCAATTTGTGTACAAGGCCAAGCGTATCTACCTCAACGTCTCGTTATTTTATGGCAATTTGTTTGTGCACCAAATTATACAAAAGGATTTTTTTTTCTCCATTCAAAACCAAAATCTTGCTTACTCCGACAGCATTTTGTTCACGGTCCTTGGGCGATGGAATAGACTTACAGGATCAAAGCATTACCAGCCACACAGAATTTAAAGCCATCCGGCTGAACAGACGTCCTGGAGTTCACACAGGGATAGTACTGAAAAGTGGCCACAGGTAATAACGAGGCCCTTTGGTAAGTATTTTTGCAGTGTTGCATCCATGGCACACTGCAGGCTACAAAGCACGCGTGAACTCGGCAAGGCGTCTAGACAAGAGCACTACCTCCTACAGCTGACCAAAATACAGCTCTCGTCATATGCTTTTCTTAGCACCCTGGCATAAACCAATCACACATGAAACTGTGCTTGTAAGTGTCCCTAATATGACTACATAATACAAAGTAAAAAAGAAATGAACCCCCCCAAAAAACCCAGAATTAAAAAAACCTGCGCTCAGCTGATACATGTCGTTACACTTTAGCACAGAACTAAAAACAATGGCCGACAGGAATAGATGTGAGACCTCCTCTAATCTTTAGAGACAAAGCTAGGTTTTACTTCGTTAGCCATCAGCTGAATGCAGCTTTTCTCTGTACTCGGTTAACAAAGTAAATATTCTGTTAAGACAAAGAAACCCCTCTTCCGCAGGCAGGGATTTCTTGACATCCTTAATAACCATTTTACAACACACTACACTTGCCCTTCTTTTTCTTCTTCGTTTGGAGGGCCGCCCTCGTGGCTGTTTCAAAGACTTCCCTCACACCCTCGTTGGACTTGGCTGAGCACTCCAGGTAGCCAAATGCCGAGATCTTCTCCGACATGGCACGGCCCTCTTCATATTTGACCGGCTCTTGCTTCATCTTCTGCAGCTCTCGTCTTGTCGCCTCATCGTTTCTCAGATCCTTCTTGTTGCCAACGAGGATCACCGGTACATTCGGACAGAAGTGTTTGACCTTTTAATGAAAAAAAGGAACAACGTCAACAATTGTAAAATTATGCACTCCTTTCCAAGACTGTAATTTCTGTGGCACCCCAATTTATTTAAAGAAATTTTCTACTTCAAAATGTACCACTGCAAAGTGGCTACCTAACAATTCCAAGGATGTTAATTGGTAACCCGCATGTGAAACCTCAAAAGCATTTCACAGCAGGTTAGATAGTAAACAGGACAGCCAACTTTTCAGCAATACATCCTGTCCAATTATGATATTCTTCAGGGGAAAGGTAACCCAGTATGGGCCTTAAAGTTTACTTCTGAAAAAATAGAGGCCACTTTTCCTTTTAAAAAGGAAGTCCAAATGGCAAAACCAGAGCAAATGACACAAAGGCATTAACAACTGGGCTTGACTAATACTTCCCACCCTTTTACAATAACAACCGTTCATTCAGCCATTACTGCTTGGACTTGTACCGTCCGAATCAAGGAAGTAAAGATCCAGGAAGTAGCTGAATATCGGCAGCCTTGTATTACATTCAACCAACACAGCAAGAAATCCCCCTCGTCCTTCAGGCACCATTTGCAAACTAACAATTCAGAATTGACCCACTGGCACTTCTGTACAATGGCAAGACATATTTGCACTGAACTGGGGCGCGGACGACAATGAAAACTAGTGGTTCTACTTCAAAGAATCATATCAATACAACGCAAACAGAAAAGGGTGATTCTTTCACTCGGGGTTTCATGTCCTCATTTCGGTCAACTGCATGGTTTAGACATTTGGTAAGTTGATGCAAATCTTCCAGATCCTCCGAGGGGCAAATCCTTCAGGAGGTTTGGAGGATTTGGGGACAAGAGGAAGGTAACAACCTTCAACTTTTATTGCCAATCAAATGAACAAACAGGCCACTGGTTAATTGCACAGAGGGTGATTTTTAGCAGATTCAGGAGGGTTCCTTGTAAATATGCCACGGTAGGATGTGTTACAAGAGATTATGCCATATAAGTGGTTTCAGGTGAAGGGCACTAACGGAAAACTTCCGACTTCACACTGGTGCAGATTTACAACAGGGACTAAATGTACGCTACTGGACACTGGTACAGCAACGGAATCATACACTAACAAAACTAGCAGCCATTCATTGTAATACTACTATCCTATGCCAATGACAACATTACTTTCTATCTGCCAAAAAATTACCTACAAGAAAAATCATATGTATTATTGATCACCAGTTTGTGTTATCATCCCCCCCTCGTCACTCACCTCTGGAGTCCACTTTTCTGGGATGTTTTCTAAACTGTCGGGGTTATCGATGGAGAAACACATTAGAATGACATCAGTGTCTGGATATGACAGGGGTCGCAGTCGGTCGTAGTCTTCCTGGCCTGCCGTATCCCATAATGCTAGCTCAACCTGTATGGATAAAATGGCCAAGAGTTCCAAGTTGCAGCACACCGTCTGGGGTAAGGGGCCTACATCAGACTGGAGTCTACGTTTGGTGGATGTCAATGTGCGCAATGTATAGCATAGAGCAGCACAAAAACACTCTTGATTTGAAACTCAACCGTCAAAACCTGCTTTGACTTCGATGGGGCACAAACAAAACTAACTTGAAAAATTTCCAAACAACAAGCAAAATGTGGGAAAAGTTTAACTCAAAATAGCACGGTATGAATATTTGAGAGTTATATTGCAAGGTTGTATTAAAATGATAGGCAACTTACACATTTGTTGTCGACCTCGATATCTGCCACGTAGTTCTCAAATACTGTTGGTACATACACCTCAGGGAACTGGTCTTTGCTAAACACAATTAGAAGACAGGTCTTTCCACAGGCACCATCACCTACGATGACAAGTTTCTTTCGTATAGCTGCCATGTTCTCTCTGGAAATGAAGACAAAGCAAGAGAACTAATTTAACCCCCAAAATTTAACTAACAACAGCACTGTGATGCAAACTGACAACCTTTACCCCAGGTCCTTTTGGTCTACAATAATTGCCTTCCATGTCCCTCCTCTGGGCAGGAAATTAACACCTTCCACTGTATATGTTAAAGCCACTGCTCCTAGCCAGCCTATAAACTCTAAATGAAGTGTTCTGGAAAAAAATATGGGCAAAGCCAAATTTCAAGGGGCACATGCCTGGTCCAGTGACATGCCGACAAAGCTTCAACTTTTTATAAAAAAAAAACACCACCCGCCAAACTTAAACTGACAGCAGATTTAGAAGGATCAAAACCCCTTGTCCCCTCCCCCTCCACAATGAACACGTAGCTTGTCTCCAACTCCAGATCAACTCTGCATCACGTCGGGCTGAGGGAAACACCTGCAATCAGGTTGTGATGTGTAGACGAATGTACAACACTGTTCACTTTTGAACCGTGCAAAATGCCCGATACATGTAATGGCAGTTTGATGGCAAGTAACCTGGCTAAGCAAGTTATGACAAGAGGGCAGAATCCTTGTCAACTTCTTGTGGAAGCACCAAAGAATGTGTGGAGAATTTGCTTCAAATGCCTTGGATGTGACTGCAACAGAGACCCTATAATTACACTTACATTTTAAAATCACACAAACCACACACTGCAGTTCCCCCTCCCTTGCCCCGTCTTTAACCCTGCCCGCATAGGCCCTTTTCAATCCTTTATAATCCTCCGACTGCCCCAGTGAAAAAATTGGGCACAGCCTCAATCCTCCAAAATCCTCTGATACTTCTTGAATGTATTCTGTGGGAGGGGTGCCAACTGCCTCAATCCTTCAAAATCAAAATCCTCCGGCAATTTCTCAGTTTAGGTTCAGGTAGTATGAAAGGTATCCTGGAACAGTATGGAGGATTTCACAAATATTTGTGAGCATGAATTTATGCGTGACCAAGCATAAACAACATAAGGTCAAACCAATAACCTTGAGTCAAAGCATCCTTCACAATCGGCAATGCAATTTTGCCATGCAAAATCCTCCAAAACCGGAGGATTTTGAAGGATTGTGATGGTCATGGTTAAGTCTGGCACTCTCCAACTCATGAAAATAGACTTGTACATGAAACAGCCTATTCAATATTTTATGAGGTACTTTAGCGCTGCATCAATCAAATCAAAAGAAACATGTCTAGTCTGTTTTCCTCTAATCACACCCTCAGACTGCAACATGGTCAGCCTTTTCCAAAAAAAAAAAGCTGAACCTGTACACTAATTCTGTCTTCAGCTTCAAATTGGAATTACTTGCTTTTAATCTCAAG
>NW_019091368.1:2193287-2212351 GCF_001949145.1 Acanthaster planci
ATTGTTTTAAAATTGAGACCTCCAACTCGGCCAGTAAAATACTGAGGACTCCGGCCTCGCCTCATGAAAATTTGCAAACTTTGCCTGCCAAAGATTTGAGTTGGTCTGATTTTGCTTTGCATGTTTTTCTGCACTTACGGCTCCTGTCTGTTGCTTGCGATAGCCTATATCAAGCATGTCAACCCTGAGTCGACCTGCCGGTGGTATCTAACATTAGCCATCATCAATGTGGCTAAATCTGCAGAACCTCGTCCCCCTTTGTATTTTATGCATGAGTCATCCTTTCCCTCAGAATACACTGAACAATCAACGGGTAGCATAGAAATTTTAAATCACATCACAAAACAAAAAAATAAGCCAGAGAACTGTGCTATTCAGAAGCCATTTTTTAAATATCAAGCTGTCATTTTTTTCTCCAAAGTCACATGGTCAGTCACATACTATTAGGTGTTAGATGTTACACGTACATTCATATTCCTTTCCCAGGAAAGTAAAATTCTGTTTGATACTAGGCCTATGGCTATTAGGGGGGCCTACTTGTAAATGATATAGCTTACATGCTCATGTTATGGCTAAGTAGTAAAATATCAAAACTGAGCTAACTTACACATAGCCCCACTAGTGTGGCATGGACACTCGCTTCCGCTCCATCCTTAGCCACACATCAGTATACCCAATTTTCTGTCGGTGTGGTCAAATCTTCGGCGCACCCTCTTATAATCGTAAGTGCAAATATTTTTTGCTTCCACAAATATTCCTTAGACTCTGTGCTTTCTATTGACACATTATTTGAACATGTTGAATGATTTCACTCACGTTGTTCTGGTATTTTCCAGTCTTTTTGCCTTTACCCATTTAATCTCACAGTCGCACTCCTCCCACACGCCATCTTTAAATTACAATGTGTCTGTTGAACTTGACGTCACTTGACCCCAGCCCACAGACGGCTTTTCCATTTGCTACGACTCTACAAAAGCATTAACGCTTAAGTCATAATTTTACCTGACTGCTGTTATATATTAGATGTCTTGACATTGAATAGCCGTCTGCAGGCTGGGGTCAAGTGACGTAAAGTTCAACAGACATATTTTAATTTAAAGACGCGTGTGCGAGTGAGACCATGAGATTGAATGGGTAAGGCAGAAAGACTGGAATATACAAGAACGTGAGTGACATCATTCAACATGTTCAAATAACGTGTCATTAGAAAGCAGAGAGACTAAGGAACATTTGTGTATGCAAAAAAAATTTGCACCTAGGATTATAAGTCTAAGAGGGTGTGCCGAAGATTTCACAACGCCCGACAGAAAATTGCGTATACGGATGTGTGGCTAAGGATGGAGCGGTAGCGAGTGTCCGTGCCACTACACTAGTGGGGCCAACTTAATGTCACCATGGTCCCTGCTCAGTCCCATACACACACGTAAACCAGACAACATTGACTTAGGCCTACAATATACAACTCATTCAACCGCTGTTCTACCGACATGACATACATGACTGATTACAGATTAGCATTAAGATTACATGTACATTAGGGGTCCCACATACATGTACATACATAGGGCCTAATGTTAGGCTTGTGCCCTGTGGCTCAAAAAGAAAAGGGCTAGGCCTAGGCATACTGCCTTTTATGTAGACACGAACAATTATCACATTTAACATGTTTAGTGGCATAGTGAGAGCTAAGAATGTGCACAAGTAGTACAAACGACCAGAGTAGGCCATTTTTACTGCTTACGTTAGTTTACTGGTTGTTCATAACCTGATAACTCAGCTGCAAAAGAAAACAAATATATCGTCGAATTCCCATTTTTTGATGGCCTTAAATTGTGTACATCCGCTCATACACAATAGTCAGTGTAAGATCCTTGCAATGTTGCCATCCAAGTGAAATATTTATTCCAACTTACCGTAAAATTTAAACAAAATCTACCAGGGAACGCCGTAATCGGTTCGCCGATCACACTTCTTTACCAGACGAATTTTTGCCGTTCGCTTTGCAAGTTCTAAAAAAAATAAAATGGCCACACCTCAATAGCTCCTATAGGGGGTACTGCAATTGCTCAATTACTGACTACCCTGAATGACATCACTATAGATGCATTGTGGGAGGCAATGTTTATTCATTGTCCCTAAAACACATTTGATTGGCCATCAAACCGTCAAACTGACGTCACGAGGAAAAGGTAAATAACCTTTGAACACAACATAGTACTTAAATTGATTATATTAGAGAAAAATAGATATTTGATGTTATAGCAACTTGAAAGGATGGAATTACAATACAAATGCCTAGAATAAACAAATTCAATTGATCCGGACGACTACCCATTGCTCAGGTTGTCTTCACAGAAAAGAATTGAGGGAACGCCCAGGCGTTTGAGAACGTCAGGCGCGAAATTCACATAAAATACATGTACATGTACACTGTCGTCACGCAAGCTTCAAGTCCAAATCCTCATGAAATGTCGGTCATCAAACTGCCAGTCAAAACATCAAAATAATTTTCCTTACATTTAGGCTAAGGTAAAGATATTGAAGGAGCATTACAAGTGGGGAATCAAAATCAAACAAATAAACACGCAGTAAATGATAGTGACTCCATTTTCTGAAATTTTGTTCCGGTGTTCGGGCCTGCGGGCGGTACAATGAGCCGTGCGTATACTCACGGAACGTGCACGCTCCCTGCGTGCGACTACTGAGACCGAAACTTCTGCTCGCTAAATATATAGTTCCATGTTGCCATCTATAAATAGATTCTAAAGTATGCGCAAGCGCATGCGTGCCGTGATCCCTTTTTATCATTAAGCGGTGCACCTTGACTTTGACTGAGGATCATCATCACTATTTTGGGACAATTTAAATTCTGCAGATGTAGAAAAACGGCAAGACTTCTTTGTAAGGGGACACTAATGTTCCTTTTGTTTTTCTTTCTTGGTTAATATATGTCTCGAAAACACCCTTATTTAATGAGAAACAAATTTATTTCCAGCACAACAGTAGTTAAGGTTAATTTTAAGATTAATTTTCTTTAAATACTCTTCTGCAAGATCTAAAATGGTATTGCCTATAAACGTAAGGATTCCCAATTTTATGTTTCTCCGGTAAAAAAAAAAGCATCCGTAGGCATGAGGATATTGTCTCAATGTCTCTAAACCTTTGACGAGGAGAACGCTCGGAAGAGTATCATTCCCATTCTGTGATCACAGTGAGAACAGAGACGTATTTGGAGGTTATTTCAAAATTCTTTAAAAACAGTAAAAACAGGCAAAAGCTGCATCGGAACTTTAAATACATCGCTTTAGGGTAAGTTTAAGATTAAACTGGCCTCTTTTATTTCTGTACTGAAAGCTGTGTTTCCATGGTCTTATGCAAAATTGTGATGTCATCCCGGAAAAAAGACTCAATGTTACCTTTTGTTTTGAAGAAAAAATGCAATTTTTCATTTTCTTTGGTAATTTATTCATTAACCAAAATTTGGTTTTGCAATGGTATACCTATATAGCCTACAAAAATCCATAAAATGAACTGTGCCTTCCTCGACTAGCTGAAATCCGGAGCTGTACGGGGAGAGTAGCGCTAACTTCAGACTTTGGAACCAAAATGGCTTTTCCCCATGTGCCCAATACAGTGCCTGTAGCTATTTGTGTCAGCCTGAGTGCACATGGACACAGCATGCACACTAGTTGTCCATGTGCACTGACACATAATCCACCATTTTGGTTCCAAAAATTGAGACACTCATGTCGCAACTCTCAGGCTCTAAATTAAACAGCCAATATAATGCCAGTGCCCGTCATGTTACGTCACGTGAAAAACCTACGATGGCACCCATTTGATCTGGAAATCAATATGGCACCCATAGATATAGGAAGATTAAAAAAAAACTCAAGTCTATTCTACGTATATCAAAGTGGCACCGAACTTATATGCACATTCTTCAGCTTGAGGCGCGCGTGCATTTGACAAAAAAAAAGTGCATGTCGATGTCCAGTCGAACCAAAGAGCTCAGAGAAATACGGATGCGTAGCGGCACCGTGATCAGAACATTGACAAGAATATAATATAAAATCATTGCTCTGGAATATGTGATTGCTGAGCTTCCGGTAACTGAGTAATCTGCTTGCCCTGAAGGTACTCAGTTACAAAGAGCTCGGTGCGAGCAACCTCGTTCCCATGGGTACCAATAATTATTGCCAAGCCATGTTGGTTCCCACCATGCCTTGCGCGGTCTAACCATTGGCACCTCTGAGGAAAAGACGATTTCTCTGACTTGATAGTCGAGTTTGGGTGGCCTGTTCTTGACACGGACTTCTTGTTCTCGCGCTCGAACGGTGGGAACACGACTCAAGAACACTGTTCTCGGAACAGGATCACACACCACCTCCTCGTCAGGGTTTTACAGGAACACACGGAAAAACTCGTGAGATTTTGATTTTTGAACAGCTTCCAAACAGCTTGAGACGGCTTCCAAAGCCATAGACAATGGGAAGTTTTGCAAAATTAACATTAATTATTTTCCGTAACACAGAAATGAATGTTCCTGTTTATATAGAAAAGAATTCCGCCCATCCAAACATTAACTCTCGAATAACGTAGCCTACTTGGACGCCGCCGTGTTGCATGTTGCTTGTCACTAACTACCAGCGATAACCGGTTGTTTGTTCCCGGCGTTCGAGCAGCCGACCCACAGATAACAAATCGAGCTGTTCGTGAACATACGGGAACAAGCCGCCCGAACTCGGCCTGTGTGTTCAAATAAATATGGAAGTATCAAAATCGAACGCAGTGTCATTTGTCTTCAAAGCTCAACTATATAACAAGCTAAAAACAGCTTTTTGAGGGGTTAATGTTCACGCTAAGATGCGAATTCTGAATGTAGATCGCATCATTGGAGAAAACAGAGAAAACGAGGGGAACCCTCGCCCTGTGTTGGCCCATATGGAAGGAAGGGCGCGTTTGGCAGTTGTTCGGCATTCACAAGGGTTTGTTACAAAACAAAACCCGTAACCGAAATCTGAACGACAAGGGGGAGACTGGGAGTTAGTCTAATGCGGAACAACAGCAAATTTGTAGAGGGCGGTATATAAACGATGATATCAGTTCTATTTTAAGTTGGATTATACCATTAATGATAAATTTGAAAAGCCGTCGGGGTTATAAAGATGTAGAAACTTTCAGAAATCTGAGCCTAAAAGATCATTGAATGCCACAAGAAAGATAACCATATGCACATGGGGTTTTGTTTTTTCATAATCGATCGAAATAAGTGATACTGAATGCATAAATATTGTTCGTGTACCCCTTAGTTTAATGTAATGAGCCAGTCAAAGGTCAGCTGCAAAAAACCAAAACAAGATACATATATTGCACAACGTGGCCGAAATAACCCCAATGATGGGAAAAATTTACAGTATAAAAGGCCCAATTTGGGCCTGTTCCTTACACAACACATCCGAAGAAGGTTTGGGCACTGATATTGCCTGCAGGAGGAGCAACCGAGACGGTTTTTATCCTGAGGTATACTCTTTCGTTTCTGTATTGTGTAAACCATTGTGATATGTTTAAGATCATGAATGCATTAAATGCGCACGGTGTTCTTTTACTCACAGAACTTTGCCTCAACGTTCTAAATTCTCATTGGTTTGAAACGCTATGGGATTCGGAATGTATCCATTGACCCTGCCTTAAACTGCACTTTGTCTAGCTCTACTAAGTGGAGCGTTAGTTATGTTAGTATTCCTCTTTTTATGATTTTGGACGGGATTGTCATACTATTCTAACCCCCACGCCTGTACATAGAGAGTAAGGTGAAAACGGTTCTCAAAAATTCTAAAGACTCACCGAAAATCCCTCTTTCACCACCTACTTGCTTCTGTAAATGCCAACGTCAAAGGTTGGGGCTTCAGTGATATTTCTGACTTCAAAATCTGACCATTTTCGCTCAACACACGCACAGCACTTATACTTTTCACCACCTCCTCCCATTCAAATACAGGCGTGTAGAGTTTCTGGCCCAATAACTATGGGCGAACATGGTCCTTCCCGACGCACGCATGACTGGCCTTTACGTGGCATGGGCACAGGACTTGTTGATCGTGACATTTGGGAGTGCTACCAATGACTGTTTCCTGGCCAATACATCTTACAATACATATGGGCCTCTCCTGCGTTAGAGGACCGAGTTCGCCCATAGAGTTATTGGCCAGAAACTCTACACGCCCGTATTTGAATGGGAGGAGGCAGCCAAAAGTTTAAGTGCTCTGTGTGTGTCGAGCAAAACAGTCGGATTTTGACAGATTTTGAAGTCAGAAATATCATTGAAGCCCCAACTGTTTGACGTTGGCGTTTATTGAAGCCAGTTGGTCGTGATAGAGGTATTTTTGGTGAGTCTTTAGAATTTTTGAAAACCATTCTCACCTTACTCTATGTTCAGGCGTGGAGCGTTAATATGACGATCCCTTCCAAAGTCATAAAAAGAGGAATACTAACGTTCCACTCAGTAGAGCTGCACTTTGTCCATCAAATCTTCCCCCTAACTTGGGGCCAAAAATCCGTCCGTGTCAATGGATATGCGCCACAGTATGTGGTTCAAATGTGCAAATTGTTTTTTGAAGAGTAGCAGGATCGAAATAAAAAAGGTCTGAATTTTGCCAAAAACAGCTCCTACACAGTCCAAAAACTAACGACCATGCATGTTAACGAGATATCATTTAGTGCAGAGAGGTTTGGGGGGGCATGTGATGGACAAACTGCAGTTTTAGGCACAGTTAATGGGTGCATTCAGAATCCTGTAGCGTTAAAATCAACCAAAATTTTGGAAGTGTGAGGTACACAGGAGTACTGGGAGTTCTGGGAGAAGTGTTCTGTCATACTTAACATGCTTCAGTTATGCACATGTAGCCTATATTTGCTCATGGCATGGGATGGAGCTGTTTGCCAGTTTAGTTCTTTGGTTTTTAAATCAGTCAGACATAAAAATTTGATTGTCATCCTTTCAAATGCATACAATTTACTTGTTTTGTTTCAAGTTTAAACAAGAGGTGCATCCTGGCTGACGCATCTTCATCTAATCAGCACCTGAGCACAAACAAGGAGAGGATGTCTCAAGTTAAGCAAGAGGAGCGATTTGGCCGCGTCACCGGGCACACGCTGCGGCGCAGCCCTCAGCCTCACCACTTCAAGGGGCAATTCATCATCACAAAGAGAACCCACGGAGACATGGAGTACGACGACATCAACAGCCAGTTTCAGGAGCTTGTGAGCGATGGAGACTTGCACGGATCAAGTGAGTCCAAAAAAGTCTCTTTTTGGTTGAACGATCACCCTCGATTGGGGTTTGAAATATTTTGTTGTCGCGAGGAATCTTGCTGCTAGAGTATCAGGAAATTTGTAGAAAGAATCTGAGCGTTCAGGTTTCTGTCAAAGGTTGTTGATGAAGTTGACGATGAGTTGTTGTCTTCAGGAAGACAGATTTTCCTAAAAAAATTACGTGATTGTATTTGTTGTCTCTTAACAGCAATAGTTCAAAAATAATTCCAAACTTAAATTTTGTAATTTTAAAGAACATTGAAAATGTCAAGAGGAAAGTTTAGTGCAGTTGTTATGATTGAATTCTTTTTCCAATAATTACCTGTTATTTTAATTTTTTGTATATGAGTTCAAGCATGCATGTAGCTGGAAGTCAGAAGATTAACTGTTTTGACAGAGGGATTGTTTGCACCCCTAGTCAGCTTTATCATGATTTTCCTTACACCTTTGAAGAATCACTGGCAAACATTTCAAATTGAAGAATGTTATCGCTGGGTTCATCATAAGCCAAATCATTCGAAGCCAATCACAAGTCAAATCACAAATCCCAGCACTAAAAGTTTGAGATGGCCAAAAACAAAGCAATGTCTTTATCCCAATTCATGTGAATAGCTTTTGAAACATATGACTTGACCCAAGGTGGGATTACTTCTGATGGACTCGTAAGTATCTGTAACTATGTCGGTGGAATTCTAATCCCATTCATTCACTTGCATCAACAGGCCATATGGTGTACTCTCTCAACAAGCAGAAGCGGTGGGAAATCCCTGGCCTCCTGAAGGATAGCATCTGCCACGACAGGGATGCCCACGACGACCTGAGCTTCAAGGTGTTACTGGTGGAGCGACACCTGGACAGCCAGGGGGTCTTCAAGCCGGCCTGCACCGGCCTCTATGAGTCCAAGACCCCACAGCCCCGGCGGCTTCCCCGAAGGACCTACGCCCATGCCCACGACCTCCACGGCATCCGGGACCGGGGTAATGCCACCCTGGAGGAGACCATCCGCCGTCGCATCCACGAGCTGCGCTGCACCAAGAACCGGGGTGGGAAGAGGAAGGTGGACTGGAGGGGCCTCCAGGATGCCTTGCGGGAGAGGATGCGGGGGGAGGAACAGCAGCGAGGGCAGGAGGAAGAGACCATGCCCCAGCTGCATTACGAGGTTGGCTACGGCCGGCCCGAGAACAAGTACCCTTGGAGGCCGGAGATGAAGCTAAACACAGTGACGTCCAACAAAAGTACGACACTTTTTCTGCACATTGTCACTCCAAGCCACACAAAGGTTGCTGTTGAATGGAGATGATTGTACTTGAAGATGATTGGTGCACTCTGATTAAAACAAGGAATGCTTGCTCTTTAACTTTTCTCAGCATCAACTTTCTAGTCAAGAGAGCCATCTTGGCCAACATTTGATGTTTTCTGTAAAGATTCCCCAGCTTAGGCCTATTTCTCTTCTATGCAAAGCTTTTTTAAGTCTTTAACTCAAAATGCAGGCCAATTCTTTGTTGAAATTGCACAATTCTGCCGACGCACTTCAATTCAGAAATTGACGGTTGTTGATAATAAGGTGATTGTAATAACCTGGTAAATTGCCAGTGGACACAAACCGTTAGGTACAGATTCACCATATCCTCAAGGTTTGTGCTTTATTACTCTGAGAAAGAAGTTAGGGTTAAGATTTGAGATGGTACTTAAGACCTTTACTTTTGCTTCCTCATTTTAGGATCGGCAAGCACCAAACAGCGTCATAAAGGCACCACAGCATTCTACATGGAAGATGTGTATGATATGGAGGGCTGTGTCGAAGATGATCTCTTTGAGGAAGCCCAATCTCAGTCCCAGGAGGAGTGCTATCCCCTAGAGGATGCCATCGATAGTGGTCTGATCATCAGAGAGAATCACCCAGTGGCGACCCTCGGGGAGGCCCTTTGCGGCATCGCAAAGAAGCCCAAGCAGTGCAAAAAGCGACGCCATAAGAAGGGCGACCAGACCACAGTGCACTCCACCCAGAAGGGCCCCTGCAGCAACCAGGCGACATCGAGGCCCGTGCGGGTGCAGCACAAGGGCGACACGGTGTTCGACCCAGAAGGGGCTGCTTACAAGCCGCTGCCAAAGACTCAGTGTCAGCGGCGGCAGGCCAGGGCTTCAAACCGAACCCGGGCGGCCCCAGCCTTAGCACAGGTGGTGCAAGAGGATCACGTTACCGATGAGGAGCCACCCTCAGTGCACCTGCACATCAATGCTGAGTCACTGCGGCCTTCAAGGCTGGAGGCCGACTTCAGTCGGGCTTACGCCGAGGCCAGCTGCAGGCCAAGGAAGTTTGCAGTCCAGGTCAGCGAGAGTGACACCGATCTGGACAGTGACCCCAGACACAAGGTGTACCTCTTGTTTGAATACTTGACCGATGATGCAACAACCATCGAGTGCACAGATGCTGCAGATCCCGAGACTTGGCAAGTCGTGAAGAAAGGAGTGCATGTGAGGTAGGTCAACGAATTTGAGAAGCACTTCAGTTTCATTGTCAACAAAAGTTCTATTTTTCTCATTCTACACAATTAATGCATATGTAAATTATTTTGGATGGGTATAGAGAGTCTGTTCAAGATTCACTTCTTTAAAAAGATAATAGACTTCTTCCCCAAGATGAATTAAGTGTAAATGTGGCCAAGAAGTTATGTGACATTGGAATGTTCAAACTGCCTGTGTGAGTGATGATGGAAACTACCTTGCTGTTGGCTGGCAAAGCTTGACTTCAAAGATGCAAGGGAACCATAAACCTTTTCCCCTCACACGTCTTTATTTTTTCCCACCACACGTCTTTATTTTTTCCCACGTCATGTTGACCTCATAGGATGACTGTGTATGGCCTGGATGACAGAGTTCTCCTGTCCAGTGAGCATCTCACAGCTTCATTTCCACCGGAGGCCATCATCTCTCTCCAAGACATCCTCAGGGACGTGCAGAGTGAACTCTCGAAGAAATCCGCCAGCTGGAACAGAAGAGACGGGTAAGTTGCTCTCACGGACTTTGCAAACTTCTAAAATTGCTCAACATCCCTTAGGACGATGTAAAGGATTTGAGCCGAAGTAGAAATTTCAGTCGAGTTCAGTCTAATTAGACCGTAAAGCTGGACTTCATTGATCAGAACTTAACACTTCTTCTGTTTTTTTTGTTTTGTAATTCAGCGCAGAAAGCATTGCATGCTCCCGAACTAGGCACATTTCTTTGGACGTTCCAACTGTGAAGACAGCACTCGGCTGGGACTGTCAGTTCAGCACGGCCGACAAGGCTTACAGGGAAATTGCTAGCCAGGAGACAACTCAGGTACAAAATGAGGAACACAATTTTTTTTTCGTCAGGGCTCATGTTCAGAGAATGTAAATTCTAACAATGAACAGAGAGGGAAACGATCAGTTGTGTGGCGTTTTGACATAATAATCTTTCGTCAAATCTGTCCAGAGACTTTATGATATTGATCCATTGGTGCACTGTTGCCAAATAATTCTGGATCGTGATAAACACTATCGTGAAGCTTTATTGGCAATTACTTGAGAATCTTGCCTTCAACTGCATGATGTGGGTTTTGGTAAACAGAAGAAATGATGCTGTAAGGCGGCATGCATGAAAGTGCTCATTAATTTACAATAATTAAATTTAGATTTGAACTTCTTGAAACATTTTTATCAAGTTGGCTTGTAGACATGCAGAATCACATGAGAATAAATTTGTTTATATGTTTGTTGCTGAGGTAAAGCCAGTCACATAATGTATCAAACACGGACAGTTTTGAATTAGATTGTTACAGTTATTTACAAAACAACATAAAAAAATACGTATAGTCAGTTATGTGAATAATGGCATGAATATTATGCAAGCTGGCTTTTTGTTTTGATATCAGAGCCAGGCTGAAAATGAGGTGCAGAATTCATCAGCAACTTCTGGTGAGTGTGGGATTTGCTACGAGAGCCTGTCTGTCCATGAATCCAGCAGAGCCGATGTCACATCGTCGACCATCGATGGTTTGGAAGCCACGGTCCTGTCCCCCTGCGGTCACTGTTTCTGCAATGATTGCTGGCGTCAGTACCTGAGGTCGAGGGTCAAGCAGGGAGTGACAGACATCACATGCCCGGTAAGTGTTGATTGTTACAAGGCCAGACAACGCCTCACATAATTTGGGATTTAAGACAGTTAAGCCATTCCTCTTGGTCAAGAGCCCGTCACGTGGCTGGTCTTAAATGGTTGACAAAGTACCAGCTAGCTCTGCTCCACCTCATGCAGTGTGCACCATGTGTGTTCCAATCTCCAAGAAAGGAGACTGTTTACAATTACTTGTGAGTGGAACATACCATAACGTTGCTGGGGGGAATTTTGAAAAAAAAGTTGAAATGAAAACTTTTGAGCAAAATCATTGGAAATGTATAAAAAAAAAAGAAACAGCACTTGAGCTTGTATGCATTCTTAAAAGCTACGTTAAGGATGCGAACCGCTGTGAGATTGGTTCATTGGCAGCTGCTTTTGTTCTCTTACTGTGCCTGGCATACATCAGTGCGTGGCTGGTTACCATGGTAGCAGGTTTCAAGGCTGGTGTAAACTTCATGTGAAGACAAATACAGAAGTTAATGCCAAAAACTATTCACGCCAAAATTTGCCAGAGTTGTGTTTGAAATGTAACATTTTGCCGTGTAATGTTTTGAAGAGGTGCTAAATGGTGTACTTGTGCCCGTTTATGCGAGACTTTCAAATTTTCATTTGCCCAGGAATATAAGTGTGAGACACCAGTGGATCCAGTCACCACCATGGCCTTCCTTAACCCCGCCCAGTTCCATGCCCACTACAGGCGCTGCCGGGATACGGCCCTGGCACGCTCGACCCGTCACCACCGCTGCCCTAATGCTCTCTGTGGGCGCGTGGCTCAACTGGACAGCGCGGACAACAACAGCACGTCATCGTCGACCACTGAGGGAGGCAGGGCCAGGAGCCAGGATGCGGGGATGATGGTGCGGTGCAATTGTGGGTGGCTGTGGTGCACGGAATGTAGGGAGGAGGGCCACTGGCCGGCAACCTGCCAGCAGGCCAAAGACTACCGCGCGCTCATGAAGAAAGCACGTGAGTTGACCCCCCCTCCACATCATTCACTGGATCCAACAACATGAATTTTAAGGCCGTTTTTTTTTTTATTACGCGTGTGAAAAGTGCCTCTTGATTTTCACCGTTCAAGATTCCTTTGAAGATCTTTAACTCAAATGTGGCTCTAGTGACTTCAGACTCATTGGATCAGGTTCACATGTTTCCTTTAAGAAAGACACGCGTCAAGTTTCTGAAACCCATCGCATCCCATTCTCAATTAAAAAGCATTGCAGAGAGTTCCTTGATGGCTTTGAGTGATCTTTTCAATTGGCCAAGGCATGAAAGAGTCAAGGCTTGAAAGTATGATGGATCGTAAGTATTTGTGTTTGGGGGGGACTCTGAGCTTGTTCAATAACAGGGCCTGCATCAGCACAACAGCTTAACACCATGACCCATAAAAAAAAAAAAAAAACCTCCTTTGGTCATCTTCAAAGAACATTTACATCCTAGCTTCTAGCCCTAACCGTTGTTTTTAGCTAATTTTTGTTTGATTCGTTTTTCATTGAGAATATTAAGAATACTTTTTTTGCAAGCAAGATGTTCTGCTTTGTATTAAAGTTTCATTGAAGATTCAGTTAGGCCCTGGACCTTGAGAGTGCCTAAAACTTTCCCCAGAAGTCTGTAAATCATCAACCGGGATTTTGAAAAAAAGTGCCTTTGCTATTTCTTTTTCAGTGGGAGAAGAAAAAAAGCCACTCATCACACATGTACTAGTCAAGCGGTGCCCACGGTGCCATACCCGCTGGGAAAAGAACGGTGGGTGCCCATCAATGATCTGTGGGACGTGTCAGCTCAACTTCTGCTGGCTCTGCCTGCGTCCCTTCACCAACCACGACTACGATAGCTGTCGAAGGTTGACAGTGGGCTTTGAGGTATGCAGAAGGTCACAGTTCCTTCACCCATCCCTGTCTTGAATTTTTTTTTGGTGTTCGCCTTGGTGCACGTTTCAAAACCTTGCAAACTTTGCCACCGGAAGTCAGTCAGTTAAGGCTTTGACAAGTCTCTGACAAGGCTCTGGACACATTATGTCTGGCTGCAAATAGAAGATAGAAGAGTGTTGTTTCATTTCAGAGGATAGAAAAAATTAGCCCTCTCCAAAACCCTGAAACCCACTATTCCTGGTGGAGCATTCCATCTCCACAACACTCCCTATGCTTTGGGGTTGGCATATCCCCCTGCTGACCCATGTGGCACACTCACAGTAAACATGAAAAGGGTACTTACAAAACGGTTTCCTGATTCACCCCTGGAGGCGTTTTTGCTCGGAACTTTCTTTAATTCACCAAAACAAATCAGTGGACAGAGGGAACATTCTTTACTGCTTGTTAATACCAAAATGCGGACATTCGACCCCCTCTCCCTCCCCCCGTGTGAAGGAATAAAGGCATTCCTGAATCTGTCAAAAACTGCAAACTTACCTGTTGAATGTGGATAGATTTTAATTGGAAAGTCAACGTTAGTCACTTCATGCCAGAGGATGTGTAAACAGGTATACATGCAGACAGTTGCTGGGTTGAACTGAGACCCCTGAAGTCTTCAGGCAGACCGTGCGCTGAACTTGAACTGGGCCGCTGTGCACAGCCTGCTGTTGTAGTGAATGTTGCCCTTGGAGTGTTGTCAAATGTGAGGTTGGGGTTACAAATATCGTACAAATAGTCCTTGGTCTGTATTTGTGGCATTCAGGTGAAACTTGAGTGATACGTACTACCTTGCACGTCCCATCTTTTTTGAAAATCGAAATTTTGGATGAAGATGACACAGTCCACCGGTGGTTGAGGGGGAAAAGAGATTTGAATTGACTATAACTCAAGTAAGCGCAAATTGAAGAATTAACCCAAACATATTGTGTCTGTAACCCTCTTTTTAATAGTCAGTCAAGCTGAAGTACAGGGCTCGTTCCAAGGACTACATCCTGGAGATAGCTATAGAACACCACCAGCATCGTAGCTGGACAGCCCTGAAAAGGAACTGGTGGGCCCTGAAGAAGCTGGCTTCTCGATCGGTGAGTCTTCACTTTGACGACTGTAATCAGTGAGACTGGGCCGTGTTGGTTTCTCCGTTCAGCATTGGAAGGGAAGGCCTTGATTTGGTAACTTCAGCACTAGGCCACAATTTAATAACGACTTGACTGTGACTGCTCAAAGGACACCAACAAGAAGTATATTCAGTTGGTCAGTTAAGAATTTTGGCATGAGTGTTTGTGCACCCCATATCTGAGATTTCTGTGCTTCAGGGGTCAGCGCAAAATTTTTGCATTAGAGTTGTATGCTCAGATCGGTACTCACAAGCACAGAATTGTGCAGATATCAAAGCCAGGAATTTGGTCCCAGAGCCCGATATCCTGGAGTCGTTAGCATGAAATATTGTCTAGCAAAATTTTCTTGCATTCAAAGATCAGTTGAGGACGGCGAGGCTGGTAACCTGTAAGCAAGTATTTGCAGTGGTTGATGTGAGCAGTTTTGCAGCTTTATGAAATCAGCCCCGTGTCTCAACTCTTCACACCGACCACCAGATTTCCAATCCAAATTGGAGAAGTGACATGTCAATCGTGCACGACTTTGGACCATTCTATTCCGCAGGCCATGGTTCACATGTCAGGTCAGAGGCCACAGGGCTTCCGCGCATCGCTGCAGATGACTCTGGACATTGTCGCGGCAACCGCCTCTACTGCCAATCACCAGCCGCTGACATGGGCCCGAACTAAGGAGCACTTGGAGATGATGAGCAGGAGGACGGAGGAGATCTTTGCGATTGCTGCCTTCTGCCACGAGGTACGTCTCACAGCTTAAGTCTGTTCAATTTTTGAAGTGGTGACCCAAAGGGTTCGCACATGCATCTTTACTTGAAATCTGCACCTACCATACGCACACAACCAAGTGCTGTACCATCCCCAAGGGATGCCGTTGCTAGGTAGCAGTTACTAGGCAACGGATTGAGTGCTTGCTTTTATTCATGCATGGAGGCTGTGGTTTGAGTATTTTTAAGATGAGCGCATTCCTCAGTGCACAAACAGCAGGCGCACATGTGAGAATACACTCCACCAGACCAGAGTTTTTCTTCCATCACAGGGTTTCAGACAGCAGAAAGGTAACTGCTCGGGCAGTGTGATGGAGAGTAGCGTGCATGTAACAGTTTCCTGTACCTGAAGTGTCAAGAGCCACACACACGAACACTCCCTCTGTTATCACAGCTACACATACCTAAACCTCACTCTGTCATCTCTGTCTCATTTTGGGGGTTAGGGTAATTTTGTGCTGGAGCACCTGGCGTTCCTGCTGGGGAGTCTGCCGCGCCGACAGAGGAAGGCCAAGTGGTGGAGAGCCATGCTGGACCTCCAGTTCATTCTGCACCGTCTGCATCAGGTAAGACGCTCTCAGCAACAGATCATCGGGCAGTCTTGCGGTTGGGTGGTTCGGGGTTCACATCCAGCTGTTGGATTCAGTCACCTGGAGATGTGCAGCTGCAGTGGGATGCGTTTGAGTTTTGCAGAGAGGGCAAAATGATGGCACATCCTTCGTTTATTGCTACTGTTGCTCATTAAGCCTTCTTTGGCTGTAACAGTCATAGTCAAGAATTCCTTCTACTTCTCCCTGTTCAATGCATAGACATATCATATGTCACTTGGCTGATTTGGACTGATAGGCCAACTTTGTCGAGAATGTATCTTTGCACAAAAGGGTTGAAGAAACTCTGGCTTGCAATCCAGTATATTTCGTGCTACATAACTTGCCATTTGGGGTTTTTTTCAAAGAAATGCAGTGCATGACTAAAAGTCAGAAAATTGTGAATGACATTCATGTATTGGGACAAATCAGCTCAAATGAATACGTTTTAATGTTCAGTCTTATATTTTGTATCATACTCTGTAAATCCTCTCCTAGACAACAAATCTGCTTTTCTTAAAAACAACCATCGACACATCCTTGTAACGTTTTGTTTGGGGTCTGCTTTCTTAACCTAGACCCTTGACAATCTACCAAACATCAAGCGGGCAGAGTCAGAATCCACCATGAACAGACTGTGCAGGCTGATGCATGCTGGGAAGGAATGCCTCAGGAAGCTGGCACAGAGCATGTCTAGGATCAAGGAGTGAATTTCTAAATCACATACCTGTGTTTCATGTGGGCCAAGTATTTTGAAAACATGAGATTTATCATCGTACTTATATAATATTTATCAGCTGTAGTTTTAAGGACTGAATTTTCACACATGATTATTTATTATCCAAAGAAACAACTTTTATATTATTTAATGTCAAGATAGGACTTCCTAGAGGCATAGCTAGGGGGTTGTTTAAGGGGGTATTGACGCTTCCCTCCCCCGTCTTTTGTTGCAACATCTTCCCCATCAGTGCCCCTTTCACTTCTTGACATTCTCTCTTCTCTTTCAGCATGGATGCCGTGTGCCCCTTTTCACGTTTCAACCCCCCACCCCAAAAAACACTACCGTTTCTCTCTGCGTTTGCAGAACCAGAGAAAATTATGAAAATTACTTTAGGGCCAATCCGGCAATGATTTTTTTTTAGAGGTCTGTTTTTCATTTTCCCATGATTATTCAAGTATTCTGCCCAGCTGGAGATGGTGGGACGCTTGTCATTTATTCAGCACATGTAGAAATGTCCACCATAAGTCTCACCTGGGGAATTCACAAAAAAATACTGCAATATTCATGAATGTGCAATTTCCAATGCCCAGCTTGGCAAGGTTGGAGGTACTCTGCCCAAGGTAGTGTAGTTTGCCCCTTTAAACATGTTAACTGAAAATGGCATGATATATAAGTTCTATCTTAACATCACTTCAGGATAAGAAATCTTTAGAGTATCACTCTTTTGTTGTAATATTGAACGCAAAAAAAATTAAGGGGCCGTATACTTTAAATAATTGTGGATCAACTTCATTCAATGACTGACTGCCACCGACTATATAAAAAGACTCAACCCCACTCTTCCCTAAAAACGGTACTGCATAAACTTCACGAGGCCCTGTAGTGTCGTCAGAATTGCAATACAAAGACTGAAAGTTGAGGAGTGTAGGACACAAGATGCATTAAATTAGTTACAGGAAATATGCACACACATTTCAGGAGTCAAGAAATTAAATAGAACTGTGTTTAATAAACCCTTTTGGCAAATTTGACACATTGTCAGACAGCACTATTCAATAAATTCTTTATTGAAAATTTTATCTTACAAAGTGTCTAATAAATGCTCATTATTTTTTCCATGTAAAATACGGAATGATGACTTTGCAAGAGCTGTAAATTTTAATCACATTTTCTGCAAATGGGGTGGATTTATATGGCAGAGCTTAAACGAAGCCAAAGTCTTTTGAAATAAAAAAAAAAGTCAGTTGTGGAATTAATAAAGTTGAATCTGCTCGTTTAATGTGACCTTCAAGTGCATTTCACTAATTGCAAATCAATTAATTTCTGCCTAGGAGCATTTAACACTAAAAAAGCCTGGGATTGGTTCCCCTTGGAATTTTCTTGAATATCGTCAAAATGCCAAGCATTTGGAAGTTTTTCTGTGATAGTTTGCAGTCGTTTCGACCCCATATATTGCATAAATTGGACACCAAGTTCTCAGAAAAGGCCGATTCTTCAGAGACAGACTAGTCGAAATCACGTGAACGTTGCCCCTGATGTGGTCATAACACATGGGCCAACACGTATGTGGGCAGTTAACTATAAATGACAGTAAAAACAGAACACTGTTGAACTGAAATATCATATGCACTTACAATGAATGCCCTAACACGGTTGCCAGATTTCAGAAAACATGGGGCACAACACGACTGAGATCTTTGGGGGTAAATTTTACTCCCCTCTCTTTCCAGCACCCTGCCCTCACCCCCTCCCCCAAGGCTGTGTGATGGTCCTAAACGAAAAAGAGGCTCTTTGAGGGTTAAATCAGGTCTTTACGAGTCAAGAGACAAAGTAGTCAATGTCCCAACACAGTTACATCAAATCCCAACTGCCTGATGTCAGTCAAGGCCTTTGCATTTAAGTGCACATATCTACCTTCAACAACAGTCATACCCCCCAAAACCGAACTAATTACAATAATTTATATATAGATCCTATTTTGTTTTAAAAAAGGACCAAGCAGCACTGTGATCTGATAAAAAAATAATTGAAAATCATCTGAGGAGCAGTGTTCCCCGAAATGTTACATGATAATCTGAGGTTCGGTGACTGACGTAGCGATGGATTTGTGAGGCAGGATGCGGCCGCCGTTGATGTAGAGCTCATCCTTGACGATGACATCTTCACCTAATACGCAGACATTCTCCATTCTCACCTAGAAGACAGGAGATTAAGAGGAAACTGAATTCAAGTTGAAGGAATAAGATACCTGCCTCAAATGTGGTTGCCAGAACAAATGAAATGTTGGGCCAAAATCCAGTCTTGTAGTTGTCCTGCACCAGTCCTCGCAAGTCTCGCGTAATGCTGTCTCAAGGCGGATCCAAAGCTATTCAAATGAACTTTGACAAAGGTACTCCTTAGTCACTGTTTGTCCTGTTTCTTGTGACTGGACTTGTGGAAAGACCCATGCTTTACTTGTGGAGGACTCGACAATTTTCCAAGATGTATTTTTGCGTTGGGAAAATGTTAATTTATATAACGGG
>NW_019091368.1:2212428-2269416 GCF_001949145.1 Acanthaster planci
TTTAACCACTCGACCATCGAGCTCGCCAGGGTCGGCTGGCCGGTCCGTGTCAGGTGAAGCAGCGGGTACCGCGAACTATTTTCAAAATGACAGTGCCAAACACAATTGCCAATGGGTACGTTTATTACCATTTGTTTTGAAATAACACGAGGCAGATTTGAAGAGAAAATCCCTCTATATCTCCCTTGTCCTTGCATTTGACTTGGAAAGCTTTATCAATCGATACTTCATTGTCATGTTAGTAGTATTGTTGACATGACTCACAACCTCTTTGATAAAATTCGCATGGAACCTTCCTGGATCTTTCAATATAGTAAAAATTTGTTGACCATAACTTTCAAGCATGATTGAAATTGAGTCCTTACAAGTCTCTGCAAGTCCATCACAAGTCATCTAGCCTTAAGCCAAGTCATGAGCTACCCGACAGATGGGATGAAAGCGTTCCTTTGTCATTGTTCACCCTGTTTCTTGTAACTAGTCCTGTGAAAGGACTCTACTACAACCCTGCTTTCAAGGGGCATCCAGTCCCAAGTAAAACAACTGTGGCTGGGCTTTATATTCTCACAAAATCTCCATGGGGGAAAAAGTGTGTTGAGAGATTCGAACTGAGCTGACAAGATACAAGCACTGCAGAGGCTTCACACTAGGGTCCCGAGAGAAATCTGAAAACCAAATTCAATGACTTTTCCAGGACTTGCCAGAACTAGAATGAGACAATTTCCACGACATGTAATGTTGTTTTGCAGAGAAATGTTGTTTGGCATTATGAACTGGAAGATCAGCGTAGCTACTTGTACAGATTTCCGATTACACAGCCTGGAAATTCCGTTATAACAGCAACAGCAGCCCATACAAAATTACCCTTGCAATGTCCTAATTTCCATGAATTTTCATGACTTTCTTCCTCTGACAAAAGGATTCCTGGACATCCTATATTTTCCTAATTTCCTAGGACTTTCCTGGACAACTTCTCCATGATTTTCCATGACTGTGGAGGTCCTGCCACACTCATGCCTGAAGTCATCAACTTGATGCACAGGTGCATTTGACAAATCACACAGGCACCCTATTGGTCGAAGAGGCATTTAACGCCCGCATACCACTTGTGTGTGACTGAGGTGCCATTGCTGTAACAGCTTCCAAGTCTGGTTGCCGGATAAGTTTGTAGGATTGATGAGCAATCTGTACCACCGCAGTCGGAAGCCAATATGCATGTGGGTAACTCCAGAAATTAGCGGTCCGAATGAGTGACATTTTTGTGTCCCTGACCTTTGTTATTTGACATGGAAATATCAACGGAATTGATTTCAAACTATTACTATTTGTTTGGAGGCAAATCGCATTAAAAATTAGAAAATGTGTTCTGGGCTTACAAAATAGTATGTCAGATGTGATGCGGACATGACAAAAATGGACCCTGAATTTCTGGAATTATCCACATGCAAAAGTGAACTAACGTCTTACCCACTGTCCCACAATACACGCCCAGCCAATCAGGCATGAGTCCATCCAGGCATGTGACTTGATGGTGGTGCCCCGTAGAACAGTGCTGCGTTTGATGCACACCCCGTCCTCTATCGTCACGTTGGGCCCAATGACCACGTTGGGGCCTATTCTGCAGTTAGCGCCTATCTTCGCAGTGGGATCCTACGACAAGACAGACAGAAGTAAAAAAAACTTGCATGTGTATATTTTCCCAGAAAACCATCAATGGCATTTCCTAGCAGGTTCAAGATCTTGTGTAGTCAATTGTGGAAACTTAAAGGTAGCTTGTTCTGATTATATTCAAAAATAGTCCATTGTTTTCTTCAAACACTTCATAGGATTCCGACTCCAAAGGGTTGATGAAGGACGGTCTCTACATCTGCATCTCACAACCTCAGCGTACACTGAACTTTGACATCTGTTCTTCCCCTCTTTTTCTTTGAGCATTTTAGCGTTTTGCTCCCAAAGAGCCAGATACGCAAACCTTCCCCGTGGGGTGCAATGAAGGATGAAAAATATCCCAAGTTACTGACGGAGGTCACTGATGGGCGCTCTGACATCACCATATTAACTTGACATTCCTTGTAACTCCAGGCAACAGACAATTCTTGAGAAATTTCCTCAAACCACGAAGTGTTTTGGAACATCTAGTACTAGTAGAGCAAGGCATCATGAAGGACATTTACAGGCTACTGCTGAGTCTGTTTGAATATTCAACATTAAACATTCAATTTGACCGAATACCCGAATATTCAGTCGTACCAACCAGCAGATTGTCGATGAACAAACCATATACGAAATCAGTTGCATTAATGCACACAATTGAACATAATAATCACTATAGTAGCTTCTCGAGTCTTGGAATATTTCCAGCCATGCTTCTTTCCCGGTTGAAAACTTCTATTCCTTTTAAATTTTGTAATGAACAATTTATTTTTAATCACAGTAAGATTTCTGTCGCTTTTCATTTGAATCTGCTTAAAACAAGCCTCCATAATGCAATTTTTTTCTCGTTTAAAACAAAAGAAAATTCTCCCTTCCTTTTGGGAATTTCGCATTCGAATACATTCAAATTTGGAAAATGATATTCGAATATTTGATAATCGATCGAATGTTCGGATATATGGCACAGCCCTATTATAAGCTCCTTCAGGAGACAGCCCGGATCAATAGGGTCAATGAGCAGATCGTGTACAGCACTCACCACTAGGACATTTCCAACTATTCCGGGGCCAGTATGCAACGTATTGGAGTTCTTCTGCTTGAGAGAGTTCAGATACATCCCCATACCGGTTAAGAAGTCCTTGGGCTGGCCCACATCCATCCAAAAACCTGTGACGGATAAAAATAAGATTCATCGTTTTGAAGTTCGTATTTTTGCAATAATTTTTATATGTGTGACGCCTTGTCTTAAAGTGAGCAAAATACTACTGTACGCATTAGAAAATGAAAAACATCAGTTTTGCCTGATCATCATCAAATCATCATCAATTTGCCTGAAAGGTTAGCTTCCACAGGACCACGAGAATGCTTCAAACCCCATCAAGGGTGATCGTTTCATCCCAAAAAGAGAATTTTGGGGGCTCACTTGACCTGTGTAAGTCTCCATCGCTCAAAAGCTCCATCTTTAGCTTTTCCATCTGCAACATGAACGGTGAATTTACCTTGTAGGTTCATTGCATAGAGTTGGCCATCTAGCGCCATCTGTGGGAAGACCTCCCTCTCTATGGACGTCGGTTTCAACTGCAAAACAGCATTTGAGAATTTGAGTCAATTACTTTAACTAGGTCTAAGGAAATGCCAAACAAGTATCTGGCATTTGTTTGGTGGAGGCCAACATGTGACAAGCCGAAAGCCTTGCTTTTACACAAAAGAGCAAAGACAAAAAACCACCCCGAGTGTCACACCTGAACTGTACAGGCATCACTCTGTGCATGAGGAAATTACAGCAAAGTATCTGGCTCAAGAACACAACTTCAATGCCTGAGAAAATAGCTACTGATCCACACACCTCTATCCTGTCCAGAATACCCGCACTGAAGATGTACATTCCGGCATTGATTTTGTTGGATACAAACGTCTGCGGTTTCTCGACAAATCTCTGGATTTCTCCCGACTCGTTATAGACCACCACTCCATACTTGGAGGGTTCTTCCACCTTTGTGACCTGTGTCAGACAAAAAAATAGGCTTTTGAATGATACAAAGAACATTTCAGAACATTAACAATCGATATGTGGTCATCCACGACGCGACATTTACAGATGATTGGCAAAAGATATCATACGGGAATAAAAAAGTTGATGCCTACGTGTACTTAGATCTCACGGCCTCATCTGAATAATTTTGTAGTATCTTACTTGACTATAGTTAGGGACTGGTCAGCACATAACAGTCCATGTGACCTTTGACACAGGGGCCAACTCAGATTGCAATATTTATTAGCACACAAGTAGCCAAATGTTACATTCTGCATGTGCACACATGTAAGCCTAATGGAAAATCATATTGTTATTATATTAGAATTATGTTATAATACATTTCAACCAGTACAAATTTGCAAAGTTTGAAGGAATCTCAGAATGTTCTGGCAGCTCTATACGTGGATGAGGACACAGATCCACTCTACCAATTCCAAAAATAATATACAGCCATCGAAAAGTTGTTGTACAAAGCTGATAAAAAAAAGTATCCCGTCAGTGAGGATGAAGCTAACTGTTGTTCCTTTGATGTGCCCCCCCAAAAAAGAGGCTTGCTGGACAAGTAAACCGTAAACTGTAAACAGAAAACTGGAGGGACAACATGAACTTACTACAATGGTCCCTTCTTTGCCGTGCTTTTTATGGAAGTCTAACATTTCCTGGAACGGAAACTCGCAGCTGATGTCGCTGTTTAAGACAAAGAACGGTTCCCCGTCTTCCTTTAAGATGTCACGAGCCAAAGCCAGGGGACCGGCTATATGAAAGGAAAAAAATTAATCATAGATGTATTCTTTCATTATATGAGACCTTTGGTTTTTGTTTCTATCACAGTTATCAAAAATGCACAAAACCCACCCATAAAATACACGTACCATGTTTTAAGAAGTGAATAACACAATGCTCAGACTTTTACACTTACAAATTCTGAAGTTTACTTTAATGTTTCAAAAAGCAAATTTCTGCCTCGAAAACTAATTCCAAAAAGTAACAACAACCTAACGCAAAATGTTTGGTGCATTTACAAGTGTCTCGGTTTTCAGGCAAATAATAGCCCAAACAGAACAATCAATTTAGACTGTTTGAAAAAATTCGGATAGCTGACCATATTCTCTATTCTACCTGTTCCTAGCGGTTCATCTTCATGGGATGTTGTGATCTTCACTCCCAACTATCGAGAAACCAAAAAACGGACAGTAAAGCGGCTTCATATGTGTATTTCGGGCAAACTGGAGAAGCAAAGTCAATGCAGCGGAACACATTTAAGTTGGAATGTGTTCAGCTTTTTAAAATTCGCAGCACAAATATCTGATTCGACATCACAAAGCCACATTCACGCTCACTTTCCTACCATATGAAATTTCCCCTTGATGAGAGGATTGAGTTATTTATTGTACAGCGGAATACCGTCACAACCAAAACAACTAAAACTTGTTTAGTACACGTGCATTGGTCGTTCAGCTAAGCAATTTGCTAGCCGCCATTGGTGAGAATTCCTGTCCCATTAGAACTAACAGCTCACCCGATGATTGTGTCTGTCTGGGGCTTTAACAGCCAAAACTATCAAAAACAAGAAAAATTTTTTAAAAGAACACTGAAATGTTCACGCATTTGTTTAGATATTCCATTTTCCAACAAGTTACTACTTGCTCAAAACCGTTTTCCAACTGAAAATCGATTGTTTGGCGACAGTACCTAAAATTCCAGAAATCCAAATTATTCTCTCCTCATCCTTGCACAAAAATTGACGGCCTAGTGTCGTTCTTGTTGCATATTTTCGAAAGATTCACGCATCAGAGATTTTGATGCGGCAGCAGAATAACTCAGAACCACCTGTTACATGTACACAACCTGTTACTGCAGATGGGTCATTCCATGAGGCTGGGGCACAGTTTATGACGGTGTCCATTGTCACATGGGTAACTTTACCACCTGTCAGTAGGTCATTTACTTTGTAAAAATAACACACACACCTGTATTCAGCCGAGCAAGATGTATCATTTGGAATCCACATGCGGGGAAACAGCTGCTCATTTTTACGGAACCCACGTAACAATGGACACCATCACAAATTGTGCCCCAACCTCATGGAATGACCCAGATCAGAACCAAACGACAACTAAATTTGTATTTGTATATGTTCGCATATTATTTTCAAATAAATTTATTAATCATCACCAGTTGATATTATACGGTGTACGTGTATTAAGTTACCACACGGAGGACAACGGACCTTCAGCATGTAGACACACTAGGCAGTTAAGTACTTTTGCAGTATGATTTACCATGCGCAGACTTCAACCTTCTATCCTACAGAGCCACTGAGCAGATGGTTTTGCAAATACATGTACTTTAATTGCAGGGAACCAGTGGCAGACAATATACGTATGTATCATGGTGGTAACCCACTCAGGCTTTGTGGTGTGCTGTATCCAAAGGTTTTGCCTGTGGCTAGCAGTAATACATGTGTCTGTGGGCAATAGACATAGCCGCCGAGGCATTGGCTTCCACAGGGACAGTTTTCATTCCCCGCCATACCCACTACTTTCAGAGGCAGCCACAGGGTTAAGCGGCGTACCGAAGTTATGGCTGCGGATAGAAATAACATGGAAGCCAATGGCTAGCAGCTACAGCAACTTCCCACAGACAAAGCCTTGCAACCACTCGCTTCAGACGTAGCCTATCTCATGAACAAAAGGTCTGACCTCCGAGTCAACTCATTTCAATGTGAACCACTCCAATAGGCACTGCACAGTTAAGGGCTTGATCATCGGCCAATGGCGAAGAGTGAGCTTGCGATGTGCGAAGGCACCAAGATGGTTTTTAGATGCCTGGTAGGCACCAACCCTCCTTTTCCACATGCATGATAAGAGGTCAGGACACCAGTCTTCCTTTTGCTTAACAGCTCTCCACTATACTGACATAAGGCCAAATCTACACCAATCTCCCCCGTGATATGGCTACTGCAAGGCTACGGTGTTTTGCAGTTTTTCTTACCCTTTTGGCTTGTTCTTTTAGTTCCTCTTCAAGAAGTTCTGCCCTGTAACTGACAGCAAGAACTATTTCTTTGACTCCCACCTGAAAAAAAGAGACAGCAGAGTGGGATATCAGGGTCCACCATTGGCCATTTTTAAACCACTTTTGGTAGTTGTCTGATCCAAAGCAGACGTGGTTGGATATACGGTCCAAAGGCAGATCCACAGGCAAAATCCTGTTGCTGTTTTTACTCAGGGGCCCTCAAGCTCTCTGACATTGAACAAAAAAGGGAACATGACTTAGGTGGCCGGCATAAATACAGAATTCTAAAAGGATTGTTGTCATATCAGAGAGACACAGTACAAGGAAGCAGACGACACTGCTGGAAGATACAGGAAGATATCCATTTGGGTCTGCAACACGCAGCAACAGATTGAGGTCACTTATTTTGGAGACAAAGAATGTGTATACAGAATTTCTGCCCTTTTGAACCGGCGATGACCCAATTCCAATCTTTGGTTCTCCTTAGGTCGACACAGCACCACCAAACAGGCATGACTTTCTTTAATAGATTAGGAATCATCATTTCCTGACGGTATTTCTTTTAATTTGTACAATTGTATTTTCATGATTAAATAAAAAGGACTGAGGAAAATATATATAGATTACTATAAAAATAGCCATTCTGCTGCCAAAATCTGAAGCAGACCTTGTTCATCTCATATATGATGCTGGGCTGGATCGGTTGAAACACGCATAATTGCTCGATCTTTGCATGATTGGTAGATCTTACTGCAAAATTTGTTGATTCCCACATCAACCAAGAGCCTGAAATTTTTATTTTGAGGTTGTAAAAAGATTGTTTCAAAAAAGGGAAGTGAAATTGGAGATTTCAAACCGGATCGACCAGCTGTGAAGAGCAAAGGAGCGATCATAAAAATGATCGATTGCACCCAGATCATAAAAATGATCTGGATCATGGGGTCTGGATTGGGACCTGATGACCAAACAAACTGGGCTTCGGCAGGCTGCCGGATACCTACCGCTGTCAAGGCTTCCACCTGGTGCAGAAGCATAGGCTTGTTGCAGAACTCCACCAGTGGCTTGGGCCGGCTCAAGGTCAGGGGTCTCAACCTCGTGCCATATCCTCCAACCAGGATGAGAGCCTTCATAGTGGCTGGTTGTGCAGTTCACATGCAGATCTGGAGAGAAAAAAAAGGAGCAATGATGGCTAAAAAATGAAGGTTTAAAATTGTATATTTCTATAATTGTAAGGCACATACATGTCTGTACTTGTATGCCACCTGAGTTGTTTAATATTTTGATCTCTTAAAGTTTATACTACTTATCATTAAATCAAAACATAAATGTACATCCTGACAGGATTTTTATTTAATAATTTTGTACTAGCTATCTCCACTTCACAGATTTTCTACTACAGGGGAAACTCGAAGTATCCACACAATTTTTTTTATAATTTGTGAAAAAAGTATAATACATAAACTAAGGGTCACCGCCCATGGTTCACAACCATTTGCTCTTGTTTTGAAATGTTATTCAACCCACCAGCCTTCACACTAGGTTCCATTGCTGTTAAACAAGCATGCATTAATTGAGTGTGTGATTCAATGGGCTGGCTCAATGGGCCCAAAGGCAGGCCTACATAGCAGTATGTTGTGGGGCATGGTCTATGGTCATCTACAACTACCAAGGACGATCAGCGTTGTTTACTTAACACAGAAGTAGCTTTGAACAGATGGTAATTCATGGCACATCCACTCTACCCCACATTAGCAAGACACAAGCTCACATTTCATTGATAACCGACTTATTTTACTGACAAATTAAGTGTGAAGTATCTTAGTTTCTCATTTTTCAGATGTATGACAGTGTTGATCTCTTCGACATATCAGCAAGATTATTGCCACATGCACTCTTTAACCAGGCAATAGAAATTCATTTCATTTGCAACAAATCTATCCAAGTGCACACTAGACATTTAGTGCATCTGTTACTTCACCCAAAAGAGTTCTGCAGCCCAGTGCACCACACTTGTTTTGCCACAGTCAATGTGTCACAAGTTGTTGACCTTTGACAGGAAGTTTGATGACTGTGATTACACTGTGGATTTGCATAGAATGAAAAGCGGTCTCTTGGGAGTTCCATGCTTGGAAGATCTTTTACCAAAACAAGCCACCCCCCTAAAGTCAACAAAAGCAATTTTGACTCTGGAAAAATATAAAGTACTTTCCACTGTGTACACCTACGTGTATTAGCGGTAACATTTTGAGGATCCATGCAATGACTTTTACTTGACTCAATTTTTTTGCCTCTTTATATTCTTTTTCAACATTTGAAAACTGTTTGAAATCCTTCTTTGCGTTGAATTTACAGGGAGGTTCGGGTAAAAAAAAAATATGTCCGTGCTTGTCTGGACGAGTGAAGAAGCTGTTGGTGTGATGTACATGTACATCAGGGAAGACACAGGTCGGTTTACATGTTCACGTTCACATTTTGAACCCCAAATTTGCTTTTTGAAAATATTTCCAAGACACGGCTGCCTGCAGGCTTATTGCTGTATACTTACACAAAGACAAGCTGCCAAAGAAATTTGAAATTAGCAAAATATGAAAAAAAGAATAAATAAAGAGCAACTTAGAGGTTTACTCTCTTGGATGCTGCTACAGTTTTGCTCGCGGATATGCAAATTTTCATCAGCATAAAAACCAGTCAAGCTCCAAAATACCAAACAGATTAAAACAGCAAAATACAAAGTGAAAACAAAAGTAAGGTTGACTGAAACACAAAGGTGTAATTTCAAGGATTGTAGTAGAGTATTGTATTGCATGATCCTTGAAATTATTTATTTCTAAACCCTAACCCTCCTCAATCCTTCACCTGTTGGAGGACTGAGGAGTGTTAGGGTTAAAAGTAAGTCAAATATTCGAAGTTCTGTATTGGCTGGTTTGTCCTTCACCGATGTATTTTTCTAAACATTGTACATAGGTACACTCAGTGCATTGTCTAAAGGCTTGTGAAATAATAATTAACAAGCTTGGGAGGAGGACTCTAACCCACAACCTCCCACTTCCTAGTGCAGACCTCTTACCACTTGATCCCTGAGCATGCAAAGGTACCGTAATTAGCCAGTTTGAGTCAGATAAGCAATAGCTACTTGTGACTTTTTGTACAAGAACTTCCAGTAAACTTGTACTATGAGACAATCATACTGAGTGAGTGTGACGTGTTCCTGGTATCACTTAATGCCCTTGGTACACGATGCATGAAAATAGATTCATTAGTTATATATGGTACATAATTACATCACATTTGTCTTCTCCATTACTAACAACACAGAAAGCATGGAGGTGTGCACTGTGCTTCAAGTATGTCAATACTTACATGTACCTTTAGCCGGTTACCAGTATCCACTTGGATTACCCTTTAATGTAAGCACATTTGTTGAAGGTACTGGTAATGTACATGCCTACATGTACAGGTACATGTGATTAATTTTTATTAATGGGAACTGATGGTGGGTTACATAATGACTGGGTTCATACATGTATGAAAGATGTAACTCAGTTGAATGGAAACAAATTTAAAAACTTAAAAAATGAAAGTTTCAACACCTGTGAAACTATTCCATCAGGCATTTCTTCAGTGCTACAGGTATCTTTCATTCAAACATGCACATAAAATTAATATACTGCTGCAAGCTGAGTGTGTGATTCATTACCACAAGTCATTTTACCTGATATTCTCCATTTTTGTTGTACCATTTTGAAGGCATTCCACTCCCTTTTATTTTTTTGGCTGACATATTCAATGAGCAATTTAATTGTGAAGTCATCAAGAGCTGGAGCCTGTGTTGCAGCTTGTATTTCTGCACTAAATTTGCTAGAATTTTCGGATAGTTTGCTGCTGTAAGTCTTCGGTGATGTGCTCCACTTTGTCACAGTGGGCCACTGAGAAAACTTTACTCACATACATGTCAGGGAATAATTTTCCCGATACATGTATCTCGCGTCACACTTCACGATGCATTTTCAGCCATTTGCTATCCCCTTTTCTTTATAAATTGCAGTTGCTGCAATGCAACCAGAAACATACATGTTTACGGGTGAATTCATTCAGTACGAAAGAGTGGCACTCTCTGCGATCACTGGCCTTGTAATCTGAATTACTAAGCTAGCTGTGAAGTGCCAAAAACACAGCATAAGCCTATAATACACAGTATACAACTCTCGATAGTATGAAATCGGCCATTACAGAATTAAACGCTTGCTGCCCTATCGCTGAATTATTCATAATGTGAGTGGCAGAACTGGAGTGACCTCCGGTGAGAATGTGCGTTACGTACTCCTGGCCAGACACAGCTATCTAATCACGATGTCGCCTTATGACATCATGCTCCTTTCTCGCGCATCGATGCGTGGCCGAGGTGCTTACTACAAACGCAGCTTAGACCAGCTTATTGATTAATTATGCCATTTTCCAACAAGACGAATAAATAAATTAAAAGAAAACTCATGTTTCTCCATCGCACAATTTGTGCAGGAAAGAATACTTACATGAACGGGCCTTCAGCTGCTAATCAGTCAACTTTCACACTAACCATAGCAGACTGCGCGCTAGCGGCAAGGAGTACTACGGTAACCTAACTGGACAGTGAAAGCTGTTTGATTCATTGCCTGCAGTGCAGTGACAAGAAACATGTAGTCAGCTAATTAGGGAGTTTAAGATTTCACGTCACAGAGCCACTACGTTGAGGTGATGGCCAAACGACGACGTGAAAAAGCAAAAACTCATTGTCACATTGAGGATGACACACTGGCCACAACTGAGCATGCGCACTAAAAAATTTGTGTCTATTTGGCCGCGTCGTGACGGTGCATTGTGGAATCCATTGTGGAACACTTTCGAAACGAGTGCATTTGGCTTAGACTTTGGTTTTGCTGGTTGTATTAAATAAGTTCCTACCTGTTTGTAAATACCATCTTCAATGATATCTGAGTGTGGCAATTTGAGCGACACAGTCAAGCCTGCTCATGCAACCCAACCAGCTGCCATCTTGTTTTCACATCAACGGCAGAGAAAAGAAAGACGGTGGCCCCATACATTGCAAAAAGTGTTTTCCTGTAAGACCCTGGAAGCAAATTAGCTATTTTGCTTACACAGTGGTAGATGTTGTCTCTCAGATATGATAAAACTACTTTTACATGTACATCTTTACAAAGTATTTTCAAGTTGTTGACACTTCGTTAATGCTTCTTGTGAGTGTTGAAGCTTGTTGACTCTAAATAGCACGACCATCCCAGGGAACTTCAGGAAAATCATTTGGACTCTACAAATCGCCTCTTTTAACATTTGGACATGGTCAGGCGATAGCCGTATGTCCGAATGTTAAAAGAGGCAGCTTGTAATTGAGTTCAAGACACTTGGATTGTGCCAGTGCTTATTTATGCTACTAAACACTGTTTTTTGGTTGAAATCTATGGCGATTCCTCTAACTCCAACACTACTTGTAAGATCCTCCACAGAATCCGTAAACATACTGATTTATGCGGCCCTGTATTTTTTTAGTTACTCTCAGTCTTACTCTTATGTGCAAATTTTAAAACGAACAGAACTATATAGCATCTAGCCCCACTAGTGTGGCACGGACTCTCACTCCCACTCCATCCTTAGCCACACATCCGTATACGCAATTTGCGTATCTAATACGTTGACTGAGCGATAAGATACAACATTTACCTATGGGCTCTTCCAAAACTTGGGCAGCAGTTTAGATATGTCTTGACATGGAACAGCCGTTGAGACGATGAGGGGTCAAGTGACGTAATGTTCAACGACCTTATTTTAAAGATGGCGACTGTGAGAGCGAGCCCGTTAGATTGAATGGATGACGGCAAAAAGACTGGAAAATACCAGAACAACATGAGCGAGATTATTCAATAAATGGTGCGAAGAAAGTGGAGAGGTTATTAAAATCATTTTGTGTGTGCAAAAATAATTGCACCTACAATTATAAGAGGGTGCACCGAACTTTTCCACTGTGGCTAAGGATGGAACGGGAGTGGGAGTACATGCCACACTAGTGGGGCTACACGTATATAGCATCCTACCTACTAAAACATCCTACCTACTAAAACTAGAGGAAACCCATGGCTTCTACATGTGCTGTACTTTGTAAGTGAACATGTACATGTACGCTGCTCCCATGGCTTCAGTAAAGTTCCGTACGTACGGACATCACTTAACGTACGTGTACTTTCCCTTGCAGTGGTCGTTTAAAGCATGACAAGCCATCATCAAGCGACAGCATTTAGCAGTGAAAATATTCAGTAACTTACTAAGATTACTGTTCGCTTTTTTTCATACTAGTCGAGTCTTTTCGGGTTTGTGTGCAGGGTGTCAAGTGATGTCCATATCGCTCTCTGAATTTACTGCCAACTCATGGCCAAGGGCTAGCCCACGTGGACCCCCCGACCGTACTACGTTACGGAGGGAGAGTCGTAATGTATTGTAAGGAGGACTGGTGTCCAGCCTGGGCTGAGCCTGTGGCGTTCGACGTCCACTCCGACGTCGGACGCCACAGTTCTGGGGGGTACTTAGGCTGGGCCAAGTATCAAAATCAAGATCGGTGCAACACTAGGTGAAAGAAATGAAGACAACGTCCAACCAGGGCTAGGTTTGTGCAAACGGTCAAAGACAGCTCATTTGTTTGACTGTCACGTGTTATCAATTTGTCACTGCACATTGTCGACACAAGAAATTACACGTATATGAAGGTCCTGTAATAACAGTTCTACAGGTTAATTTTTCGTGGTTTCACTCACCAATGAGTACCGAGCACAAACACACAGTTCACTACGGCGTCGATCCTCCTCCGTCCAGCTCGCGCCGGCCACGTCTGCACCTGCACCTGATTGTGACGGTAGCGCCACCTCGCGCACTATGCATGCCTGATGTAATCTAAACAACCTTTGGCCTCTGCCTCTGGCAGAGTAGACCAACGGGGGGGGGGGGGGTTTGGTACCAAAAATATTTTCATACTTTATTCGCTTGTAATTTTACGTGTAGTCAAAAAAATCGAAATTATGTTATCCGGAATTATTTCATTACACTAAGTTGCCATATTCCTGACAAAATTGTCAGATATGTTATGAAGATAACCAGAATGGTTATCTCTTCACCCCCGCATCCAAATAAATTACTCTATGAGCAAACTTTTTACCGTACTGACTCAGGCGAGGCTGAGCGCAAGCTGTCTTCTCAAGTTCCTCCATGAGTTATGGTATACGGTACAGCATCGTAGACACTAATCCTTCGGAATTTTTTTTAATTGTTCAAAGAGGAAAAATAATTTAAAAAAAAAACTTCTTGCACTGTAAAAGACAGAAAACGTTTGTCTGCGAGATTTCTTTTCCATTACTGCCGTGATCCAAAAAGGGGGCGTGGTTATCTCACAGGCAACACCCGACACGATCTATGTACAGTTCATGTACAGTACATGTATTACACAAGGTTCCATTTGCGGGGGATTCGCGGTCCTGGCATTGTCTCCTACTAGTTAACTCATGAATGGGTACAACTTTGAAAAACAGAAACGGGGGCACATTTCGATTAAGGCCGTGTTTGCATGCACTGATGTATTTCAATGCAGAAATTGAAAATAAAAGAAGGTTATCAACAAATTATCCGTAGTTCCAGATCCACAGACAGGATCAGCCATTTTTTTTTGAAAAGTTGTTTGGATAGGGCAAATCACTAAGAAAATGGGTACATGGTAACGCAAATATAAAATGGGGTGCTCATTAAGATTTCCTAGAGATGTGGTTTTAGTACACTTCCACAAAACAAACTTAGTATTTTCCCAAAACCACAAACACCTGGAAATTATTGTGCTGATGGGCGGGCGCTCGGAGGAAGCTACGATTTCCAAACTTCATAACAGATCTGTACAAATCATGCTTTTTATTTCTGATGTCATTTCACCATCAATAGTGATTTAAGATTACACAGACTGAAAGTTTCTTTGAAAAAAATCACCAGTTTTGCAAACGGTATTTATAGTCCAATTCACAATACCATTAGACACAAGCTGACTGGCATTTTAAAATTTGAGACTGACAGGCAGTTCATTGAGCATTCAAAACACAAATATTTGAATGTTATAGGAAATATCATCATTCAAGACACAATTCTGATAAAATACGTACACAATTCAAAGTATTTACAAAAGAAGAGAGGGAGCAAACCATTTGACACAACTTGAAAGCTGTCTTTCTGGTATTCATGATGTAAACAAAAGTGTCACTTCGCATTTTTAAACTTCAAACTTATATAATAAGTGGGAAATTATTTTTGACATTTTCAACCACAAGTGAAGTTTGTGTGCTCATCACTTGATCCACATTGGGCAATAGGTGTTTTCAATCCTTGAAACATTGAGAAGAATGTTAACAACCACATTTCCTGAATTCATTTCAGAGAAAAATCCAGAGAGTGATGAAAATTTCCCTGAATCCAATTCATAAGTGACTGCATCACATACAAAAAAACACTCCACTAATTATGAGCACCCATTGGCTAATACAGTGACGTTGTGCTGCTTTCGGTTCCAATGGTGCTGTTGCCCTGAGCGGGTTTTTCACACCTTTTCGTGGGTTCTGTAGTTAGACTGGGTCTCATTATGAGAAGTCAGAAAGGGATGAACTGTCAACTTAAAAACGTGGGATGTTAACAATGCTTTGGATATATAATATGCTTGGCAGAACAACATTTCTTAGGTATCAGGTAGGACCAAACTTTTTCAAATCATATCAAGGATTCCTTTGCTGGTGCCGCTGAAACTCTTTACAAGTTCAACTGGATTCTCATCCAATTAGGCTAACCTGAATCCATTACCCATATTTGAAATGTGTAAGAGAAACTTGTCCATGTTTTTGTACAAGCCTTTCACGGGATGTTGCGGATTCCACGAAAAAGAAGCCTGGGCGTAACAGGTGACAGTGAACACTGCACAAATTGTTGAAAAAGTGCTTGTGGGTATGCGGCAAGATTTCAACTGAAACTGCGCATATCCTTGAGACTACAAAAAGAAAAGACAGGGAAGAATTTAAGAGACTTCCGTACCAGGCTAGTTCACCAGAAAGATTAGTGACGAGCATTCTGGGGTAGTGTCTGCCGTACCTTTCTGTGTCTATGTAATTATGTCGTAATCAAGTTCCATTCGTAAGTGCCTTGACAGCAACACAGATAAATACATGTAAATTGTAAAGCAGCCGCTGCCAAGTTCCATACGCAATCATTTGGCACCCAATGGCCGATTTTGCCTGGTACCCAGAATATATTTTATGTAACACATAGCCTGGTAAACTTCTCCTGCAGTTGACAAATGGTCAACTTGGCCTGTGTTTGGATATTTTCTAAATTATCCCCCACACCTGAGTGCAATCCTACGTGATGCGTACCTCATCAGGCCTCGGGACACACTATAAGTAAAGCACTCCAGAAAGGTGACTGTCCACATTCCTGACCCAACGAGGGCACTCTACTGAAAAGCTGGAGGGAATACTGTTTACTTGACTAACCAGTTTGTCAGGTACAGTGTTAGATTTTGTGTTACAGTGTTAAGTATTGATAAGTGAAGTGGGCAAATGCATAAATTAACTTCAATAAAAATCCATGAAAAAAACTTTGAAAAGGACCTCCAGTCGATAAGCGGCTAGTTTGTACACCATTTAGATAGGTGCCAATGACCCCTAGTCCTAAAGGGTCAATGGTCACCCCAAACTCCACAGGTCTGGCTCCCTGCCGTACACGCCACGAAGCGACCAACTGCAAAACGAGTGTCCAAAATAGTTCACTATACCCGTCTCGCAATCAACTACAGTGGCTTGAACACTGCACTACTTAGTTGTGATATGGCATGGTGAACTGGAGTTCTTGAGTAGACTTGTTCCAGGATAATGAAACTGTGGTTGCAGCAACCAACAGATGACCAGCACGGTCGATGTACGTCACAAGTGATATGGCCTATCTTTGACAGAAATAGCTAAAGAGAAATGAGATATGATCCTTTGGATACACTTCGGCAATGGCTACCATTCCAACAAAAAAAAAAAGATTTCATACAAGTGCATGCAGTCAGTGATTTAGTACTCATATTCACAAAAATGCACCTGACAACTGCAAAAAGTTGTTCCTCTACTCGTTCAAGTAAAGTTCCCTACTCTCACGGTCGCACTAATTAATCCTAATTCCCTCGGCACTTTTCCTGTTAACCTGGGGAACCTTTCAAGAAGTTTCTAGAGGTGTCCAGCCAAGTGTAAAAATGTGTAAATATCCTTCAGCAACCGTCTGAATGATGTTTGAAGGATCTGTGAAGATTAAGATTGAGAAGAACTTGAGAGCAACACGTTCACGAGGCTGTTGTGACAGTCCCGCTGGCTATCGGTATTTCTTTTTGCCTTTCTTCTTCTTGGGTACCCGGCATCGTGGACAGTACCAGTTATCCTCCTTGGGTTCTTCCTTGATTCCGACACATGGCCTGCGTGGGGAGAAAACGAAGCAGAAAGAATGGAGAGGCACAGTCAAGTCTGGATCCAGTCTAAAAACAGCATCAACGTTGTTCAAGCGAACTGAGGGAACTGGAGGTCTGGGCCCTATTTGGCAATTGGTTCAAGCACTCCTATTTGCTTGAGTCAGTTTTATTAAAAATTATATTTCAACCTCATTTTCGCATTTTGGCTCAACTCCGTACAATCTTTGCTTTCTACACTGAGCACTGTACTTCTGCAGTAGCAAAATCATATCGCCTTGTCTACTAATTAGCAGCTGGCGTATATTATATGCAAATCAAAGGACAAAGTTTTAACATCTACACCCCCTTTCAAGATGTGAGAAGGCAGTGCTGGACCGTTACACTCACCAGTGGTACCAGTCATCGCAGGTATCACAGCCGATCATTGCGCTGCCGTCATCAGGCAGCTTGCAGTTGGGACATATCCAGATCTTCTCTCCTGTATCGCTCTGAAGACACATTGATAAAGATGTCCATATTGGCATGCAATACTCATAGTTTCATTTCCAAACCAAGCAAAGTTTAGTTAATTTTTTCAAGTTGTTTCTAAAGGCTCAACCCTCACCATCCAGACTTCTGGCAGTTCACTTTCCAGTACTCGCTAACCTCCAATCATGTGAAACTACATGACAGCACAAAAGAAGTAAACGGTGCAAAGACCTTTAACCTTAACCCTGCTACAACAACAGTCCAACAGTTGTCAACTGTTCGTTTCAGAAGTTATCAGAAATTACGACATTGCAGAGGGTAAAGGCCGGAGTTTACCGAGTTCATTGCACGTCAGGACCCATCGATCCATTTTGTTGCATTGTTATGAGTTTTGTCGAAGTTAATATTCAACATGAGAGGCAGGGAGCACTGTAAATGCACGGTGTCCAGGCCTGGGTTTGTCTGGTCTGCTGAATGCAACCAAATCCACAGCAACATTTTGTTGCCTTTGGCAGGGTTTTCTTTTGGCCATGTTGCATTTTTGTTGCATTTAGCACAGTGACTACAAAAAACCCCAAGGAGGATTTGGAGGAAGACAAACCTTAACAGCAAATAAAGACTGGGAACTGTTGCAGTGGATATTGAAGCAGCAGACAAAGACTACTAAAATTCAAATTTTGTGAAATTTCTTGGATTCTAAAAACGTAATAATGAACACTGAGGAACTTAATGATGTCCAAGTTTTTGCATAATCTTTTAAAGACACCAGACTGACCATAACAGTTCCAACAGTCTCGAGGATGACGCTGCGTTGTGCAGTCCCACCACTAGGGGGCGGTGTGGCTGGTGCCTTCTGGGATGCTTTGCTTCCTTTGGACGTGGATGGTTTCTCTACTGGGGCCTTCAGGGATGCTTTTGTTGGCACCGATATACCCTGGAGAGAAGCAAGTGGGAAATGAACTTATTCGCGCTGCATGAATTCTTTGGGGAAAATCATCATGAGAACTCAGCACAGTTGCAATGTCTCTCTTTTACAGTACCGGTTGGAGTATAAAAGTTCATACTGTGGGAAAACTTTCACTATGGGAATGTCTGAACACTGTTTCAGGTTATTTCCATATATTTTGGGGTTTTACCAAGACTGCTCGAACAAACCAACTTGACCTGAAAATCATAAATGCAACAACCCGACCAGACTGACATGGTGGAAAAGCTGACCCAGCCTGATCCGAAGTCGGGTAAAAAGAAGTTTGAGGAGCACTGATAAGTTTTGATACTTGGTTATTTCCTGTAGTCTGTGAGCTTGTGCACAAAAATCATCAGCTCATAAGTGTTTTTATGAATGAATGAAATTTACCTTAAATGGTGCCTGGGGTTGAGCAGCACCGGGCGAGACCGGCTGGGCCACCTTGGTGGGCTTGGCGATGGCAGAGAAGGCCTTGGAAGCTGCCTTCCTGACTGGGGGTACGGTCACTGCCACCTTGGGAGGTGGGGGCGACCTGGGTGGGGACGGGGGGGACTTGGGCACGGAGTGGGGCTTCGCAGGCACCAAGGGGGGCGAGCCCGGAGGGGAGGCAGCAGGCGCCTTCTTCTGGTGCGAAGCCCTCTTGGAAGGAGGTGCCTTCTTAGCCGCGGGCGTCTTTTTCGGCGGAGGGTTAGTGGGGACAGGCGAGACAGGGGAGGGGCTGGGGCACGGGGAAGGGGAAGGAGAACGGGGTGGAGGGGAGGGAGATGGGGATTTTCGCCGGGGTGGCGGTGAAGGGGAAGGTGATGGAGAGGACGAAGAGGATGAAGAGGATGGTGACGGAGTGCGGACTCTCAGTGGCGGCGGCTTTGGCTTCTCAGGCTGTTTTTTAATGATTCTGAAATAAAAGCCAATGACACAAACAGCAATCAATCAAGAAAAGCTAGAGCCAACATTGTTTCCTTCACAAAATACTGGATATTTTAAAGTGGAAAATGAATGCTAGAGACACTTTGATCAAGAGAGTAACATCAGGCCTCTGACACGTTCATCCATCCAACAAAACAGATATCGGGTCAGCTGAAGTAAGGGCAGATCCAAGGAGGCTAACGGGACAACCCATCCCCCCCAAAAAAAGAGTACAAATAAAAATAAATAATTTGTGAAAAATGCTGAAGAGAAAGGTGATTTTCTTTAATCCATTCCATTGTCCTTCCTTCCATAAGCATGTAAAATGCCCCCCGACAGAAGGTTTGGAAATGTGGGGAAGTGTGTCTCACTCACATTTTTGTAGTCTCTCCACTTGAGGATGCAGATCCAATCTTCAGCATCAGTTTGGGTACAGTCAACTGAAGGCAACAGAAATCCATCAACAAATGTCTGTGAGAGGTTCTCTGTGACAATATGGAGTCAACTTTAACCTACAACCACCCTAAGTTCATCAACATGAAACTCGAGGGACCGATATAACAAAGCAGCAAAGCACACAGCTGTGCTAAGCGCAGACATGACCTGCTTACCAAAAACAAGGGTACTAGTCTAAATGATTTACAGATTGATTCTATACTGATTTTTGCTCAGTGTATAAACGCGGCAGGCAATATTTTCTTCAGTTGGGCCCCATGGGTTATTGGAGTATCGTGACTGGTTCTGAACTACTCCCCGGCCAGTGTTTCTTTCCATGGAGCATCGTAAGCGTCTTCTGTTTGATACATGTACAAAGAATATACCCCTGGCATTCTGCACATTGTTAGCCTGGGGGGGATTCTTATGAGTTGCTACCGAAATGACCAATGCATTGGTTTATGTGCCCACTGAATAAAGGACATAGATCTGATTTACACACCTCCAACTTCAATAGTAACAAAATTCTGAGTGCCACTGATCAGAATCATATTTGTGGTACTGTGAAGACAGGGAACTAAATGCAGTTTAACCACTTCCTGCCGGGGACTCCGTAATCGGAGATGTTTGGTTTATATGCGTGGCCGGGGTCTCCGAACTCGGACAAAGGAAACAGGGCCCTGTAACAAAAGACCGTACTCCAAACAAAAGATCAGGCTGCTGGGCATTACCAACATTTTTCACTCTCAAAAGTGGTGATAATCCAGCCTTGTGTTGAAACCGTATACCAGGGTTTGGGGCATTGAGAGCGAGCAGATTACCACCAGGTTCGTGAACAAAAGAAAGTTACATAACAACGCACGATCTGGGCTCTTTTTACAAGGCTGCAGGCCTAGCTGAAATACTCGGGCGTCAATGAAGGTCACCTGTCAACTTAGAGTAGTGCCTAAAGATTACTTCGTGTGGCTATAAATGACCGTTAAATGAAATGATGACTTTTTGAAGGATTTTGAAAACGGAAAAAATGATAGTCATGCCGACCCAGCATCATCGACATTGAAAAATGCCCCGGCATGAAGTGGTTAAAGTAGGCTGATTTCATACATAATGATATGGTAAGCAATAACATGAAAAACAAGAGCTATTCCCTAGACAAACAGCGCATCTTCTTGTAAAATCAATTAGCTAATGGCGTAAAAATCACACACTGAGACAAGTGTTCACCTTGGCCACTTTTTCGGGTGGTTCCTCTGAGGGGTTTTGAGCTCCCTCTTCCTTCTTTTTTGGATTCTTGGTTCCTTCCTTCTGCTTTGCCTTCTTGAGGGAGTCCTTGGCCGCCTTGATCTTTGCCTTGCGTTCCTTCTCCTTCCTCTTCTTCTTCAGGCAAGCCTTGTCCTTCTGCAGCTTCCCGCTGGACTTGTCTCGGCCCGGACTGCTGGCGGGGCTGTCCGACTGGGAGACCACTCGGACCTTTAACGACTTGGGATTGGTGGTGATGATGTTCAGCTTGGCGATGGTGGGCTGCTTCAGGGGGTCCGCCTGGGCCTCCCCGCTGGACGAGCTGGCCGCCTTGGAGGCCAGCTCCCGCATCCGCCGCTTCTTCTCTAATTTCTTCTTCTTCAGCTTCTCCTTCTTCAGCTGCTCCTTCTTCCGCTTGGACCGCTCCTTCTTGGACTCCTTGCCCGAGGAGGACTTCTCATCGCCCGACTTCTTCAGCTTGTGGTCCTTCTTGTCCTTGCTCTTGTCCTTGGGGTCGGCCGTTTTGATGAGGAGTTTCGGGGCAAGTCCGGGCGACGTCCCCACCTTGATGGCGGACGTGATGGCCCCCTCGCTCTCCCGCCAGGCATTTTTGAACAGCAGCTTTGGTGGCAGGGAGTGTCCCTTGCCGCTGGACTTCTCCTGGTTACTCTTGTTGGCCATGTCCAGGAGTCCCCCCTTACCCTTCTCGACGCTCTTGTCTTTGCCTCGGTCCTTGCTTTTATCCTTTCCCTTTTCCTTGGCTCTCTCTCTGTCACCATCTTTGCCGTTCTTCTTGCTGGATTTGCTAGAGACACCACCCCGGGCCATCTTGGAGATAACCGACTCAATCGTGTCCTCGATGCTGGCCGCACTAGCCAACACTTCCTCCTCCTCGTCCCTTATCAAAGTCGCCGAGGGCAATACAGCTTTGGAAGGGTCTGGCAACTCCCCACAAGGGTCAAAGGTCTTGGAGGGTCTGGGCTTAGTGTCCTCGTCCTCAAAGTCATAAACATCCAAAGCGGATGGCTTCTTTGGGCTAGGACTCTTGTCATTGTCATCACTGTTCTTGCCAGCAGGGAGAGCAGGAGTCTCCACATTCTTCTTTGTGGTAATTAGCAATGTCCCAATATTTGGTCCCACAACCTTGATGTTCTTGCTACCCGAGGGCATCAACTCTTTGACTTTGTCCATGATGACCACCGCCGGGCTCTTGGGCTTCACCTGAAACACCGAGGGGGTGCCCCCCGGTGAGAAGAACAGGTGCTTGGGGGATTTGGGCTTGGGCTTGGGTGGGGTGATCCCTTTGCCCTTGGAGACTTTGGTGTCTGTGCCCAGGCTGGATGAAGGCGACTTGGGAACTTTGGTAAGCAGCCCGTCGGGCTTGGAATCCGTCCTCGAGAGGGGAACGGTGGTTACACTGCCCCGTCTCTCCAACAGCTGCTTCTGGGGCGGTGTGGTGGCAACAGGTAGCCGACCCTCCCGCTTAGGAGTGATCTCGCCATTGACACCCATCGACAGGGCCGTCAGCTCCCGGGGGTTGCCGTCCTCCATCATTCGGAGCCTCTTGAATGCAAAATAGTCCGTGGAGGGGCTTAACAGTTCACGCTTTTCACCGCGAGGAGACGTGGGGCTCAAGAGGGGAGTGTGGGGCTCGTAGCTGTCGCCATCAAGAGAAGCCCGGGAAGAATGCGAGACGTCCATTGCATCGAGCCCCTCACCAAACTCTGGTTGAAAGTAACAAAATAACCAATTCCAAAATTACCCCTACAAATGAAACTCTCGCAGCATTGGAAATTATTTCAAAACTTCAGTTTCATTGAAGGTGCTACTCCTGAACACTTCCCTGACAGAAATGACAAATTCAAAGTAGCCCGAGTCACAGGCTTCTAAAAAGTACAAGAGACAAAGAGCAGAACATAAACAAATCCTGCCATGCAAAGCCCGCTGGTTAGTCCTTGCCAACAAAAACTGATGCCTTCAATAAAAACTACTGAGGGTCTCTATGCCAAATTGCCAGGTCAAGTGATCTGTTCTGCACACTAACAAGAGATGTTTCTACATACATGTGTGCAAAAGTTCGTACCCGACAACCTCTCTCTTCTTTGTCAGTGTGGGGGTGAGTACAGTCAGATCAGATAAGAGAATGTTCAAGTGACGTCCCTCTTACTATCTTATGGAATCATATTTTTGTGTCAACTGATTCCTTGGAAGATTTGAGACCCGTTAGGGTGGAAATCTGTGAGAAAGCCAGCATAGGTTGATAAAATGACTTTTAATGTTATCAAAAAAGTTGACACCAACCTCCTGCGATGTCCACCAGGGGCGGCATGTGCTCAGGAATGTACTCCAGCCTCTCGCGACAATCTCGGCTCCCGGGTTGCGGGATCTGCAGGTTGTTCTTCTTGGGAACGGGGAAGGTCGGGAGTGGGTGGGCAAACGGGATGGGCTCCACCTCCTTGAGGTAGGTCTCCAGCTCGTTGAGGCGGACTTGCATGTGGGAGAAGGCCAAGCCGACATCATCCAGATTGGGGTCGGTGCGCCCATCTGTTGAGAAACAAAAACAATCCAAAGTGACTGACCACTCACTCAACAGAAGACGTTTAGAAACCTGGTCCTAACACATGATCAGACACACATGATTACGCTACGTAAATAGTGTGGGCATTCCTTTGTTTTCAAGTACTTCAGAAAGTTGGTGACAATACTCATTTTTCTTGCGTTGCGAACGCTCTTTTAGACTGGATTTTTTCCCATTCCTTTGTTACAGATACTCCTTAGCATAAAATTCTTCTGAAACTGTTTTCTAGACAGGGGTAACCCGGTGTAGAACTACCAAAGTCCATACCAGGTTCGCCAAACCTGCATTATGTGGACCTCTTTTGTTCAAGGGTCCGCACTTGGTACATGAGGTTAGCATGAACAAAGTACAGCAGGTATAAAAGCTGTAAGATCTTGTTAGACCAGGATGTCAATGGCAGTAGTGTGACTGCCAATTCTGAAAGGGCGGCAGCTTAATTCAACAGTGCCACTTTTGGATCCAGCACTGGTTGGCAGGCTGGTCGGTAGTTTGGCTTTGGAAACAGTTGACTTAAAAGATCTTGTTATCAATGAGCCACCTTTGATATCTCTCAAACCATATTTCATGATCAACAGGGTTCCTAGCGAACACAACTTTGACAGTAAAGGCTAATTAATAGCAATGTCGGTGCACAATTTTGGGGCTCTCTCAGATTAAGCAACAAAGTTTGTTGTTCCATGATTTGAGAGGTGCCAAAAATTTCAAACATTACTTGAGTGTAGGCTAACCTTCCAGGTTTAGCGTAAATCACACAGAACCTTGTAGAATTTGGCATGTTTCGCATGAATTCTTCAATGCATTAAAAGTTCACAGGGTTGATGAAAATCATGATTTAAAATAATTAAAAATTAACAAAACCAAATTTTTAACATTTTAATCGGATCTTTTAAATTTAAATCAATTTTTCTTAATCAATCTTTGTATAAGTTGTCCAGGAGGCCCTTGATCCTGAAATAAAAATACCATGCGATGATTAACCCTAACCCTCCTCAATCCTTCACCTGTTGGAGGACTGAGGAGTGTTAGGGTTAAAGGACCCACTGCTGACTGCTGGGGTTAAGTTTACCATAATGTTAAACTGTTACACTCCTAATCCAACACCAAAGTTTGCTACACCCAGTTACCTGTATGCTGAAATACATGCAAACTCTTGGTATGAATACACTGCTGAAATAAAATTTTAATGATAAAACAAGACAATTGGGATAACACTCCTGTGCACCATACTTCCTAACACATGGCATGCCTTATGTAACATTTCAAGAGACTTTACTGAATAAGTACACCCCTTTGGTGTTCCAATTTTCGTGATATTTGGCAAAACTGCTTTCCATGATACTGGTATTTGGAAATACTACGTTCTGATTTTTGAATGATTTTTTTCAAATGATTTTTATTTTCTAAGCGATTTAACTCCTGATTTAAATCAATGATTGAAATCATTCGATTTAAATCAAACAACCTGGAAAGTTCAGTTCAACGTTTGACCAAAAAAAGGCCGCTAACTTGCGTTAGAGGTCAATTTTAAGATAAAGCATTATATTCCTTACACTGCTCAGCGTAGCGATGGGAGTGTCGAGCCAAGTGCTCTAGATACCTCTGCAGCACATCAGTCAAGAGGTCACAGGGTGTGGTGTGTATGGCATGCCAGCCAAGCCCCTGACACAGCTGGGCTACAGCCACTTTCAGCAGGCTGCGGCAGTACTCTTCCACCATGGCAAACTGGTTCAGTCTACAGGCTCAGCCAACGGTTCTTGAGACGACAGAGTGAACAGGGAGAGACGTCAGTAACATTATAATACCAGCNAGTCGTAGTGTTCCACCATCGGTTAATCCCAAATGAAATCTCCGGCTTTAGGCCTACTTCCCTTTTACAACACAATTTTGCACAACCGCAAATTAGAAAGAAAAGACCAGTTGGCAGTTGGGGGAATAGCAGCAATTCGTGCCATATCATGGGCAGACCGCACAAAGATTGACGTGACTGAACGGCCACGCAGACCACCCAATAGGGCCTAACATTAGTGAGCTTGTAAGGTAAACTGATCTCTTATTTTAACTAGGCCCTACCCTTAGTTTTCAATTTCCTTTTTAATTGTTCCTGCCTACTACGGCAGGCAGACATATTGCCGTTATTGGGAACAATAAACTTTTCCAATGTTCACAATGCATTACGGGTTTGGATGACAAACATGCAGTGCATTGTATGCACAACCCTATGGGAGAAGTGTACATGCAAAACATTAATCCGTTTCCATTTAATTTCAAGCCACCCCATTCTGACAAAGTATTGCATTATTGATTTGGGACGAAGATATTCACAAACTTTGAAGTTTAAAGCTTGGCAGAAGGGAAAATTCGGAGAATCCCTTCCAACACCACCAGTTTTTGTCATGGACCATGCTTTGACTAAGATTGTGAATATTAAAGTGAGCTCTAGTCAAAATCACAACTTGTAGCTCATTCTACCCATACTGACCAGTCACGTTCATTTCAGCCAGTAGAGTGGCGGGTGCCCTTAAAAAAAAACAATTAAGGGCGATTTTTTTCTTCTTACAAACATTTGAAAACTTACTTGAAAACTTTTCTCGTATAATTTGATAATACGCATGCATCTGTGAGTTGATGAGCAGATACATAAAAACATGTTGTAGAAAACTGTAAATTGATTTCTGACTGGTTCAGCTTCTCCCATAGGGTTGTGCATAAAATGCATTGTTTGTCATCCAAACCCATGATAAATTGTGAACGTTGAAAAGGTTTATTAAACCATGGTTAAATAAAAATCCTTAGACCCTACCCACAGAACTGTGGTGACCAACGTCCACTCCACTCCCTCGTAGTGGAGCGGACGTCGGACTCCACAGTTCTGGGGGCCCTAGACAAGCTAGACCCTATATGATCTGCACTGCCATGGCCACAGGTCTACCTCAGCTCAAAGCCTGAGGCAGAGTTATAGGCCTGCAGGAGATTCCAGCAAGGTCATAGTTAATAAAATTCCTTCGACTGATACAAGTGAACTGTCACTGCAGTGATATGCCATTTCAAACTTGCGATTTGTGTCGCTGTCGTGTGTGTACTGTCCGACTAGCCTTGGCCGGCCTATGTCATAGTATGTGTGCACACAACCTGTGCAAAATAAATACACAAGCTAGGCCCTACGTGAATTGTTCACACGATTTAAAAGAAGAACAGATACGTCGAAGTTAATATACACTTTATCTCACTCTCAACCCATTCACATACCTATTACGGTACGACGCATCTTCAAATGAGCAAATTTTCCCCCATCGTAGCTCACAATGGGCGCTGTAAGAAAAAAAAAACCTATTGACCGCTGAGGGCGCTCTTCTCTTAACTAATGGGTGCAGTCCACTAATTCCANGGTCGTAGTGTTCCACCATCGGTAAATCCCAAATGAAATCTCCGGCTTTAGGCCTACTTCCCTTTTACAACAAAATTTTGCACAACCGCAAATTAAAAAGAAAAGACCAGTTGGCAGTTGGGGGAATAGCAGCAATTCGTGCCATATCATGGGCAGACCGCACAAAGATTGACGTGACTGAACGGCCACGCAGACCACCCAATAGGGCCTAACATTAGTGATCTTGTAAGCTAAACTGATCTCTTATTTTAACTAGGCCCTACCCTTAGTTTTCAATTTCCTTTTCAATTGTTCCTGCCTACTACGGCAGGCAGACATATTGCCGTTATTGGGAACAATAAACTTTTTCAATGTTCGCAATGCATTATGGGTTTGGAGGACAAACATGCAGTGCACTGTATGCACAACCCTATGGGAGAAGTGTACATGCAAAACATTAATCCGTTTCCATTTTATTTCACACTCCAATTCAAGCCACCCCTTCTGACACAGTGTTGCATTATTGATTTGGGACGAAGATATTCACAAACTTTGAAGTTTAAAGCTTGGCAGAAAGGAAAATTCGGAGAATCCCTTCCAACACCACCAGTTTTTGTCATGGACCATGCTTTGACTAAGACTGTGAATATTTAACTGAGCTCTAGTCAAAATCACAACTTGTAACTCATTCAACTCGTATTGACCAGTCAGGTTCATTTCAGCCAGTAGAGTGACGGGTGCCCTTAAAAAAACGATTCAGGGCGACTTTTTCTTCTTACAAACATTTGAAAACTTATTTGAAAATTTTTCATGTATAATTTGATAATACGCATGCATCTGTGAGTTGATGAGCAGATATATAAAAAGATGTTGTAGAGAACTGTAAATTGATTTCTGACTAGTTCAGCTTCTCCCATAGGGTTGTGCATAAAATGCATTGTTTGTCATCCAAACCCATGATAAATTGTGAACGTTGAAAAGGTTTATTAAACCATGGTTAAATAAAAATCCTTAGACCCTACCCACAAAACTGTGGTGACCAACATCCATTCCACTCCCTCGTAGCGGAGCGGACGTCGGACTCCACAGTTCTGGGGGCCCTCGACAAGCTAGGCCCTATATCATGATCTGCGCTGCCATGGCCACAGGTCTACCTCAGCTCAAAGCCTGAGGCAGAGTTATAGGCCTGCAGGAGATTCCAGCAAGGTCATAGTTGATAAAATTCCTTCGACTGATACAACTGAACTGTCACTGCAGTGATATGCCATTTCAAACTTAGACTGTGAATGCTATTTGTGTCGCTGTCATGTCGTGTGTGTACTGTCCGACTAGCCAAGCAGATAGCCTGTTGGCCGGCCTATGTCATAGTATGTGTGCACACAACCTGTGCAAAATAAATACACAAGCTAGGCCCTACGTGAATTGTTCACATGATTTAAAAGAAGAACAGATATGTCGAAGTTAACATACACTTTATCTCACTCTCAACCCATTCACATACCTATTACAGTACGACGCATCTTCAAATGAGCAAATTTTCCCCCATCATAGCTCACAATGGTCGCTGTAAGAAAAAAAACCTAATGACCGCTGAGGGCGCTCTACTCTTAACTAATGGGAAGATGAATGGATCAATCTGCTTGGTACCTGAAAGCTTACTCATACTTTCCCAAAGCAGCGACACGACGAGCTGAGGTAGCAGACTATTGAAACTCGCATTCAATATTCGATCAAGGACGTACTTCCGTCCGTGCATTCGATAGGGACCTGGGTGCCGGTCGATCGTCCTCCACGTAGAAGGATCCGAAGAAAAAGGAGTCCCATGCCGCAGGAGGGCGCTGTTAAATAAAAAATCAGACTTGCACCTTCAGGTTTCACCACACCAAATACGCGCCCATGGAAAACAGTGCAAAATCGGACTGAAATAGCGCCTCTCTCGTGAAGAGGTTGGCCTCCGTTTTTTCACTGGAAATTCAAGATCATGGCCAGAAGATCACTTTTCGTTTCAATTTCATGGGGGTTAGCCACGAAAATATTTTTTATTCGCTTTTGAATGAAGATATCCCCAAAATAGCAATAAAACTAAGCGCTCATTTCTGATTTTAGCCGCTCGCCTCTATCCAAAATAGGTCCGCAATTTGGGCTTTTAGTGAAAGAAATATCCCGACCTAGAAATTATCAGTCCTAAATTCGGGATTGATAGAAATATTTCTGTGATGACTCCTGGTTATGGCCTGTCTTATTGTAAAAATCCCGTGGGATTACAGAATATTAATGAGCTCGCGCGCAGAAATACAACCATTTGGTGGAATACACCCTTCCGATGACGCTCTTACGGATCAAATCGACCGGAGCAGCATAGGCCGTATTTTTCCAAGAGCTGGAAACTGGTGAATTTAATTCAGTGTTTGTCAGTTTGTCCGATTTTACCGCTTTTACATAATGAAAAAATATTCTCTACTTATTTATTATTATATATTTATATCCCCCCCCCTTATCGATCTCCCCTTTTCAGCGTTTAAGAAGCAATTTTGGTTTCCGGGAAGGCCGACAAATTCTGCAAAATCCGCCTTACTGTTTTTCTCACTGCGAATGAAGTGTGCAGGGATGATTTAGTAGCCCATCCCCGGGTCAGAAAGTGCAAGAATGTATTCTCCAGTACCCCGTGGATTGTGACACCCCTGTTTACAAGGCATCTGGGGGAGCCGAAGAGGCAGACCAAGGAATAGTTGAACAGCTGGGTATGTTCGCAGATGCTGGCGAAAGTTTATGACCGAGGTAGACACCAGACCAAGGCCGGAGGAAGCTGTCGACATCAGGCGTGTCACCTTTACAGCCGAATCCCCCTTAACATGAAAAATATTCCTTCTGAATACGGGGTCATGACCTCGTTTTCCTCTGAACAGAATGTGCAAATGGGGCGGGTTATTTTTGATAGTTTTCAAAATGAACGGTTGCATCAAATGCGTATTTCCGACTAGTTCATCGCTTGGGTCCTTTTGACCTCTGGTTTTCATTTCCTTGGGACATTTTGACTCCCTTCTCTCAGATCCTTATGGTTTTAATTTCCTTGTGACATCTTGACTCCTCTCTCTCAGATCCTTATGGTTTTAATTTCCTTGGGACATCTTGACTCCTCTCTCTCAGATCTTTATGGTACTAGTGTGAATCCTCCTCCCGCTGTAATTTCCCTGAAGAGAATTTGTGGCTTTTCAATCCAAAAGCTTAATTGATATGAAGTTGATAATAATAGCAACTAGCCTGCAAAATTATTTCTTCTGAAATACCCCGTGTATTATAAATCCATGAAAGTACAGTATGTCAAAAAATTAAAATCTCCAACGGTTTCCAGGTGGCAATTTTTTTAGAATCACAACCAGTATGCAGTTTGTACCCCTTTTTCAAAAACACCGCCACCGCGACCGTTTTTACTGTTTTCTCGACAAGTAGACTCTGTATGGAACAACACACTTTCACAGGAGACTTGCATTGTGTTTTCGTAATAATTTTGACAGAGAATCAGCGTAACTTGCACAAAAAACACAAGTACCCTCCCCCCTTTAACGCACACGCGGGTCTGAGCTGTTTGCTAAAAAAATGCTAAACCACAGAATGATGAGAAAAGTTGCAGCATTCTCTACTGCCAAGCTCTCGCCCGTAAGACCTTGTTTGAATAAGATCTTTTCTAGATTCTTTACCCTTATCGCCGTAAACCAGTTCCGATCAACCTTTTCTTTGTTATCCTTATTTTGACAAGCTAAGTGTAACATTCTCATCATACATCGTAACTGTTATTTGTTCCAATATCGGTGTGATCTTGTTTAATTTCTTTTGCATCGGCGAAAACCCAAGCATTAAAATAATAACCATTTTTAGATAGTTTGGGATTTTTCTGATCGTAATAGTCTGCTTTAATTTCTTTGGATTACAATTTTGTCACTCAATTGACGAGATAATAATGCAACGATGTCGCATTTTTCGAAGATGACACGGTGCAATGCCCTCTTTTTGCAGAGTTTTGCAAATGCGCTGTTTATCGACGATAATGGAGTTCAATCAATCGACCGATGATGCAAACAACTTCTATTAATTTCTTTTATCGGCAAAAACGAAAGAGCGTCGTTTCGGTAGTTACAAACAGCGTTCTGTTTTCAATTTTTTTATTTTACAACTGTTGTCACTTGGTCGACGAAAAGACGATGGAACGATACTACCATTTCTCGAAGATGGTGAGTTTGACGACGATTACATGGTATGTGTGCTCGTTGCATTTGGAATAACCTGGTTGAAACTGTGCTTCAACCAGGCCACTTCAATTCACCTAACAACGAAAGTACAGAACGAACTCACCGCAAATCGACTATAAAGGATTCAATCTCTCAACCGGGTTTGCTAATTATTTTGTTGAAAGCGGTCCTAGTGGGAATACTTTGAAAGGGTTGACGACAACGAGGCATATGCACTCGCTGTATTAAAAAATAACTGGATGAAAACAGACAGTTTAAGACCGGTCAGTTTAATATATCAGCTTTTTTACGACGATGACTATTTTGTAAATGTGTTTGCCTTGGCGGCTTTACAAAGTTGACGTATCACAGAGCCAGGAAAACACTGTCGTTTGACCTCAGATGAAATTATAAACATTTTCCAAAGGCTTCAGCCCTGAAGAAGGTACTCAATTACCGAAAGCTCGGCAATCACATATTTCAGAGCACTGATTTGATATTATATTCTTGTCGATATTCTGATCACGGTGCTACGCTGCCCTTCCATATTTCTCTGATCGACTTTTTACAGAGCCGGTCGGCTACGTCATCGGTAACTGCGTCATTATTTTGGAGGATTTCCCGCTGCTTCTCACAACCCTGTCTTTGGATATGGTGGTTTGACATTTGCATGGCACGTCCGTCTAAGCACACAAAAAAGAGAAATTCTGGCACTTTTTGGTCCAAAGGGTAATTCTCTATGTCTGTCACTGACATAATGTAAATAGAGCATCAAAAGTGTAAACTTGTAGGCCAACAGGTTGTAAAGCTTTGCAGCTACCTTTTCGAGCAAAGCCAAGGGAGAAAGGCAATTTCAGTGGTGAATCTAGAACCAAACTTTTGGGGAAGAGCAAGCTTCTTTTTTGGGGGGGAGGGGCCAAAACCCAAGCCTTTCTAAGAGGTTACTATAGGCCTATTTGGGGGGCTTTTTCATCGCGCGCTTTATGAAGGACGGAAAACGAAAGGGACCCAAACATCTCCCTTCTCTGATTAAAAAGGGGCTCCTTTGCTACTGGATCTCGTTCGCACATTTTAAGACCGGCCAATTTAAGCACGCGATTATTCCCTTATACGTGAATAAAAAAACCAAGTATTACACTCACTAAACTTATGCAAGTCTAATTTCGATCGCGACACGATTTACCTCGTGTGGCTTGATGCTCGTCTTTGTTCGGATCCTTTTTAGTGAAGAAGGGCAGTCGACCATCGACCTGTGGCGTTTCAGAAGTACTGCAGGATAACAAACACTACCGGTGCCATCGGGAAATGGCTGATCAAGAAGAATCGTAAAGTTCATTCTTATTTCTCACGGTGTTACAAGTTTCTTACATACAGTTTCAATGATCAGGTTTTGTCATTCAATTTGTTACTGAACAGTTAATGGAGCATTTTTTTGTAGAGTAGGTCTAACGTCATGGGGAACGTGGTGGACCTGGACAAATACTCCAGGGCTCCTGTCTGGAAGGGGGAGGGGTAGACGGTGAATGAGGGAGGTAGCCTTCAATCACGATCATGTTAAGATTGGGCATGAAAGGTCAATCTGTGTGATTGGTGGATCGCTACGCTATCGATCTCATGGTACAATCTGTCAATCCCTCCACCATATCACTTTTTGGAACCCATTTTTTAAAATACAGCTTACAGCAACTAGTGTCTAATTCTAAAAAATTCCTAGGCTTACAACCTCAAAAAAGCAGCTTGGGCACAATCAGCTTACCGTGCAGAGTAACTAATCACGCCCTAGGTCATCAACATGACAAACCAAGAATGCTGGTCAGCCTCCCTCTCCCTGCCTCCTTCGCAAACACCATCCACCCCGTGATAAAGTTGCCCCCAACAGACTTGCCCTGTTGGTTGACCAACATTGCCCCTCCTCATCACTGGTGACCGAGGGGACCTGGCCCCTTCACTTATTGCAGGTCCTATAATGGGGCGGGATCAATTGATCCGCGTATTATTGGATGATACCTGATGGTCTCACAACTGTCCCTGCCTCCCCCCCTTTGAAAATCGTTCTGCTGCCGCTGCTTCCCATTGCAAAATGGGACTCCTCTTTGAGAGAGGTGGGATGAGGAACCCTCTACATGAAGCTGTGCAGCACTCTCGGTCCCCCTTCGTTCGTCTCCCTCTCCCCCCCCCCCACCCTTCCAAAGATCGTCGTTGCAAAAATTTTTCAACAAGAGAAGAGTCTTGTGTGGGTTATGAAATTGTATACCAAGCCTCGGCTCTTAAAAATCAATTTTCTGTGAAGTAGTCACAGAAATTCAACTTGGTCCAAGTTGATCGAGGCTTAAGGTTTTTTCTCCAAAATGGTTTAGAGATGGTTCTGGAGGTTGACGATGTTTCTTGTTTTGCTTTTTTTTTTGTGGGTATGTTTTCATTTTGTAGTTGATAATCTTTTCATCTCCTGTTGGTTTTCTGCCTTCTTAATTTACAATAGCTTACTCTGTTCTGTTATAGGGTTGCGATGGAAACTGGCAGGGCTGAGCCTGATTTGTTTGGCAGGTGGAACCATGTCCGCAAACTGTTGGAGAGGAGTGGCCCGTTTGCACACCCTGACTTTGAACCAAGTCCAGAGGTATTGCATCTTGCCTGCTTGATCATTATTCCCATGAAATGGTGTGTGATGATTATGGGCATTGAGCGGGACCGAGAGAGGGTGCTATTTTCTTTGCAACGGAGGCTCCATTGGTCAGAACCGAACTTCACTGGTTCATGAACGACTAGGAGTAGGAAATGCACGTGTCACAGTCGCATCACTACCAACAAGTTGAACACTCCTGACCAGTGTGGCGCTTCCCAACCAATGAGGGGGTGCTTCTGCTCAAGGCAGATTACACACTTAGTACCATTACCCCAAATTGTATACACTTATTTGCTAGAAACAGGACTGTACCATCCAAATGTGTACGAAAAACAATGGTATATGCAATTCATGGATTTTGAAGGATCTGGGAGGGTTGTAATGTAAACAGAGAATTTTCAAACCTGGTTTGATAGATTGGGCCATATGGAGAAAACCTTAATCTGACCTTCGGTAAAAAGAGCTTCATTTTTTTGTTTATTTTTGTCACAATTCCTGTACTCACACCCATGCCTGGTTGGCGATAATGAGGTTTTCCACCGTAGAACTCAAAATGCAAATTTTAGTTTTCATCAGAACCTTGAATTTTATTTCTCTCTTTCTGTTTTACCAAATTTCCCAAGATTCTGGACTTCATGCTGAACAGCTGTAGGATACTTGTGGTTGGAGCTGGAGGACTTGGCTGTGAGATTCTGAAAGATTTGGTAAATATCTTGAGGTTATTTTTACAACTTAAGGTTTAAAGACTGTAGTTTTTGTATTTTACTCGGCATTTCAAATTTCAAAACTACCCCGTAAAAGTAAAGATCAATTAAATTGATGTATGCATTGGTCATTAGTTATCACGAATGTGTTAACCTTTAAATTTGATGCCATTTGTACTTTTTCTTTTGTGCACAAATGCCAATGATATCCAGCGGTTACCGTACCAATGACCTATTCAAGATATTCCCATGTTAAGTCTGGTGTCCTTGTTCCTGCTTGTCTTTTTCCATAGGCTCTGATGGGATTCCGGCAAATTGATGTCATCGACATGGACACCGTTGATCTATCTAATCTCAACAGACAGTTTCTGTTTAGGTGAGACTTCAGACTTCAAAGAAGAGAATCAGACCATGTGGTATACAATGTGGATCGAAAAAAGAAAATCAAGATATTATTGCTGATTGCAACAGAAGTAGGGCTCATGTGAATCTAAGGGAGGGATCATCTGTTAGGTACTAATCTCCTCTTTAAAATGACACCTTGATTATATCGACACGTTCACAGTTAACGGAGCAGTGACCGATTTTATGAAAGGGTCCATTTAAGGAATTATGCCACATTCTTCAATGGCATTCTGTGGCCTTAACCTTAACATCACTCTCTCAAACTAACCAGTGGGTGAGGAAAACCTTACAGTGAAGTTAACAGGTGGGTGAGATGAGACTTGCAGTAAATTTAACAGGTGGGTCAAGAGAATTTTGAAGTAACTTAAGAATCGGTTAGGGAGAGGCTTGCTATTTCTTAAAACACTTGAATGCAAATTACAGAAGCAATGCGTGTGTTGTTGCTTTAAGTGGTCACAGAGTGGGATCCTTGCGGAATTGACAGATGCTTTTGCTAAAAACTGTCCAGAACGTCCACCTCTAGCCAAGGCAATGATTTGGCACAATGCTGCCAGTACCGGCCTGAGGAACCAGCTCAAACCTATCTTTGACTTAGCCTCTCGCGTTTTGACAAATTTGACCACAAACGAGAAGTGGCACAATTCCCTAAATGGACTCTTTCATAAAAGTGGTCACTGCACAGTCAATCATGAAAGTATTGACATGATCAAGATGATGTTTTAAAGAGGAGATTATACCTAACAGGTGATATCTTCCTTTGATTCACATGAACCCTACTTCTGTTACAATCACCAATAATATCTTGATTTCTTTTATTTTTTTATCAGAGCTTACCCTGATCTTAAAAATAACCAAGTCTTTGAACGAGTGCCAACTGATCTAGGGTATAGTAAGTTCACCGTGGTTCATTTTGAAAGGATACTTTGAACTTTCAAATGATACTTACTCTGACGCTTGAGGAAAACGCTTGGTAATTGTTCAGAAGTGGTCTGCAAACTTTTTATCAAAATTTCTTGATTGTGTGAAACTTCAGTTAGCCGTTTTTCAGTTTACCGTTCGTTAGGCCAAAATCGTTTCCTCAATGAGGCTAACTTTTCATTTTTTTTTTCTCAGTGGAAAGGTTGTACCAAATTTGTATACAGTATGTATTTAATATCTTTTTAAAAGGTCTGTACCTAAACTGTGTTACCAGATTGGAAAAGCCTTTAACTTGTTACTTGTTGCTAAAACCAACAAACAGGACATCGAAAATCCGTGCCTTCTTTTGTTCTTTTTCTTTATCTATTCCGGCATTTTCTTCTCTGAAAAACAGGTTGAAGGACGTCGGGAAACCCAAGGCAAATGTTGCGGCTGATTTTGTCAACCAAAGAATCCCAGGCTGTAATGTCACACCGTATCCTTGGCAGACATTAACACAGAAAGATGGACTGAGGTGGGAGCGGAACTTGCTACCCCCAGAATGCCGCATCATTGCTCTAGCAACAAATGGCAGCAGCCTAGTCATTAGCATCTTGGAATGCATGTAGATCTCAGCAGTTAGAAGTAACGAAAAGTATATCAAAGCAACTGTTGTACGCTTAGAAACCTTAACATTTGCCGTCAGACACTTTAAAAAGATTCAAGATTACGACGAAACCTTTTACAGGCGTGAGTATCATGTTACGTTTTGAATAACATTAGTACAGTTTACAAGCTCGGGGATACACATTGCTTGTCCAATTCGAAGCAGGTTCAGAGTCCAAGTGGCTCACGAGCTGTGTTTGTGTTTTAGTTGACGGTGGAGGACAGACATACAAAAGGAAGAGAAGATGTTTCTGACCCCGGTGGACAGTAGGAAAAAAAACTCGGACTCTTTGATGTAGTAACACACAGCTGTGTGTGGCCTAATTTGTGTTTCCAGAACTAATGCCCAGTCATCAAACCACACTGGCCATACTCCGTTCTGGACATTACACTATACATGGCTGGCGAGTGTGGCCAAGTGTGTCCAGGTTTCACACAGCTGCCACGCAGACGCTTAGTGAGTTCACCAGAAATCTGCAGGGTACCAATTGGTAGCAGAACATAATCTTGTGACATTTTGGCTGATGACCTTTTTTTGCTATCAATCTTTTTCTGTGCTTGGCACATGGCTCTGCTTAGGCAGCTGCGTGAAATACGCCACGGCAGTGTCGACTGTACCATGCTAACTTCAAAAAAGTAAAAGGTTTTGGGTAAATTATCTCCACTGTCATGAACAGTAATTCCAGTTCAAACTCGCGCCTTTGTGGTTTGTAATGAAGCCATGCGCTCATGTTAACTTTATTGTCTTTGATAGAGTTTCATATCGTTATCAATGGATTGGATTCCATCGTGGCCAGACGCTGGATGAACAGCATGATGGTGAGCCACTTTGCAAATCATGCAGTCACTTTCTTGTTAAATGTGCTAGCAGCACATGCTGTGTTGTAGTCGAGACCACTCTAAGACCTTCACAAGACCAAACAAGACCAACACAAAACCTCCCGTCTGAACTCAAACCACAAGCCATTCAAATGAACTGCAACAAAAGCATTCCTTTGTCAGTATTCACCCTATTACTTATGACTAGTCTTGTGCATGGTCTTGTGTCTGGTTTCCCGACTACAACACTGGGCAAGTGGCATAGGCTTTTGTGTACTGTGGAATGCTTCCTCAATTCGTATCAACTGTGTATGATTTGATCACCCATTTTTGTGCTGGATCCCTGAAAATGACAGGTATGCCATAATCAATTCTACAGGAGTTTGGAGCCTCTGTGTATGACTATTGTGTAGGTGGTGGGTATTAATTCTTGACAACTATCAAAACTCAGCTTTGCCATTTCATCAATATTTCCCTCTCCGCACTTGTGGATCTCAAATCAGCAGCTTTTGTTCCACACAAGGTGCCGTCTCTATTGAAAATAGCATTTACGATAAATGCTTAAGACTTGTGTTTTTATTGAAATGCATTGAGGCCGTCACATGTCTCACTTTTTTTTGGTTCATTCTGTTTTCGTGAACACTCTCAGCTTAGCCTGTTGAATTACGAAGATGGAGTCGTGGACCCCTCGTCCATTGTTCCCATGATCGACGGAGGCACGGAAGCCTTCAAAGGCAATGCGCGGGTCATCCTACCAGGAATGACAGCTTGCATTGAGTGCACGCTAGAGCTTTACCCGCCCCAGGTATGGCCTTTGTGCTTAAGGCTTGAAAGGAACTTTTTTCATTTGTGCAAGTTTTTGCCCCCCAGAAAAATTCAAAAATACAAAATTCACCAAGACAAACAATTTCAAAGTCTGAAGAGGGGTGCTTACTCTCTAACTTGGTAAACTTTGAGCTCTGTGAATAAACTTTTTTTTTTAAATGTTCAATTTTGTTATCTCGTAACTCAAGTGACAAGTTGTCTTGCCATGGTTTGCATTACACTGAACTGACCACAAATTACATCACAGCCATACATATGCATTAAATGCTTCTGTGGCCAATGGCATGTTAGCAATTTGCCCAAATCCATGCACACCTCAGAATGTATGCAAAATTCACCACCTTGATCTGCAATCGCTGTATTTTGAAACGCGAGAGGAAAAGAAGCAAGGATCTTTCTTCAGACAACACACCATGTGTCGTGTTTTCCTATAAAATAACAGAGGACAAAGCTTTGAGGTGTCCAATTTTCATGAATTCACGTCACAGGTCACTGTTCCAAAAACCCACCAGACCGTTGGACCAAGACCAGTGATTTTTACACCAGTCTTGCAGCACTGAAACCAGTAAAAGCCGGGCAGTTTAGTGGCTGACATATTTATCTCCGAACTCTACCAAATTCTTTGTGAAAAAGAATGTTGTGCGAGCTTCATTTTCTGGGAGGGAAAGGTTCATGTACGTTTTGCACAAGCAGGTGTACTACATTGACTTTCAAGACAGTGCGGTCCATTTTTATTATTACGTTGTACTGTGTCGGTCTTGTGACGGGCTCCGGTCCGCCACTGACCCTGAGGTTCAATTTGTTTTTCATCATGAAATGCAACCCCTGCAGGTTCTTACTTTTGACACTACAAATTTCCGTTAGCATTCCCACTAACGGGCAATTTTTTTTCCACCCTGTCAAATCCCTCAACGTCAGTGATCCATTCTCTCACTTCACCAATTTGTAGTTCGTTTCACACTTACTCATTCATTACCCTTGATTTGTTTTTGTTTTGGTTAAAATGAATTGAATTTAGCTTAATGTAGTTACTTGTTTTCATGGGGGCGTGGCCAAGTACATGCTTAAGGTGTCAGCCGTCGCATCCACCCTTTTGTCGTTCATTATCTAAAGAGTGGTGCTTGTCAATCAATCAATCAATTAAACAAACCTTGATCAGCTAATTCTAGCGTAACCTCTTGAGGTGGTCGCTGTTAAGGTTCCGTGTGTGCGTAATTTGTCATTCTTTCAGATTAATTTTCCGATGTGCACCATCGCCCACACGCCCAGGCTGCCTGAGCACTGCATAGAATATGTCAAGATCTTGCTGTGGCCTCAAGAAGAACCCTTTGGAAGTAAGCCACGTTGTTATTTCACACTTTTTTTTCACCCTGTACGAAATATAGACTGAAAGGTTCAGGCTCGTTTTTGTCAGATTGAACTACATTCTTACAAAATTGGAAACTTTGGTTTTTTTTTAACTGTTGCCAAAAAAAAATGCTCAAATCATTTGGACTCTAAGTTTAGCTCCAATTCCCTTGACAGTTATGACTACCGTGATGTGTGACATCATGTTTTTGAAAAGTCCCTAAGGACACACAGCACTTGAGACAGAGCTCAAGTTTTTTGCATCATTGTTGGGAGTCAGGGGGGTCAAACAACACATTCCACACAACAGTGCTCCTCAAATTTGTTCGGCGCAGAGCTGGATCGCGATCAGTGATCTGGGGTTTGGTTCACTGACGCCAGAACCGGCCCAATGCAACCCAGCCTCGGAACCAATGACTGAGATCCAGACGTGTGTGAAACAAAGTTGCCACTTCACTCGGCAAGAAAATGGTCATCATTAAAGTTTTGTATCACTATGAGTTAGCTTGCAAGACATGCAACTGGGGATCTCAGAACACCATAACTGTTTTATTTTATGTTTTTTACATCATTTATTCAATGTGCAGTTTATGTTATAAGTTACAGGCAATGTAATGTAGTTATGTTTCCTACGCTGTTCAAAGTCAATGAAATTTCGTTATTGTAGCAAGATTAATCAAAGATTTTACGAACCATCAGCCAGTGTGTTCTCGGTTGATATTTTCTTTAGAGGATGTAGCTATAGACGGAGATGACCCAACCCACATCCAGTGGATATTTGAGAAGGCACAGGAACGAGCTGACCAGTTCAACATCATGGGGGTGACATATAGGTTGACACAAGGTAGGTAAATAGGCGTCACACAGTGACACAAGGGTAGTGACAGCAGTTTTCCATGTAAGAGTAACACACAGGGTGATATAGTATGAGTCAAAGAAAGCGAAATATACCTGTAGGATGGTGCTTTGTTGGTCAGTTGGTCTATACGTGTAGGATGGTGCTTTGTTGGTCAGTTGGTCTTAATTGAATAACTAAAGTTAAACCTGGTTTGGGACAACAAAGTTTATGACAAACTGGGTCATTGGGTTTGACATACTAAATCACAAATTGTAAACATGTGAAAGATTCATACAGGGTGATATAATCTAGGGTGGTTGTTATGAGTCACTGAGAGACACATGGGTCGTCGAACACTCTGATATTGCACTGCGCCAAATGTGCATTATTTGATTATTTCACCACTGAAATTGGCCAGCCATACAAAAGCTTTTGACATCGTTGTTATTCATTCAGCCATGACCGCAGACAGGCAATGTGAATGATTAATGAAAAGGTGAGAGCAAGCCCTCAAGGTACAACCACGCAAGCGTCGGTCAGATTCATTGCAGCTCTAAAACCCCTGCGAAGGGGACCAACTTTTGACGTGAACCGTGACTGACACGTGATCACTCTGCTCTGCGCTGAGCCATCAGCTCGGCGGTCAAGTAGCCTTTTTCTCCCCTAAACGGTCAGTCCTTGCACTGTGCAGGTGTTGTCAAGCACATCATACCAGCTGTCGCATCCACTAATGCCACGATAGCAGCGCAGTGTGTGACAGAAGCCTTCAAGATAGCGTCCAGGTACCTGTGAATTTCTATTTATTTCCATCTCTAACCGTAATGTATGTCACAAAGATCCTCATTTGATGTCGAGTGATTTAAATTAAACAGTGGTCACTTCCACCTGAGTACCGTGCCTAGATCGTGTCTAAATTTAATTTTGCGTCGTAAAATTGCTTGTATAACAAAAATCACATCTCTCAGAAAACTAGCTCTAGTATTCGACTTGCCTTTTTCGAGGGATTTTTTTTTTTTGAAGTAATTTGACAAATACAAACCTTAGTTGCATTCTGGCCCATTGCTAAGGGGGCGCAAGGGGGCTGGGGCGCCCGGCGAAAAGCTGCCTACCTCCCCATCGGTAAAAAAACACAAGCGTACAAAAATATCTGAAGACATCCACTAAATGAGCCACTAACGTCAGATTCTGAATATGTGAATAATCTGCATGCTGTATACTTTGTTCTTGTGATGTGGGGCCCCCCCTTATAGTCTGAAGCTGGTGACGGGGCTGGTCGCATTTTTAAAAAAAGGAAGAACTTTGGTTGGTGTGTCCAGAATGTTCGGGTACTTAAATGCAAATTTACAAGGGTGAATGAGTCATACAAGGCTTTGTTATCGTAGTGTTTGGATGGCCCTACATAGCCCAGCCACAGCGGCGAGATTTTTTTTGGGGGGGGAAGTTGAAATGCCCATTTCCATTGTATTTATTTGACAAAATATTAATGAAAGGAAGACATAGAAGTAGAAACAAATACTATGTGTAGTGCCTAATTAACAGTGTGACTCACAGTGAGTCACGCTCCCACTTGGCTGTGTAATGTAATAGCTCACTCTTCAGAGGGTGAAATGCAAATTATATGATGATTTGAGATCGATCCCGTCTCCTGTGTCCATCTTGGCCATGCAGTGGCAGATTTCATAAAACCTATTGGATGAACTCAGTCTGTGCAGAAGCAAACTTCTTACCCAGTTGGACCGAGTATTTAATAATTATGGTCATGAAGATTATACACTATTGTCCATGTTGGAATTCTTGGTCTTTGCCTTTTAAAAGTCAATACAAGTTTACACAAAATGCAATTTTGTGGCACTCTGCTACTAACGTTTTGCATCAGAACATTATGTCTACATTTCATGAAATGATGTCAGTATATGCCAAGACATAACGTAATAGTCTAAGATTGGCTCAAACAAAAGCACAGCATTGATATCAATAAAGTTGACACTGCACAGCGTATTACTTTGTGCTGACATTGCACCTATCAACCAAATACAAGATTAACATTATATTATGTGAACCATTAGATTCTCTCTGTCATCAAAAAAAGCTCGGGTAAACTTTGCAAACATTTGCAGGGAGCTCTTTGCAGGGAAAATAGACGTCACATCGTTCAAGTCTTGCAGAAAAAGAATTTCAGTAAAACCAATCTCAGTGACCGTGCTTTGGTGGGCAATTTTTTTGTCAAAAGAAATTACTGGTGCATTCGCACTAGTGTGGTCCACAGACGAATGAGTTCACAGTCAGTAAGGTTGGTGTGTAGCATTCATGGAGCATGCCGTAGTGTATAATTTAAGGTCTCGCACAGTTGCATTTCACTTGTGTATTGCTAGGTGAGGCTGCATGATGCATGTTGTTGACAACAGTAAGCCGGTAGCAACCTCGATCCACCATCAAAGTCGACATCACATGCAAAGCTTCTATAAGCCACAGTGCGTACTGTCGTAGAGTGCTTACCACAGACGAGAATCCTTAGCCCCTTCCTGAAGGAGCAGTATTTGATTGTGTAAATGACTGGATCGATGCAGGAATTGATCGATCCACCAACAAAGTGGACATCACATGCAAAGTTTCTATGAGCCATCAGTGCGTACTGTTGTAGAGTGCTTTCCACAGACGAGAATCCGTAGCCCCTTCCTGAAGGAGCAGTATTTGATTGTGTAAATGACTGGATTGATGCAGGAATTGGTGGCAGCAAGAACAGTGGCGATGCTGTAGGGAAGGCCTTTGAAGTGGCCGGCCAACATGACAGTGTTGGGCAACCAGCAGATGAAGTACGCCAAGCAGACCAGCACCAGCGTTTTGATGACATTTCGACGGGCGCGGAGGAGCGAGTCTCCCTGGGTTTCTGGGAGAGGCTCGGTTGAAGATGGGGGTTGTGATGCGGCCCCGTTGTTCTGGATTTGGGTCATGACCATGCTGATAGCTCCAACCGGCTGGGTTTGCCTGGCTCCCCGCTTGAGTATGATGGCGATGTGGATGTAGGCGAAGAGCATGGTCCAGGCTGGAATGACAAAGGTGACCACGTTGGTAGCCTGGACGATCTTATTCAGAGGGTGCCCCGAGGGCGGGGGCATGGCTACTTTACACTTGCAGTCAGGCCCGGAGTAATCAATCAGTGCAAAGATGCACAGTGCCACGCTGGTGCCAATGAGCCATGTCATGGCTATGCCGAGAGCAGGTACCCAGCGCAACGTCAGCAGCACCTGGTACTTAAAAGGGTAGACGATAGCCAAGTACCGCTCCAAGGTCACAAGCACCAGGCTCATGGCAGACGTGAAGAGGAACATCCACAAGGTGGCCTCTGACTTCCACAGGTAGCAGTACAGCCAGCCACGGATCCCCGGAGGAAGGCGCTCCAGTGCAGGGATGTTGAAAAAGAGGAGAAATATCAATGAGCCCACCAAATCGGCGACAGCTTGATTGCACAGAAAGGCATTAGTCACGGTGTGCATGTGTGGAATGCGCCATATGACGATGCACACCACGCAATTCCCCACCATTCCAAGCACGCCAATGATCACACTGATGATGCCCAAAACATTAACCATTTTTACAATGTGAAGTATCCGGCAACTGAAGCCACACTTCGATGTTGCAGTCAAAGCAGAAACGACCTCCCGATGAGTAAAAATAATAATTCCTACTCCCTTCAATCCATCGGCGATATCTTATCTTCCATTATCCACCACCGACTGGAGTAACTCATCCACCTGTCATAAGATTATATAACTTAAGGATAGTTTTGTCAAGATGCTCAAGTGTTCCTTCTACACTCCCAGTTTTCCAGTGCCAGTTGAGTAAATTTCATAGGCATATATAAATTTGGATATGCCTTTATAGGCATATCCAAAGTCCACGCACTGCCTCTGCGTTCTCTTCACTAATGACTTCTTTCACCCGGACATATTGCGGTAGCATGTACACTTTGTCTTTCCATTTGTATCGCGCGGTAGCGGTGAAGTCATCAAGTAATGAGACTGGCCCGGGAACAAGAAGGGTCATTTCCAGTATACTTCTCAGTATGCAGCATGTCACAGTAGTCAGACAAAAGTGACATTTGATTACATGGCTCAGAAAACATCACAAATTGTACATGAGCACACAAGTGGTGCTTTTAAGGTTCAGACTCTAGCCACCAGATTTCGTCATGCACATACGCCATGGCAACGTTCGATGTTGCCCGCTTTTACATTAATCATAATACTGTCCAATCAACCTCTGAGGTTCTATTAAACTTCATTAACTCTTTATCTATTAACACTGGAAAGCCCAGTCGATGATTGTTCGTAGGCCAAGCCCAAGGTAGACCTCTGTTAATGATAAACCACTGGACTGACAAGTGATGTTGGCATTTGCAATACTGGTGGATTGTGGTTGGGCAGCATGCTGTAGCACTAGCGGACCACTTCTCCAACCATCACAATTTGCCTTTGTCAACGTTTCCGTATCGTATCAAGTTTCTTTAGTTCAAGTCCAGATATAGACTCCAATAAAACTGCACGCATATGTTGGGAGCAGAGCGCCAATTGAATATTGCACTCACAACCTGTGAATCTCTCTCTATTTTGTAAATTACGTCTTAAAAAACAAACAAAATGTCAGTGTTACAGCTGTAGATTTAGTCTTATGGCCAGCCACAAAGCATTGAAGCTGACACTAATGATGGCACAAATGGCACTAGTGACAGAAAACACTTGAGCAAGTAATGGTCCCAGACTTTGAATATTTGTTATAAATCTGGTTCAAGCAAAAGAATTGAGACACTTTAGTAAACTATAAAAAAAAATTCTCCTGGAGATGGGTACAAATAGAGCTTACTTTGAATTTTCTGTTCCTTTGTGTGTTGTTTTAGAAATTACAATGTGAAACTTTTCTCAGATTGTTTGCCAAATGGGATGTTTTATGTTCTTCTAAAGAGGAGACACTGTGGGACATCATTAAAATTATCATTAAAATGCTGCATCAGTTTATATCCTTGCACTATTGCTGTATATGTACCGTATCACGTTCTTAATGAAATGCTGTACTTGTGTTACTTTCCTATGACATATCAGAAATCAATAAAAAGCATTCTAAGTAAATTATTAATAGCTGAAATAACACCAGGGATCTAATCTTTTATCGTATTTTGAATTACACAATTCCCATTTCTATCAAACACATGGTGGAGCTTTGATGACCCAGAATTCTTTGTTTCATGATTGATGTAGTTTTCAGCCCTATTCCTTTCAGGTCTGCACTTATCTCTTTGTAAGCTAACTCATACTGTTCAATTAGAGTGGCATGGGAATATAACACCCACATTTTCCGGCTGGCGTGTCAGAGTCAATAGAAACCTAATAGTTTTACTAGCAACTCAAATCAATCATAATAGATGGACATATTTTACTTCTGCGTGCCATGTTCCTGACTTAACAACCAAATTTTTCCAGGCACTATAATTTTCCACCTGACTTCAGTGGCAAGATTTACATAGGCAATAGGACCAGGTTTTGTTTTGTTTTGTGTGGGTTTATGTTTTTTAATCAGTGAACGGGTTTTGAAGCACATCAATAAAGAAGCACGGCAGTATTCAGCAAGGAAATTTGTAGAAGGAAAAAGTTGTCAGAGAGAACAAACGTGCACCACGTCTTATTTGTGAGTGTGGGTACATTTAGCAGATCAACCAAAACTGGAGTAAAAGCAATGCTTACTACAATTAAGTCTAGTCTTCTCTACCTTTTTAGCTCTTCTATGGATATAACTGATTGCACTTTCATTTCTGCTTCTCAGTCAGTTTGTCTCCGCTGCCTTAAGGGTTTCCGCACAACAATCAATTTTGATGTGTACTAATCTAGCCTAACATTTCTAATCTGATTACAGTTGCTGCGGACCCCTTAATAACTACATGGTGTTCAACGACACGGACGGCTTGTATACATACACCTTTGAAGCAGAGAAAAAGGTCGGAAAATGCCGCCTTGTAGTCTAGGGAGAAGAGGAAATAAGGTTTACAAAGTCTTTGTGCTGCTTCGTTAACTCTCAACACATATGTGCGTGACACATTTGTGATACCCTTTTTATCGAATTTGGTCAGTCTCTCGCCTTCACAAGCAGAAAGTGCTGTCACGATAATCTGACCCCTTTAGCATGGCGTTAAGACAATGTCTTACATGCTGTCCTGGATAATCCTGGGTGTGGGGTCTGACAGGTGTGTGCAGATGGCACCATTTTATAGTGGACATTATATTGAGATTAGTGACCAAAAGGATCGTAGGGTATAATTTATTTTACCACAGATTAGTCAGTTTTGGATTTAAAAATATCCCTTTGAACTGTTTTCATTGATTTAAATAAAACCAACCACTTTCCACTTTAATTATAAAAAACCTGTTCCAACATGTAAAAAGAGTCCCTTTTTGTTTCTTACAGATGTCTTCCTGAAAAGCTTAATCCGTTATACCATGTTTGTGTGGTTTTATTTTTGTTTGACTATTGCCAAGGGATATTTCCATATTTAGGGTCGTTCAGTGGAAATACATGAAAGATGGTATGACATGAAAGGCACTGATGGGTTTGAAGCTTGTATACTCTAATTCAATAACCAAATTTGAATGCTCATGGACAGGTAGGACTGGCACGTTACATGTCTGTTTGACCAATGGGATGCTGCATTTGCTGCTAAATTAACGCACATGTCAAGCTGAAGAGCGCAGGTGTGAATGTGGTACCACCACAGTTTAATACAGCTTCTCCCTGGATTAGTCCATTGGTGTTCTAGCAGCTGTTTCGTTCCTTTCCAAACTGGAGCCACTTTTCCCCAAAACAATGCAAGTACAATGTACAGGCAAACGCCCCATACAACTTGTAATGCATGCAGTAATTGAGTCTTGGTACCGCTCTCGTTCCTGCCACAGGAAGACTGCGTGGCATGCAGTCAGGTACCTCAGGTTCTAACACTGCCGGAGGATGCCACCCTGCAGAACTTGATCGATCACCTCACCGAGAGTGCTAGTTTGTAAGTGTTTGACAAGTACATGTATAAGTGTGGACGCTTGCATTCCATCAAGGAGAATAGGCAGCAGACGATGTTAGACTTTTAGAAGAGGGCCAAATACATGGTTGAAGTGACACAAGCAAAGACAGATTTTCAGACTTTTTAAAGGAGTTTCAGAAAAGATGTTTGACAAGTACTTCCAGATATATGTGACTTGACTTTAAAATGTACATACAATACAGGTACCATTTTTGAAGAGCTAATTTCAAAGTTTTGATAACCAATGTCCCCGAGAAGCAGTTTCATAAAAAGAATTGCTTTCAACTTAAAAGATTCTTCCATATCGAGTCTAGGAAGCCATTTACAAACTTCTTCTTGGCTGTAAAAACTGATAAGTTGTGCTCTTTATAACTGAATAAACCCCACATTTAGTTTCAAAATCTGGTTTATTACGTTTAGATAGCTGTGCCTAAGTCTTTCTAGATGAACTGAAGTAACAATATTCACCTTTCTTACTTGTTTGCTCAGACAAATGAAGGCCCCAGGTATTACCACTGTTGTAAATGGCAAGAACAAGACATTATACATGCAGAACCCGGAAGCCATACGCGTCCGCACCAAGGAAAACCTACCCAAGAAGTTGAAAGGTCAGCTTTCATCCCATCTTACCCACTGATCTATTTTGCTTATGTGGTACTTAGGGCACTGCAGTGCATGTCAACATGCCACATAGTAGCCACGTGGAAATGTGCTTGGTTGTGGCTTGTAGTGTTAGAAACATCTATGGGAAATGGTTCTATCCACTGGCCAGTGCCTTTCATAGGCACGTACAAAGTCGTTGCCATGTAATTTCGATGTGGCTAGTGGCCTAGTTTGCAGTGCGTAAACTTCTGTGGTAATCCTCTCCAATCACCTAGTTTCATATGTCTGAGTCAGTCTTTGAAGCCAAATGTATTACGTAGAGGGCCAATTTTTTCGACTGAATGTGCACAAAAAATTAGCATACCCTATCAATTTGTCAACATTGTTGCCATAGGAGGACGGTACTGCATGGCAACTAAGGCAAGTAAAGTGCCCGCACTTGACTGTACATGTACCTTTTTGATTTCCAACACAAGAGGGCCTCAATGTGCGCAGTGCAAATAAATCATGTTCTTTGTTGAGGGAATTTGACGATTTGTTTGAGATGTTGAAAAGGGCTACCTTACTGCGTGAGATTTTCCATTAGATATCAAGTACATACTTAGTCATCACTTCAGTATTCATCATCGTGAACCTTTCACTGTGCAAAAGTTAATGTCCCCTGCATTCCCTTACCAAACTGTGCTGATATGTCATAGTTAAAGTGTTAAATTCTAGCTCCACACAATAAAACTCTGCGTTTGAATTAGACAAATAGATACTTCTACTCTGTAAGCCTCTGCAATATGGCCACTTGTAGTAGTAGAGAGAATGTGATCACAGAAGGGCTACAGATTCCATTGTATTTTTTGGTTAATCTTATCTTTCTTGCTTCCTGCTTTTCTTGGCAGAACTTGGACTTGAAGAGAAACAGGAGCTCATTGTCGCTGACATTACAGCACCAAATGCCCTCATCTTCTCCCTTTCTTATAAATGAGGGGAGAACAGAACAAAGGAAATTTATACTCCACAGTATTTATTTATACTTTTGACCAGTTTTGTATGTATGCATTGCCTCACTGTAACGGTAGCATTAATGTTAATTGAGTGTTTCAGAGGACCATCACTGTTCACTTAGCTGCGGTGTCGATCACATTTTTGCCAGCTTACTGGAGATTTAACGAACAGCATCACTAATGAAAGCATTGTTTGGTTCCTAATGCACTCCAGCAAGGGGGGGGCTTTTATCGGTATTTGTGTATTGAGATGGTGAGGAATGTAGCTGTATTCTTGTCGTCCACTCGTCAAGTCACACAGGTCAAATGCATGCCAAATTGCACGTCTATTTACGAGTCAAATTGAAATTCATGTCAAATCACCCGTCAGAGTCGAATTACATGTCAAATTGCTTGTAAGATGATTTGCCCGGTGAAGCCACTACAACTACAAGATGTTTGTTCTTACACCGTGTCACAAACTCTAGACACACCAAAATGGTTACTTTGAAGTGTTATTGTCTTTTTTGTTGTTGTTGTTGTTTTTGTTGTTGTTTTTTGAGTTTGTCACAGATGCAACGGCAAGCAAGTCTCTGTTTTTGAAGAATCAAAATAGATACCTTTATCACAGTTTATTCAGTTCACATAGACTCAGCTTATTTACCAGTTCATCATTGATTGGCCCATAATGACTTCAGATTGACTTGTGATGACATAGAGTTGAAAAAGTGACTTGGGGAAAAATATCTTTGGCTCCATTTAGAGCTGCATAATCACTTCTGAACAATTAACTGTTAAAACCAACTGAAACTTCCTCAAACGATCTCCAATTCAGTGTCATTCTTTTGCAGAAAAAATTGAGCTGCCTAAAACTAGGGGCTCCATTCAGGTTACCGAATTTGTAAAACTGAAGTCTGTGACACAGACAAAGCCAAGATTTCAAGTGGAAAGACTCTCCTTGATTTTAACTTTGCCTGTCACTTGGGGGGTGGTTTGGACCCCACTTCGGGGTGGAGACACTTTTTGTCTGCCTGTGAGAGCAAATCACAGGCATTTTCTTGATGCCGATTAGTAGACTGTTGCTAGACCAGCTTGTATGAAGGGGTGTGATCATCGTAAATAGATCATTTCCACTGACATTGTTCATATCTTACAAACCTCATTGATCCGTCATCTTTGATGTAAGCCTTATTTAGAATAGTGTTGTACATGGCTGCGGCTATTCTCAATGGTAGATTATATTACAAACCTGAAGTCTGAGCTACGAGACACTCTATTTGGACATGGCCTTACATCAAAGATGGCAGACTGCAAAGCATTGTGGGAAGTCTGGCATGAAGTTCCAAGGACCATTGCCAGTGGATAACTAGGGTCTACACATTTTTAAAGCAGGAAAAAAGTTGATGCACCACAGGGTCTAAAACGAGGTGCAAGCATTTAATTTTATTTTTGGCATTTGTATAGTTGGTTTAAGAATTCGTATGCCGTCAGTTGCATTTGAAGGTGGCAAAAAAGTCTGTTACAACAGCTGTACTGTGTCACAAGTAGTTGTAACAAATCAGGTAATAAATATGAATTAATAGCAGTCAGACTTGGTCGACTAAATGTTTGTAGATGCACACAAATTGAAGATCTTGAAATGTTCACATAGAGATCGAGATCTAAATGAAGTGTAAGTTTGGAATATATTTATGCATGTATACTCAGCGATAAATTATGAGACATCTTCATCTTGTCCTGTGAGCCGTGAAAGTTGACCAAGAGAGGGCACAGTTGTCTTTGCAATGGAGGTTCCTTTGGTTGGAACTGAACTTCACTGGTTCATGAACAACTATTAAATGCACATGTTATGGTCACAACACAATGAACACTCCTGACCAATATGGCTCTTTTCAACCAATGAGGGGGTGCTTCTGCTCGCGGCAGATTGTTTGTTCATCAAAAGCAACCAGTCAGTCGGCAGACGTAGTCCTAGTGACTTGGCAGGATGGCGCCAGGGGTCATGTGATATTTATACAGACCCGTTTCACTCACGGGATGCAAGACACTGGATGAATTGAATTTGACCACATTAGAGTGCTGCTAGGAAATTATGGTACTCCCCAATGATTAAATCCACGACAGAATCTCTAGTTATTCATCAATTTTCAAGTGGGATGCACTTTCAGCTTCTTGTGGCTCCACAGCACAACCAAGTTTCTTTTCCCTAGATTGTTTCTTGCTATGTTTAAACTGAGAATTTTGTATCTCATGATGGACATCACATAAGGTGGCTGGTTCCACCTGCTATTCTGCTATTCATCGTGCAAAAAGGGTCTTTATACACGTGAGGAACGTCGTGTAAATACAGCAACCTAAAATTCAACTCCAAGATCTTTTTTATGGCACTTGTAGAAAGGCGTATTCAGAAGTTGAAATGATTGGGTTACAATTTTGTTTTGATGAGATGGCCAACTGAGTACCTAATGAACAAAAGAGTATTTCAAAGTGATGGTTGTCTACGTCAGCACAGTTAAAAGAAAAAATCAATTAACTTTGTTGCTCAGATTTGACTGGTGTTGACAGAGCATGTCAATACATCAACATAAGGTTTCCACCCAACATGGGATTTTTTCCCACTTTGAATAATAATTTGTGACTTCTCTAGTGCCCTTCTTCCACTTGAGAGGCATTCGTTTTTATGCTTTAAAGATGGCTTGAGTGTTTGATTGAAAGGGAAGTTAGCTTCAATCATTGGATGAAAGCCAACTCCTCCCTGCCAACCTTCCTTCACGGAACTGACAATGGATCAAATTTGCCGGACCACATTAGCCCGGTAAGGTTTGGAGGTTTAGTAGGAGCAGAATGGAGCACAGAGCAAACAGAGCTGTCATCAATGCACTTGCAGAAGACAATTCATCATATTTTTGCTTTTGATGGGGGACTTTGGACTGCTTATTCCAGCAAGAACACTGCTACCATAGTCTGTCGAACTCTGGAATTGGCAAACATGTTTTCGAGTCTGTGGGGAAATAAATGTATGCAAGAATTGCCCAGTATGGTCATTTCCAAAAACAACCTGTTTTTAAAATGAGCTTTAAAGTTAATTGATCACCTGAGTAAAGGCTGATCAAGAAGTCAAATGCTAATTTGTCAGGAATTAGACGTAGACCACAATAAATGAGTTGCCTTTTGCTGTAATCCTTTTCAAGCTGGACCAAAGAAAATTGTTGAATACCTGAGGTTTTCAAGTCCAAGCTTTCCGGAAATACAAGGACATGTAGCACTGAGTCTTTGAAACTTCATTTACATCTCAGGAGCAAAGCCATTTTCTTTTCATTCCATACTGCATACACAGTCTTGACATACAAGTTTACGCTTTTTTTCTCTATAACTGACAGGTCAAAATTACAACTTTGGGTGAAGTTTTGGGGTTGCAGCAAAGGTGTGGGGGAGTAAAATAATATTTACGAAGCACAATAATTGACACAATATTTGCATTGTTGCTCCACTTTATTCACATGACTGTGAAAATATAATAATCTTTTTAAAAACAAAAGAAATATAAGGAAAACAATTTTAATAAGTCACCACACTTAAAAGTTAAATTATAACATTTCTGTCATAATAAAGTGCCTCAAACTGGTGAGGCAACAGCTTACATTGCTTGGAACTAACAAAGACACTCAAAGCAGGTTTTACAGTTAAAGTAAATGGTACACAGCATGTTTGCGCAGTATGTGTAACCAAGCAACAAAGACTGGATAAAATCTTTAGAAGAAGTGGGGGTACTATAAATGTATCAATTACCCTGATTGGTAAGAGCAGTGTGCCGGGCAACAGAAAGTTTCATCATTTTAAATGTAACGTCTGAATGAGCCCATGATGAACAGAGCATGAAAAATGGCCCTACATCTGTGTGCCAGTGTGTGTTAGCGAGCACTGCATTTAACAAACAGGAGCAAAGGCTCAACGTCATCGAAATCAGAAATGGCTAGGGACCTGTTATTCTGTTTTTCTCTGTGAACAATGTAGAATGTTCTCTACCAATAAATTATTATCGACAATATGTATAAAATTCCCTTCAAACAGTAAACAAAAAACAAAGCGAAAATTAATGATGAGAGCTACCTCCAACTTGGTTGAACTGCTAAACAGAATTGATGGTTAGCACACTGATGTGTTAAGCTAAAAACAGTTGGGAGCCAGTTAGAAATTGTTTGCATTTCACATGAATCTTTGGCTGGTAACCCTCTTTTTGGATAAATAAGCTCAGCGAATCTCCGGGCATAGGAGTTATACAAAATTAGCCCTAGGTATGGTTTTGAAAAAAATGATCCATTTGTGCACATTCAGACGAAAACTGGTTGTGCATACTAGGCATGATACGAATGCTAGCCAATGTGCACGTAGTATGATGGGTCCTACTTCACTCTCTCTTGTGACTGACTCAGTTTCATCGACTGTTCCTGCATGGAGTCCAGGGGTATGCATGACCAAGATACCCTGTGTGCCATCAATAATGCCCTGAATCTGTGGCAGAAACAGCTCCACAGCATGAACGCTTGCCATTTCTTTTCGGATGATGGACGTTCAGCCACAGATCAAGTGAGCATCACTGCTCAGCCAGTTCTGCCTTGATGTCAACACTGCTTGCATGTACAAATCAAATGAGTAGTACTGATGGCTCATGAAATGCAAGTTGATGTTCATTGTTTTGATTTTAGCAAAAATCTTGCAGTTCATGTCATTTTTTCTTATTTTTTCTGACCACTGTCCATCCATCCTCCTCATCCTCTGCTGGCTGAGTTTCTGTCAAACAACAAAGAGGCAATAAGGTACCCCAATGAAACTCCTGAAATAAATAAAATAGGCCATTTTTTGTTCCTTGTGATCAACATCAGACTGAATATTTTTCGATAAGAATTTTTTTCTCATAGCTTGCCGTAGCCTAGAAGACAAAAGGACCCTAAATGTTTAAGATGTTATGCTTAACTTATCAAATGCAAGCGACTTTTCACAGTGCCGTACTTGTAATCTCACCAGTCCTGCTGGGTTGCTCTTCACTGGGTTCTTGATATCCATTCACCGTTGGTTCCCTACTACCACTGGTACCCACATCCATGTTGCCCATCATTTCGTGCAGAGTTGGTGGAACCTCACCATCCTCCATATCCTAATTTGGTAACGGAATAGCAACAGAGGCCAATATTCCTTAACCACTTCCTGCCGGGGACTCCGGACTCGGAGATGTATGGTTTATATGCATCGCCGGGGTCTCGGACAAAGGAAACAGGGCCCTGTAACAAAAGACCGTACTCCGAACAAAAGACCAGGCAGCTGGGAATTATCGACATTTTTCACTGTCAACAGTTGTGATAATCCAGCCTTGTTTTGAAACCGTATACCAGGGTTTGGGGCATTGAGAGCAAGCGGATTACCATTGGGGACAAAAGCGCTCCACCACCACGCGATGAGCCACACAGCACCGCTGCACGTTAATCTTGCCCCTATTGAAAAGAGGTCAGCAGTGCACTGAGCCAGGTTCGTGAACAAAAGAAAGTTACATAACACCGCACAATCTGGGCTCTTTTTACAAGGCTGCAGGCCTGGCTGAAATACTTGGGCGTCAATGAAGGTCACCTGTCAACTTAGAGTAGTGCCTAAAGATTACTTCCTGTGGCTATAAACGACCGTTTTAAATGAAATGATGAATTTTTGAAGGATTTTGAAAATGGAAAAAATGACAGTCATGCCGGCCCAGCATCATCAACATTGAAAAATGCCCCGGCACGAAGTGGTTAATGTGTTGAACAAAACACGTACACGTATCTAGAAGTAAACACGTCTCGTGTTTTTCGAGTTCTAAAGACAAGTATTTGATTTCATCCTCATCACCTACTGTAAAGAACATACGTTTATTGAGCAACGCCCTTCAGAAATCAAAGTCTACTGTCTGACAGTTTTAATCCACTCTGTGTGCTCCCTTCATGTAAAGACTACAGGCATTGAGGTCAGGCTGTTGTATCTGCACCTAACCACAGAAACACTTGTCACTGGCACATATACACACGATGAAGAATGTCGGTTTGACTGAACTCTTAGATTGCTGGGATTTGTTTGTTTCTTAACGAGGGTGGCATAGCTCTCTCTGGAACAGTGGAGGCTGGGGCAAAAGCTCCAGAGTAGCAGATCGACAGACCGTCAAAGAGTGGAAGGGGTCAATTCTGAGGCATTCTAAGGTATCTTCCCCATTTACCTTTCCCCCTATGCTGCACCGGTCAAGTACAAAACAGCCATGAGTCATTCGGCCTTAGGTCAAGCCACAAGCTATGCAAATGGACCAGCAAAAGCATTCATCCTGCCACTTGAGAGTGGACTCCTGTCTGAAGTTTAAAAGCCCCCTCTGATGGACTCCACCACAACACTCACAGCTTGTTTACCAAGACTCAGATGAGGACAATCGACACAGCAATACGCATGCATGTTGTTTTTGAAGTCGTTCTGTTTTTTCTCGACTGTTACCCAACACATTGCCGTGCGTATCAGCTCCTAAAAGTTAGCCCAAAAGTCTGACTGTGGTAGCCTGGCTGCCACACTGTTTGGCAATAGATGTATGCGTGTACAGTGCCATTCGAAACATACCTCTGGGTCTTGGCTGGCTGCTGCCTGGCAGAACCCCAGGCTAGCCTTGGGCATCTCTTGGATTCTCTGGACTACTGTAGCATGCCGTCCCGAATGGCAGAGGTCAAAATTGCTGCAGATGACTCGAGAAATCTGCGTGGCAAAAAGGAAATTAGAGCAGTAAACTTAACTCCACTACAGCCAACGTCAAGTTCACGGTTCTGTAATAGGGGGGGGGAACCCTGGCAAACCCTTAAGGAGTTTCACAAGCAGGGCACTCAAGTGTCAAAAATGGTGTAGTACTGCTATTGGAGTGCCCTGAAGCGTGGGGGAGGAAATTCATCAGCAGTGAAGCGTGATGCAGAGGGTAACTACTTGTCCCTACCACTGCACCGTGGGGGAAATGTTAACTTTTGGCCCTTCACCGTTCCAACATAAAAATTCACATCTCCCAATGCAAATAGGAAATCTTATGAATAAGTTTAGCTCGGTGCCTGATGGTTATTGACTTGAACTAGTCGGCCACCCTTGGCAAGGTCGCTGGTTGAGTGGTAAGATGCCCGCACTAGTAAGCATGTCACTGGTTCGAGTCCCACTTGAGTAAGCTTGCAAATATTTCATAAGCCCTTGGATGAACCTGAGTACATATATACAGTAATATAAATATACGACGTCGATGAAGGGCAATAATTCCCAGCATGACAATAACCCGAGTGAACCATGCAAAAGACTTAAGAATGACTTGAAAGTGGGAAGCCACACTCTACGGGCTATTTAATGAATTGTTGTCTCGTAACCGTCGAGTCAAACACCTGCAAGGCAGGTTTATGAATACCGGGTCTGCTCTTTCTACATCACAGCCATCTTTTTAACCAACCAGAGGCTGGTGAAACAAACTATGGCTGGCCATCAGTGTAAATGCAAAAGAATAATTCATAAAGTGTGAACAAATCTACACAGCAATCACAAATTATACAATAAAGACTACAATTAAATACTAAATATGGCCCTCTTTGAAAGTAACAGGATAAGTGTACAAGTCGAGGTGAAACCTGATATACCAAGGGTGACATTTCTGGAAACCTTTACTGCCCATGTGAGCTATAGACAATGTAAGTAAAGTCTTTTCTCTTCAACCCTCCTATGCTGAAGTCACTCTTCGGGTCACTTGGTAAACAGCTCAAAGTACCTAAGCCGTGTTGTGTTGTGCACTGCACCAACTGTCTCTCACAGG
>NW_019091368.1:2269663-2337814 GCF_001949145.1 Acanthaster planci
ATCTACAGTGTACACTCTGAACCTGTGCATGTTTGAGTTCCATATAGAAACTACATGCTCACCAGTGACTGTGGGCATTTGTGCACAATTGTGCTGTAAAACCATAGGAGGGTTAATATCTTGAGAACAAACAAACATCTATGATTTACCACAATCAGACTGCCATCCTCTGCCCTGGTGTCAAATTCATTGTCCAGGATTTCGGCAATGAAGTCTTGCAACTCCTCTGGTTCAATGCCCTCTGTCAAATGGAAGAAATCAAATTATTGAGGCACCGTCTCCAATCAGACGTCTACTTTGCAAGCCTTGTTGTTGAACACAATCCTTGCCTACACATCATCAGTTTTCACAACAAAACACTTGTGTTCTCATCGCATGCACATGTATTTCCTGAAAAGACAGAGAGTACTGTATTCTACGTGTAAAATCAACTTTTCTCTTCCATACCTAGAAACACTGTGAGTTACGAGATCATTTAATTCCTGCAAAGTGGAAGATTTTACAGGATTCAGGAAATTTGCCAGGCACAAGACAAAAGTAGAGAAAGTCATTAAGTTCATTTGACATCAATTCATGGGATGGCAGAATTCCAAACGATCTTACCATTTTCTTGGAACCAGTTGTACACCACATCCACCATCCACAGTGCCTTCTCCCTGCTGTGGACTCCACCGTACCCGTGGCTCACTGCAAGCTATCGAAGGCAAAAACAGGTATGCAAGAGTTGAATTCCTCCAGCAAAAATCCAAACTGCCTGTCGGATCAACACTGTTCAACTGCTTGAGTCGGTGAGCTGCTGGCAGGATCAAGCTAGTTTTAAATCCTTTCTATTCACATACAATCTAATAGTAAAAATATCATATTAGTACAGAATATTGCCTCCTCTGCCCCCAAAATGCAGCATCACCTTAACCTTTGCATGACCAGATGCAGCAAAAGGCAACAGGTGTACAAATCGGGTGCACTGTGTTGCATTTGGCAGTCACCAGTGGCCCAACAAACTGCCCATGTCAGGAGCTGGTTCCATTGAACAATGCCACTGTTGGATCCTGCGACGGCTGGAAACTGCAGACTCCAAGAATGATTGGCCTCTGGGATATCTGACTTGTTGAACCTTATTGACTTGGGCAGGGAAGCCACTTGGACATTTGATGCACAATGGTGCATCTTGTACAATCTATGGCCAAAATATCCAAGGTATAAACCAAAGACAGGACTCAAGGCTGGGTGCTGGGTAAATGTTTGGATGACCAACGATTTTTCCCAGTTCTTTTAATGGTCTTAGTCTTATTAGGATAGGATAATCATGACAATATGACCGTTCATGATACAACTGTCTTATTTTGCTAAAATTTATCTACATGCTTTAGGTTATAGCAATCAATCATGCAGGAATAGGTTCCAATTTCACTGGCTATAGCACGCATTTGTCAACTGATGAGTGATAAAATGCTTCTTCAATTTTGGAGCTATGGCAGAATACCCTGCCACTCTAAACTATCCCCTCCCCCCCTGAAATCACTGGTTACTTGTGTACAAGGTGGAAATCCCCCTAAGCCTTATCGCAAATACTGCATGGGTGATTTTGCACAATGGAAGGCATTGTGGGAAGGAAAAAGGGGCAGGATAAGGCTTATGAGAACAGTGTGACATTTTCACCTCATAGCCAGTTACAACCATGACAACAAGGGTTGATCATGCAGGGTGCTGGGATTGGGTATTCTGCAACCATGGAGGAACATGCCGCAACTGAAGATCAATACTAGGCCTACAGATACTAGGCCTAAGCCCATGGCAGAATTCTTTCTCACAAGTGCCTTATCATTTGTCTGTTTATGACGACCAATTCAAGTTTCTTGAATATAGCATCTCGCCATATCACGCGGAACTCTAATCTCCGCCCTTGCGATTGCGCAATTGCCTGGCTAGGGAGTGTACAGCTACATATATGTACATGGTAAAAAAAAATACACAAGCAAGCCTTTTGAAACGTAAGGATGTAGGATTGTTATGGTTCGAGAATGAACACGACATGGTGCAATTTTTACATCATATATTACAACATTCTTCACTTTTGTCATATCACCTGAAGAACTGTCCACCCATCCAAAATACTCGATATACTTCTTCGAAAAACTCCAAGTGGTGATTCACTGGAGGCCGCCATCTTGCACGCTGTGGAGTTATCTCAAAAAGCTAGGGCGCCCCCTCACAGATTTCTCTTGTTATTGACAAGCTTTTTCAGATACCTTTCATATACTAGCAGACAAATCAAAGGATACGTAACTGAATAGAGAAGTGATAATAAAATAGCCGTTTGGGGCATTTAGATTCATTTTGGCGGGGAAAGGTTTTAAAAATACCCGATCGACAAATTCATAAGCTAAATGCATAGACCTAATATTCAGGCGCGGCCACTCTCCTGCTGGCCCTCGGCACCTGTTTAGATAACACAAAACGAACCTGGGGAGGAAATGGTCGCTGAAGGTAGAATAAAAGAACTTCATAGGGAAAAACGATAAAAGTGAAAAAGAGAACATGAATATAATTGTATTTTCCATCTTACCCTGACATGTATGTGTGATCAGTACTTTGTACTCATTGCTTCTCGAGTGCTATGGGGGAAAACAGTCCAGATAGTTGGCAGGCATTCTTCTCACGGGGCAGAGGATTGTAACCCACGACCCAAGCATAGCACGTTTAACCAATAGACCACCAAGAGTTCCCAGCGACAAGAGGCCGGTTCGAACCCCTTAAAATCAGAACTATTGAACGAAAGAATATCAACTGAATGTCAATCTTTAAAACTGTCCTGTGACTGTATTGATGCTGCATAAAATCACTGATGTCTCTCTTCAGCGATCTGTTGACAGAACATCGCTCAAATAAGATACACAACGATGCACTCCTGTCGTGTGTACGTCATTAAAGGGGATTTACACATTTCCTTTATTGGGGGTTGTGGATGGATCATCGGTGGCTTTTTCCTCAGAGTAGAGGAACGAGAGAATGAAAAACAAATTTGAACAAGATTGTCTGTTGTTTGTATATTCTAACGAGTCCTTCAAGTCCAACAAAAACCTGTATTTTGCTCTGAATTAAGATTCGATTTGGTCTCTCGTGGCTGGTCGCTTGGTGATGCCGTGCTGTTCAAGGCAATGCGTTGGAATGCTCCTCTAAAATATTGCTCTTGGATTGTTTTCCTTGCAGAAGTCGGGAAACGGGAAGTAGTCCTCAAAGGGCCTAGGTGTTCAGATAAATTGCAAAATATACATTCCTTTTCTTTCTTAGAGTCAGGGAAGACGTGTAGTGGGCCGGGAACCCCATGAAACGTCAGAGGAGTCATTTGTGGAAGCCAGTAACTGCGATTCCTTGAGAATTTCGGGAGTCTATGCGCCAGAACGCTTGGCCAACACCGTTTAACTTGCTTGTGAAATACCCTCACCACTTTTCTACATTTTACTAGTCACAGAACCCTCGGGGAGAAGACGTCCCTTTTTGAACATAAATCGAATAATGCCAAAATGTACCTATTAAATCTCCCCCGAAAGTTTTCTTCTTAACTCTACAAACTGGCCATTTCATAAGTTAGTTCCCTAGTTACTCTGCTTGGAAACGGCACAGAGCAGCCAAATAACATCGCCTTTTATAGAGTGACCGTAAATTCGTAAGAATTCCTCTAAAGACGTTTTTCAAAATGTAGCTTTAAAGTTATTTTTTTAATGTGATTTTTTAAATTAATGCGTTGCTTTTCTCCCTCAACAAACTGCTCCAAATGGATAGATTTTGCATCTACAATGGACTCGTAACTACCAAAGCAGGATTTGACGAAATTAACAGTTATCAAGCCTTGCCAGAACTTTTTACAAGAAGGGTCCTATCCAGCGCACCTGTGTTATTTTACTGAGAGCGTCTAAAATTGCGGGATCGGGGACAGGCACTCTCGCAGTTGATGGTCGGATTCGCGTAGATTTTCGGCCCCGTGCAACGACACTACCAAAGATGCAAATTAAAGTAAACAAGTACGTTTGCAGGATCTACCCAGCTTCGTACATGTCGAATACTATCTAAATAACAGGTTTTAAATCTACAAAAAGCAGGGGTTTTTTTTTTGTTTTTTTTTATAGCTTTCCGCGGCTTGGGGACAGTCCCAGGCAAGTTTGAGCCTGGGCGTGATACCTCCGCAGTCATGATTTATTAAGAATCATTGAGCTAGCCAAACCACTGAGTAATAAAAAGGAACCCATGTTGCATCAGGTAGATTCACTCTCATAGGCTGAAGACTGAAAGACACCCATGCGCTGGTAATTTCTGATTGCCTTTTCGACTTGGCTACAAAGTGTCGACTCACCGGGACTTCTACATCCAGGCGAGGGACAGATGCACATTTGAAGGAGGGTGGCTCGTCATCGCCGTCGACAACGATGTCGAGCAGGACAGTGGGTCAGTGACTTCTATGGCATACCGCCTGTAATGCTTAGTACTGGGTTGGGCAAGTTGTAAGGATCGATACGATGGGCGCGTTCGTGATTCGCCTCCAAGAGTTTGCAACGCGGTGCGCCCACTCACAATGCGCGACATCTGTCGACCCAATGCGCGTTTGGGAAGGGTCGACAGATTTCGCGCACCGTGATCGGTCAACGCGATCTAAGAAAATCTAAGAAAGATCTTAGAATATCTAAGAAAAATGTTAAGAAAATCGCCTATCTTGGTCTAGCTGGAGGACTCACATAACTCACTACAGGCCAGCCCGTTGGAAAAACGTCCGACATACCCTGCCTTTTAGAAATTCGTCCAGGGACAAATTTACCGATAACTTCGCATGATCTAAACGCGTAATTTTGGTATCTGTATTAAACTGTTATTGTCACCAACTGACATGTCAACAATTTTTAAAAGCATCATAACTTTAAATGTTTGCCGTTAGGGCGGCTCCGCAGATGACGTGCAGCTGCTCCCAGCTCTCTCCAACCACATTATGTTTGTGAAGCATTTAAATCCCAAAATCCACGGTACTTTGACATCAGCGAGGTAACATACACGTATAGTTCAAATAATTAGCAAAGCTTCCAACCGCAACCCAACTTGGACGAATGGAAACCTACTGGGGTTCAAATCTGACAAATCTGACATAGAGTGTTTGGTATGGTCAAAAAGCAAATTAGCTTAATTTTTAAATTGATTCGTGTCCAGAATTGAAGGTCATTCTTGACCTAGTTCATTTCCAATATTATATTTTAGATATAGTCTCTCTATTTGTAGTTTCAGTTCTCTGAAGCGAGGCTTCATGTAATTTCCCACCCCAAAAATAAAAATCCATTGAAAAGTAATTGATATACAAGTATATATTTCTGCAAATTGTGTTTTATTTCCATTGCATGATTGTATCAAATGAATGAAAATTCATTAGAAAGTCATTAATATATTAGTTCTGATACAAATTTCCATTCATGGTGCATAAAATACACTCTTGCATTCTCAAAAGCATAAAAACGGAGCAAAATGTTCAAATCAGCAAATTTTGTGCGCAAGAAGGAACGTGACAGATCAAGATTTATTTTAAGCTGCAAGCTTTCAGTCAACTGGGAAACTTTGAAAACCAAAGCATGCAGTTAATTCATACTTTTAAAAAATTGTGACAAAATATCAAGGCTCACTTGTTGAACATGAAGGCAGCATTTTTCAAGATAAATTTGTGCTTTGATCACTTCAAAGATACTACACCAATAACTGGGTATTGTATGAATAGCCAACTACAACTACTTTTGCCATTCAAATCTTCCACTCAACCTTAGAAAAACATGTTTTCTTTTAAATATGACTTCAAAGTTACGAGCAGAGGAAGGCTAGCCCTTTTACTGGTTCTTATGCGAAACGCCAAATTTCAAACATTTGATGTGCCAAAAGGCAAATTCAGAGCCAGCTTTTCAGATGGCCTTTTTTTGGGGGGGAGGGGTTGAATGCAAACAAATTTGGAATATCTTTGTACATTTTAATGGCCTACGAAGGGCACGGCCACATTCTGCAGCTTTTTACACACTTTTGGAAAGAGGAGGATGAAAAGTTCTCACCCAGTGCTAAATTACCCTTGTTTGGAAATTTGCCAAGTATTGGCTAGTTAAAAGTTACTAGCTCAAAAAAGTCATGCCATGCATCGTACGTGCCTGGTACTCAACTAGTCTCTGCTTTGCAAGCATTGCCGCTTGGCAGTGCTGTGAAATTGGAGGGGGGGGGCAGTCCCAATTGGAATTTGTTGTGGGTGGCGGCCAAAAGTGTTAGATTTTTCTCAAACAACCCTTTTTGAACTATCTTTACGGTGCTTTTCACATGCTTTTGGAAGGAAGGAAAAGAAGAAAGACCCCCAAAATTGCCTTTCTCTTATTTAACAAAATAATTGTACTCTTTTTCTTTTACGGAAGAGGGCCATGGCATCCATTGCCTCCCCCCCATAAAAAATGATCCGCCATCAATGTTACATTTTAATGATGTCAATGGTTTTCACAGACTGCACTTCAAATACCAAGGAAACATTTCTAACCGGGGCACTTTTCCAATACTCAGCTTTGTCTCTAAAAGCAATCCCCGAATGGAGGCCAACAGTGTTTTTCAATTAAATAGAAATAGACTGTACCTCGATATTTGGCTCTGTGGCATGTTGTACAATGTTTTGTAGGCACCACTAGACAAATTATTGAGCCAAAACAATTCATAGTCAGGGGGTTCAAACGAGGCAAAGCCTGAGGCAGAGGACAAAGCGTAGTGTTGAAAAAAAAACCTATGAAAGCAAGTCTTGCTAAACGCAGACTGGAGCCTGAGTAGACATGTGGCAGTAGCATAACGCAGTACCTTACACAGGCAGATAGAGTTTTTACAGTGGCAAATCCACGACTGACTTACTTTAGACCTTCTTGCAGGAAGCTACAAACTTTACTGTTTTGAAAGAAAGCAGCGTTTATAATGGTATACATAAAAAATGCCACTCTAAAATTTGGTAATAATTTGAAAATAAACAAAACTGTCACTTTTATATGAGTTGGTCTTGGGTACCTCAGCATTTAGTGGGTTCCTCAAAGTAGTAAAGAAAGTGTCTTGTCAATATTGCATTATGTGTATTGATGATAAAAATCTCGAGAAACATCAAGTAAAGAAGTAAGTTTAAATGCTAGCACCAACGAACAGTATTGTTAAAAGCAACAAGGCATTTCAACTATCAAAGAATCTTTTGAAAGACTGAAAACGAAAAAAGAATTATAGAGGAAAAAAAGACTTTTGAACCCAGCTCAACCACTTCCACCAAAAAAACCTCATCGGGGAATTTCACCTTGGACTTCTCTTTTCCAAGACGTAGATCTTGGGCTCCATCTTGATGTAAGGGCTCTCCCGCAAGCTAATGCCAGAGAAGCCCTGTACGACAGCCACGATGTTGTGGGTGGAGCGATAGGGCCTGACGGCACTGCTGACGTCCGGCCGGGATGAGGCACCAACGCAGAGGTGGGTGAAGGCCATTACGTCCGGCCCCCCAGGTGGCAAGTTTTCAGTCTTGTTGTATCTGAAGGTGCGATAACTACTTTTTCTTACACCGGGGTAATAATGCAGGGGGTGGGCTTGTGGTGGGTGAGGGGGGGAATTCAGAGAGGGGCCCAAAAGTGTTAAGGACTTCTTTCAGTACACTTTATGGGCTTTCGAGGGTGTAAAACTAAATTTAGGGGCTCTGCACGTGCTTGGAGGAAGGGAAATTAAATAGTCTAAAAAGCCTCTTAGAGTATTTTGGCAGAAAAAAAGACTGCCTGCTTTGAGGGGCCAAGGGGTATATAGGCCCATTTTTTTGGGTTGTGCACTGGCAGTCTTTGAAAGTTCCTCAGTGATTTAGTTTACATGACTTTATTTGAGATCATTTTCCGAAACCATCAGCAAAGACCATGTGTTAATAATACACAAGTTTAATATTTTCCCTCTAAAAATGCATATATAACCCATCAAAAGAGTGACTAAAACTTGCAAAATACTCAGAATTCAACTTGTTGATAAGACTTTTTTTTTTCAATGTGAAGGATCAGTTACTGCCGATGACAACTGGAAGTGATGGCAGGCAGTCACTTACATCCAATGTCTGTTGACTTGAGTGAACCTGGTTACACCAGTCTGGGCTGTTGCAACATCAATGTGGACGTGAACATGAGCTGCCATATGAACAAGGATCAAAATTTCTTCAATTAGAATCTTCCGATAACATACCACAATCCCGACAAGAACTCCTCAAAGGCACTAAAACACTCTTGTTGAGTCTGTGCAATTTCACGAAGCATGAACTTTGCCTCCGAGACAAAAATCTCAACACGAGCTCTCCAGCAGGATGTGAACCAGTTTCGCCGGTGGGAGAAGGCAGAGACAACCTGAAAACCCATTTGTAACATAAGCAGTGGCATAACAGGAGGGGTGAAATTTTGGGGAGGGGGGCACCCAGGGGGCACACAATTTTGTCCAAGGGGACGCCAAAAGAAAATGAACTGCAGCTTGTATAAAGGTTGTGTGATTTCAAGAGGGGAGAGGACACTGACATGGGGGGGGAGGTAGGCACACCCTCTTCTCTCCTAATTATGCCACTGGGCACACCTGACCAAAGATTGTATAGCGCCAAAGGCGCAAGATGGATAACCCTGCCCCAAAATGTAATTATCATGGGCGCCATTTGAGCAAGCGAATTCGCCTGCGCAGTTTACGGTAATGCTTGGGTGCAGGCTCACCAGGTGCACGTGCCTGCTGTGGCACCTGCGCCTGTGCATTAATGTGCATTGCGCACGCGTATCGCTTGCTCAAATGGCGCCCATGTGATTACAACGTTTTACGTGTATTCACGGTGAAGTTTCCGATCTTGCGCTGCTTCGCAGCGCTATACGATCTTTACGCCTGACCAAGCAACCTGGACATAGTGGATGACAAATACTTGCTGATCAAATTTGACTTCATCAGAGTTCAGCCCGCCCAAACCCCTCATACCTGTATCTTGAGGTACTGCATCATGAAGCTTGGTGAGTGCGACCCCACCGGGGTAATTGTGATGGGAAACCACCAAGAAGGCTAGGGTGGCTGCCATATTGACCAGGAAATGTCCTATGACCCCTACGGCCAGTAGCTTCATGAACACTGACTTGCTGAAATGCCTAAATCTAAAAGAAACAAAGAGAAAAGGGAAAAGAAAGAGACCAAGAACTTGAATTTACAAATTTAGGGAACACAGCTCTAAATAAAACAGTGGATAAATGAGTAAACCTGAAATTAAATATTTATAGAGCATTCCTAACAGAAAGGCCTTTTCACTGAATGTGTAAGCAAAACACGTCTGTTTGCACACAGTGTCCAATGGTATTGTTTTGCTATAGTTATAAAGAGGTAATTGGAGAAGCAGGTCACATAGAACAATGTGGGTCACATGCATATCATACTCAGAAAGTTCACAGTACGTATTTTATGCATCCTGAGTATAATATGCATATGACGCATGTCATTCTATGTGACTACCTTATAAAGATGACCAAATCAATTGACTTGAGCAGGACACGTTTTCAAAACGCACTCTGAAGAAACCTCAAAGAGAAATTATGTACTTACATCATTATCCAGGTGAACTGAAGTAAGATTTGAACCTTTGAACCACAGGTGTTCCTGCAGGTTGCAGGTTCATAGCCTGCTCCAATAAATCACTTTGGTAATCTTCATAATTACTACGGCAAATTCAACTTGGCAGTTTTACTTTTTAAAAGAGACGCAATTTCAGCCTCCAATTTTCTGTGCCAAAGTCACTGATTTGTGGGTGATGTGGAAACAGCAAAAGAGAACAAGATTCTTCTTTTAAACATGATATATCCACAAGTCAGACCAAGTCCAAATTACCTATCTGTGGCTGAGAACAATACATGTACCTATGGAAGCCATTAGTTAGTGACTCCTTGAATTTCCTGCCCACCTGTGTGTTTTATCAAGCATCAGCCATGTCATTCAGACATAGCCCCCAATTCAAAAGAACTACAGAGTGCGAGCCATTTACTCACATATAAGATATTGCAACTGCCGCAGCGGTATTTAGCATGGGGAACACGTAGATGATGAATCGTAATTCTTTGTGCGGCAGAAACGAGTACAGGAAAACGAAACCCATCGGTGGTAAGAGAAAGCGCCAGACCCGCCGGTCCACGAAGCAGCCAACGGGAACCAACATGAGACTCGCAGCCATGGCCCTGGGTATTGCCGAGTAGAAGTACCACATGAAAGGAGATGTCTGATTGGTCGAATCAAGGATTAAAAACAGGCACTGAAATAATTTTTTTTTCTTTGACTGTGATCTAGAGTTGAAGAAATTCTAAAAATATTTTACGAACTTAACAAGCACAGTTGCTCAGAAATCAACACACCAGTGAAGGGAAGGAAAGTTGTAAATCCTGCCAGCAAGCTAAGAACCCACTGTGGGATAATCAAAAAAGCAACTGCTGTGCTTATGCACGACTATTTGGTTTTATTAGTAAGATAAGGTGACCTATGACCTCCGTTTCCAAGGATACACCCCAGTTGCTGCTCTTGTTGAGTACAGTGTTGTACCACAACACTGCGCCTTCGGGCCATAACCAATACTGCCAGAAGAAGGAATCTGTCAGCACGGTTGCACCTGTAGGGATAGGATGCCATTTCAAGCCATATCTCTGTAATTTTCAGAGCCATTTTAACCAAGACATGAAAGTCAAATCCCAAACAACTGGAATTCCCTATTCTGTCTGTATACACTAATAATCAGAGAGATTTGCACAGAAAAAGACCGTCAAGGTAAACAAGTGGGAAGGTACGTAAACATCTCCAATGCAAACATTACCCTAAAAGGGTCAGGTGTTTTAAGTTGAACCTGCTCACAGATAGGGCAGGGGAAATCCTGCACCAAAAGATATCAGCTGTCCAGTGAACAATCCTTTTTTTTTTAACTTAGCATGCATGGAAAGACATCCACTTGAAGCTATGGTCGTTCACGCTTCCACTGGTGTCAGTCTGTGCCCTAAACGTGCCAGTCAGTGTGCAAGCGTGCAGCCAACCTCTTTGGAAAAAAAGTTGGCATTTTCCGAGTACAGCATGTCTGCTTTCCATAACACTGGTGTCAAAATGACCACATATACGGCTTGACATATGGAAAATGCACGGTGACGAAATAGGGAAAAATACGGTGAAGGGGAGGAGGGAGGAGAAAGATAGAGGAGGGGTCATTCTGCTCTTCCCCGAAGCTCTGTTAGGGCTGAAAGGATTGGCTGCCACAGATATCAGTGCAACTGGGCACTGGGGAGAACAAAGGTAAGGTGAATGAAGACTCACCCAGGCTCAGGACACCACCAACAGTCCCCCAACCTAAGAGCGACACCAGGCCCAGCCGGCGAGACAGCAGCTCCTCTAGCAGCATCAGGCCCAGCAGCAGGCAGAGCTCGAAGCGGAAGGCCAAGATGGCGAAAGCCGAGAGCAGGATGAAGTCGCGGTGATCCCGCTGCATCCAGGAGCTGATGGCCCGGAGAGCTGGAAAACACAAAAGATGCTGAACTTTGGGCCTGTTTGTTACTTGCGGATCCGAATCTCGCTCGGTGATCCGTCATTGGTTTACCAACATCAAAACCCACCTAAATGATGGAGCAAACCAGCGTCGGGATCACTAATCAGGATCCAGATTCGTGTGAAATAAACAGGCCTTTGCCTACCTGCTTTGTGGATTCCTGCCATGTACCCTACAAGAGCCAGTCCCTCCACGATCTGGGCTATCCAATGCCAAATCATTTTGCAGCTCGGTATGCATGGAAAAACACTCACTGTAAATTCATCTGTGAGGTTTCAATTCAATCTGACATAGGTTTTACCTCAACGAAAAATTTAAAAAGGCATAAATATGCCATTCTGATGTAAAATTTTGCAGGAATGGCGGATGTACCTGTATCGTGAACATCACCCCCTAGTGTCATATGGTGTCAGCACCAACCCCTCTCCCAACTTTTCAAATTTCCATGGCCGGGCAAGTTATTTCCCCCCCACACATACACAATTCCCCATCCCCGACCCCCCTAATTTCCGGCACAACTTTACGCCACTGGTCAGGTAGACATGTACCAATACATGCTTAACCTTGTGGGCCTTCTGACCACCTGTACAACTCAGTTCATATGTGGATTGTTTAATTTGGATGATCTTTCTCTGTAAAACCAATATCGCAAAGTGCTTGATATGAGGTTGCAGTCTCTCACCAATGGCTAGGGCAAAGACGTTGGGCAGGGGTCTTGTCATGTAGAACATGAAGTGAAACTGTGACAGCGTGATGAGGACGAGATACTTCGCCGTGCTGTGGCCAAACTTCCACGTCACCTGCTCGCAAAAGTCCCGGAAGGAGTGTATGACCAGCAGGCCCAGACAAGCTCTGACTGAAATCAGAACAAAACAGAACAGAACAGAGGTAGTCGGAACAAAGTATTTGGTTGAATCAAACTGTTTCGCATACCAATATCCTAATCTTCCCAGATCCTTCACAATCTATTTTGTTTTTGATGATTCCGAAGGACTGAGAAGGGTCAAGGAGGAATATACTCTTACAACTCGTAGGAAAAATGATGGCTCCTACTCCAATGAAATCTAATGGCCTTCTGTCCACACTACCCTGTTCTGAACTACAATGAAGTCCAAAGTACATCCTGTGAAGGCTCATAGTCATGGATCCAAGGGGGAGGGGCCTATCCAGTGCATGCAACCCTAATTCGTAAACTCTGGTTTCCTTTCTTTGGGGGGAGGGTCGTGGCAAGTTTTTGTTTTCTGCGTTTTTCTGCTGTGAGCTGCCTTTTTATTCACCCCCAATCCAAAACTTTTACTGAGATGAACATACAGGTTTCCTGTTTGTATCTGTCCTCCTTCCCATCTTTTCACCAATGCTGAACCCTCCAAAAGCACAGGTTTCCACTCTCGCAGTTTACTCAATGTAAATAAGGCAGGAAAAATGAGGTGGATGAACTTATCACACCATACATTCCTCAACGCAGCCTACAATCATCAAACAAGAGTCTTCTTGTGACCCCAAGGACATATACGACTTACAGGAATAGGGCGTTTTCATTAGCTGCACCAGCCCTCTGGAATACTCTACCAATAGGTATTCGCACAGCTTCATCCTTAGACACATTTAAATTGCAACTAAAGACCTATTTGTTTTGAAATTTACTTTAATTAGGCACTGTCTTGATCCATATCTCTTTATCAACTTATTTGATTTCTAGGAATAGTGTCCCATATAAATGCATATTATTATTATAATTTAACATTAAGGCTGTCTTGTACAATTCATGACAAGTCATCCAGTCTTAAACCAAGTCATAACTACTGAAATGGACTGTGACTTAAGTATTCCCCTGTCAATGCTCACCCAACTGCTGACTAGTCTTGTGACCAGACTTGTCAAAGGACTTCTGATGGATTCCACTACAATACTGAATCAAGGGTAGTGTATGCAACAGCAACTTTTTATAATTCACTATGCACTGACACTGAGACGTGTATTCAAACAAAAGCTATGAGTACAATCTGTAGTTGTTCTCTCTTTTATGGGGCTTACCAATATACTGTGAGACAAATGTAGATGCCCCCAACATTGATGCTGCCGTTACAAATGGATACGAGAGAGCCGACACCACCACAGGTCCAAGGAAGGTCCTCGGAACCACCCCTGGGAACTCCAGATGGTCGTACTAAAACGATAAATGGAAAAAGTAGCCACAGTAACACTGTGTTTGTGTTGGACCTTTTTCTCGAAAACTGGGAAAGTCTTGGACAATGAAGGTACTAACAATTACCAACAGCAGAGTCTTACCACTTCAACCCTTTGACTCAGTAAAACTTGATAGAAGAAGCTTGAAAAAACCTCAATAACCCCACCCTAGTGTCTGAACAGTCATGAAGGTGCTCTATAATTCAATCCATTTCACTTGCTTGACTGTATACACAAGCTAGTTACCAGCAGTCCGATTCCCAACAAAGTCTGCTATACAGAAATCAAAATTCCACACGACACTACACAATCGTTGTGCAAAACCAACCGGAACCCGACCCGAACCGGTCTTCGACTTTATCTATCCCTTTGTGTTTGTAACAGAGATGTTCTGTGTTATCATGTGAATTACTTTGACCGCACTTACTGCACTGATGTTAGAGCGGTGGTAGAGGATGTCGTGCATCGCCTGCACGTTGAAACTCTCCTCCACTTTTGTGAATGGACAGACGTACAGGTGGATCATGGGAATGACCAGCAACAGGAGGGAGAGAAGGGGTCCAATACTTCCATCCTGCAAAAAAAAATTAATTAATTTTTAAAAAGATAAATAGATCCAAAGTAAACTGTTTCAACTCCATCAATGAAGTTACTTAACAGTCAACGTAAAAAATTAAGAATTGAAAAGGCACTTTGTAACGTCAACCATTAATAACCTAGGGGCCAGTTACCCCCAGAACCATGGGGTCCGACGTCGTGGTAGCGGGGCGGATGTCGGACCCCACAGTTCTGGGAGTGGGGGCCAGTAACTTCCCTGGCAATTTTAGTGATTGGAAACTCCCTTACGCCTTCAAAATCCCCCCACTGCCTGGGCCCACTAGCACTTGCTATGTACATGACATGTCAAGGCACAACAAGTGCCCTACAAATCAAAGCCTGGGCGCTGCCTTCCAAGCAGATTGTAATTAACACAAATCAGTAACTCATCTCAAGTCTTGTTCTGCTTTCACAGCCATATCCTTCTGTGAAAACGGTTACAAGTTGCAATTTGGTTTGGGCATTGCCGGAAGTAAAAATTTGTCCAGACTTGAAGCCAAATCAAAGATAAATTGAAGTTTCAGCTGCTAAAGGGAATGCTACACAAGATGCGGTTCACAAGTCAGTGACTCAGATTTCCAAATTTGATTGTCAACTCGCTCACACACTGAGAATCAAGTTGACACAACTCACTTTCTTGAAATGACTCATCTTGACTTAAACGCCAAGTGAGGGCCGCAGCTAACACACTGTAAGGGTTTTCTAACATCCAACTCTATCTGACAAGATAACCCACCTCAAAGACATCTTCTTTGTCCAGGCTTGAACTGAGGAAGCCCCCGCGATCATCGGACCAGGACACACGCTTCTTCTTTTTCTTCATCTCCGCCATGGCCACTGACTTCGGAGCTGGAGTACTGCTTGGAGCAGTCTCGGCGTGGCCGACATGTCGCTTCATTCCCCAGCGGAGAAAAATGACCAGAACTGCTTGAAGTTTTGCCTTCCTCAAAAATCCTGCAAATGAGGTTCTCCAAACTGACTGATGGATTTGAGTCACACGAATCACAGTCACCGCCACAAGGTCCGTCCGTACCGTATGCGCAAACTGACGGTCCCATGTGTATAATTTTTATCACCTCAGCGGCGACTGGATTGGCCACGATTCTAATTTGTTTGCATGGTGAACCAATCGAATGCTGTTTTATACAGACGAGACAGGTCTGATTATTCACACAGTCATTTAATAACCTCTGACATCCATATGTTTGGTCTGCGTTCGCAAATTATGTACTGACTAGACGTAGCAGCTAAAGATAAGTAGTCATATTCGCCGAGAAGCCAAGAAAAAATGTAAATTTTCCTCTCCTGTCAGACTTCCCTCAGGCAGAAAGTTCTAAGGTATTATAAGCATGGTGAGGCAGTTCGATTATCAAAAACTGACCGTGATCAGAGCCCTGCGGACGATTTCAACATCGTCGTCCCGTTCGGCAGCGCCAGCGGGAAGCTCTGTCAGTGGTCCAGGTAGGCCGGCCGGTGTAGGTCAGCCCGATCAGAAGGGGGCTTCCACCGGCCTGCTAAGCAGACTACGGAGTGACGGCAGGGTGTTGTCTTTGTTGCAAACGTACGAGGATGTGGTGGGCATTGGAGATGTCAAGCGGGCTCAAGAGAGAGTGACCCAGGTCATTGATTTAATTCACATGATTTTTCCAATTTGCCGTGATTGTAAGCCATCAAAGCTTGTCATATAAAGAAGATTGGATACATGATGTTGCAATGGCACATAAAAGCTCATTTTAAAGTTATAAATGCAGAAAGTCATTTTTTTTTACAGAAACCAAATGTCATTTGAATCAAGACTATTTGAAATGTATTTTTTCATCTTTAGATTGAAAAGGAATTTATGGAAGTTCGTGAAACTGTCAAGAAATCCGCCCAAGAGTTACACAGTGTTCAGGCAGATTTAAGAGCAATACGTGCCAAGCTGGACAGAACACCCCGCGATGATGCAAAATTCTTGGAATATGCAACAGAGGAGCATCTGGCCATCCAAAAGGAACGGAAGATGGAGGAGAACCACGACTTGCTGGAGGATGTGGAGAGAAGTACATTTGCTAAGCTGTCGACAGCCGTGAGAGAGAGTCATGAGAAGCAGCGATCACAGGAAGAGAGAACAAAGTACTGGGGCATCATTGGGTCTATTGTGGGGACGATCATTGGCCTGCTGGGCTCCACAGCCATCAACCAAAAGCGCATGTGGGAGCTCCGGACTATGGTGGGCGACCTGCAGAAGGACATTGGCCAGAATGGCCAGCTGCGGGACCTGCAGGGCCTGGTGGCAGACATCCGAACGGCGGTGGGCGACGGCAGCAGTGGGGACGACTCGGGCCCTGGCACCAGCGAGGTCGTAGCGGCCCTGGACCGACTTGCCGAGCAGCAACGGGAGGGGTTGGAGGCCCAGGAGAAGAACCTGACCAAGATCCTCAAGCACCAGGAGGGGGTCCTTGTGAAGGAGATGGAAGGGGTGCGGAGGTTCGCAGCTGTTGGGACTGGGGACGTGACCACCTTAGAAGAGCTTGTCAACAACGCCGAGCAAAAATTGGAGTGGGAAATGAAAATGAGCACGCTATCGACCGTCGTCTTCATCTATGGAGCCTTCGCCCTGACACTACCTATACTTTATAGTATATTTAAATAATGAACTGCACATATTAAATCAACAACGCCTACAAACAAGGTAGAACAATGCAAAGTACCAAATTTCTGCATCCAAAGACACAGCTTTACAGGGAATATTGGACACTGGACAAGGTGGAGGTTGAATAACAATCAGTGTGTAGGATTTCTCAAGCAAATTGACAAAAGTTTCTTTAAAAATTCCATTTTTGCTTGCCTAATTAATGCTTTAACGTGCAGTATTCTTAAAAAAAAGTCAAAGGTATAAAAATAATCCAGTTTGTAAATACAATTAACTGTACTTGTATTTACTTTTGCATTTTGCCTCATCCTAGTAGCATGCGTTGTCAAATTTAGGCTCCCACTTCTTCTAATCTTGTACCAAGCAAGTAATCATTCTGTTCTTCCATTATTTTGTATTTTTATAAGTATAATCATTGTTCTCCACAGTAATGTATTGTGTTTCCATCTTCTAAATTGGAACAAAAGAGTAATGATCATTATGTTATGTTTATTGACTCAGCTTTGGTAAATTAGTTTTCTACAAGATCACTTTGACTTTGTATTCTTTATGAATTATGCTGCCCATCGAGCTGAACAGGATGCAGATATTTTCAATATGTATGTACATGTATTCCTGTTCAAAATAGCTTTCAGGCCAGTAGCTAGGACTTTTTGTGGGGGGGTGCAAATCCTCAACAAAGCGGACCAAGCATACATGTAGATTTTTTGCTATTTTATTTTGGAAAAACAGCAGGATTCATGAGGTCGTACCAATTGTTTTGGGGGCCTTACAAGGAAACTTCCAAAGAGGCAAAAATACCGAAGCGCGTGGCATTTGTTTCTTGCACAAAATGTTCTGCTGTTGCTAAACAACATTTCTTGCTTTAAAAGCTGACCTTTTAGTTAAGTGGGGGATGGGGTGCGGATACACCCCTGCACCCCCCCCACCCCCGTTATGGGCCTGGTCAAAGCTCATTGAACTCTTGAAAGCATTGGAAATTGCTACTTGTTGCAAATGAAATACATATTGTATTCCATCCTAAAATTCTAAGTGGGATGATTTCAGGAGTCAAGATAGAAGTACCTGTGGAAATGTTTTTGTATGTTTGTTTTTAGGGGTTGTTGAACAAATATGAAAGGCCAGTTTGTACATTTGCCATATTGAGCATGAGCGCGATTTCTAGCTTTGTGGTGAAATTGCAAAAGTTGAACCCATTTTGTCATTGTAAGTACTTCCTGGAATCAAATTTGAATTCATATTCACCTCCGCATGAAAAGTTCAAACCATCCTCCAAAATTGGTCTCACGCCAGTTCCATTACAACCCAGTTCAAGGCACACATAAATGCCTCATAAAAAAATCAGGAGTGTGTCTGCGTGGACATGCTTTGTTTTACCAAAGAGGACAGAAAGGGGACAAAAGGTGTTGTCCTTGATGGCCAATCTATTGTCCTTGGTGGTAAGTGCCTTTGCTCAGTTGATGAGAGAGGAATAATATTATGGGACCAGAGGTAAACACATTGCCCTCTCCTTGGTGGTATATCAAAACACACCTGTGTTCGGGCAAGCTGTTCCTTTGGTGGACTTGGTAACAAAAGAGGTCCACACACTGCAGCTAATGAAGACACGGCGTGGACTTGCTTGCATGCAAGTCCAGGTGTCCTCCCCTTCTCTTCACAGCAGTTTCAGAGGATGTACTTTCATACCGAGTATCAAAATACGGAGGGAAAATATTCTGTCCACTGGTTTTTTTTTTCAAACACATGGCGATAAAAGAATGTCCACAGTAGCTTTGTGTAGTCTTAGTTGTCTCATCTTATGCTGCATGTCTATGTGAGCACTACAAAGTTTTGTTTGTCTTGCTGTAGCAAACCTCGGTAGGATTCAGGGACTCTTCAATGCTTCCAATGTTGGTTAATTGCAATTGTTCACCAATACACTGACATTTCAAATTCCTATATAATAACAAGCTACATCAGTAACTGAACCTACTGATGGCATTTACGAAGTCATCTTTTCTGTTATTTTGTTTCTCAAGCTGCTGCTTATTCTCATTAAGAACTCTGGATCCTTTTTTTAAGTGCTTGAAGGAGAATGTTTTAATAAGTCTATGTACTGGCGACGTCGCACTTCGTGTATATGTGCACTTTCCTGTGGAACTAGTGAGCTTCCATTCCATTGAGGAAGAAATTCCTGTCGTCAAGGGGTTAAAAAACATGTACTCAAAGATGACTTCATTTACAGAAAAACATGACACAAAAGCAAACAATGCCCTTGTTTATTTTCCCCCAAAATGTTCATTTATTGGTAAAAATTCCACATCATCTTTAATCAAACTAAATGCACTACATATCAATAAATCCCTAAAAAATATCCTACTACTCATTGATATAATTCCCAAGGGCATAGATTTGTTCGCCAACTTGGGGTGAGATGATGTTGAATTGAAAGTGGCTTGAAAGCTCTTCTTTCGCCAGATAATTCAAGAAGTAATGATTAAGGATAAAGGGGAGAGCACTCTGCTAAGGGCTGAACAGATTTTGCCCCTTGATACTGGCTCAGTTTGTGGTGAATTGCATCTTCAATTATGGCTTTAAAAAACAACTAAAAACACCAAGCATCAGTTTCACTTCAAACAGTTACACACTAACAAATCAGGAGCAATTAGGGGCAACCTAGATCAAGGACCATAATTAACCATAGTTGGACTAACTGATTGAACGTAGGTTAGTCAACGATGGTTGGACTAGTCTAGTTAACTATTCGCAACCAGCCTATCGAGGTTGGTAGCATCGTTGGTTTGCCACAAATCGTTTTTAATAGCACAGTGCAGAGAGGACCAGTTACAAGAGTTATGCTGGGAAAACAGTAAGTCACGAGTAAATGATAATTTTCACTTTTATTTTTTGCTATTTTGCCCTTCCTGCGGCCACCTTTTCTCCCATTTGACCTGACGACCTACCAACGGTTGACTAGGGTCGTTCGCACTGTAACTTCACTGCACATGCACTTGGTGCGTCGCAAACCAACCACTAGTTAACTAGCGGTCCTTGCTCGAACTGGCCCTAGGGTTCTTCCTGAATGTTGTTGGGTTTGTTTTCCTATGAACATATATTCTTGGTAAATTTGTGAGTTAGAAGCCCTCAAAAGTAAGACTAAAATGGAATTCCTGAAGTTGGGGTCTTAATTAAACTTTGAACAAAATTAAAATTTTCTAACCTACATGTGCCAGCGCACCACAGGACAGCATAAGGGAAATTAGCTATCAGTACCATACAAAGACCAATTAATATAACTAGTGCAATACACGACTATAACATTTTACGTCAAATGGCCCAAGAAGTAATTTCAGTTTAAAATGAAACCTCCATCCCCAAAAAATCAGTGTGGCCTTTTTAAAAAGTAATACAGTACTTACAGAGACTAATGGATAAACAATAAATTCAATAACTACTTGAAGAATTATGTTCTTTCCATCTTTATGTTTCATCTTCTTAAATATGTACATTTGCGACTGGAACTAGTAAAATTCAACAATAAAAATATAACTGTGATTTATCTTCAATACCAATATAAGTCCTTTTTTAATAATAATTCAAAATCTATTGTAAAACACGTAACAGTGAACCATCTGGAACGGCCACAGATGATTTTCAAATAATGAATTGTTCCAATAACAAAGGTGTTCTGATCATGTGAACGTATATATATAAAATGTATATAATGCTATAACTATTCCCCCCTTCTAATTTTCTTCTTTTTGGTAGTGGGTGTCACACCAATGTGCACGTGATCTTTAAGGAGCAATTTCCAGCTAAGCTTTAAAGCACAGTTTAACTCAAGATAATATCAATTATTATCACTTATGAAAATCCCACTGTCTACCAGAACTTCTTTGAGTAAGCCTTTTGAACAACGAAACAGCATTTACAAATAAAACCACTATGTGACTCAGATTTCACTTGAGGGTGTCTTGGCCAGCTTCAAACACTAGACAGACACCTTGACCATAAGCTTCGCATACCCTTGGACGTTTTTGGATTATTTGACGTAAGCAATGACTATGTGCTAGCACTTTCTCTACTCTGTTGATGACATACGGACCCATAGAGAACACGACTGTAGGGGAATTAACACAGGGATGTAGGTTTAAGTGTGAGGACTGCTACATTGTTTTCCGACGCAGTGCTGGATTGGGGAGGATTCTGGGAGGAGACTTGAGTTGCAAGGAATTGACTTGTGGAGCTGTGTCTGATTTGACTGGCTGCGGGTTGGAGTCACATGCACGTCTATGGGAATCGGCTCAGGGCACCAGCCAGTGATTTCAATGGGCACACATATCCAGCCGCAGCCAGGGAAATTCAGGACATGGCTTACGATAGGGTTGCAATATTGATCGTGACCTGTCAGAGGGTGACAAAATGGGAGGGGGAGCAAATGACGCCCTGGACAGTTGGCAGTCTTCATTACTCGCCGAAGGACACCCTGACCATCGGCTTGACGACCCCGTTCAGGAAGAACTCCCGTTCCAGGTCCGACAGCATGTCGAAAGGCCGCATCTCCTTGCAGAATCGGCACTCCATACTCGCCTGGGGCAGGGGCTGGGACGGACCCAGCACCAAGCCACACTCTGTCCACGCAGTCCTCAGGGCCTGCACAAACTCGTCCATCATGGCCGAGGTGTGGAAGGGTGTTGGGGCGATGCGCAGCCGCTCCTCCCCACGGCCGACAGTGGGTGGGTTGATGGCCTGCACGTACATGCCATAATTGACCAGCAGGTGGTTGGCCACTTGGGTGGACTTCTCAGCATTACCGACCTGTAGGGGCCACGGGCAAAAAGTAAGTGCAGGAATATGTTTTAAACCCGCACTCTGTTTATATGTACATCCTCCAACAACTCTTCAAAGTTCACTCCCCCATACTGTCCCATGCTTTGCTGAATTACACCACAGCAGTTGACGTAATGCCAAGCACATTTGTTGATACACAAATGGCACTCGGCAGTTCACTCCATTTGGAGTCTTTGCTGGTAAGGCGTGGCGTCCAAAGTATGTTGGGTGGAGGGAAGCGGCACAGTTAGCTGACAGGCTCAAAATTACACCTATAGGGTGAGTGTCAACATCTACTCTATCATTACATTGATACACAGTTCAAATGTACAGGTAGATAACATCTGCAAAGCTGGAATTGAAAATTACAAATTGTTTGTAAACTTTCATCACCAACTACATCAGTCGCTGAAGTAGAGATAAACCATCTTGACAACACCATCGAATACTCAAGAGCCTATGCTTTGTAAAGGATGTAGTTTGACAGTTGCAGTTTCTTTATACAGTAAAAGGTGAGGAAAAATAGGGAATATCCAAGGCCCAACTTCAAAACTGTGGACCCCAGCAAATTAAAGTGACAGAAAAAAGCTGGTTAACTCACATGAATGGGAATGATATGGCTGGGGCAGTCAATGACGGGCAAGCCGGCTTGGGTGAGTTTGTAGCGCATCTCTTTCACTGACTCCTGGTGGCGAGCCCGCAGAGATCGCCCTTCCTCGCTCCTGAGCACCTGACACAAGAGGCCAATGAAATTCAAACTTCAGTGTAACAGTGAACAGACCACGAGGGCTTACTTGTGAAATCTGCGGAGTTCATGACAAGCTTTGGCCAGACATCTTGGCGTCTTTCGTGCATCATGTACACCATTTTGGACACCCTGTTTTGTTAAAGAAATCCATGTACGTGTGGGAAAAGTCAAACCTTAGAAACTTGGACCCCCTATGTTTCACTTCAAGGCTGCGTACATATCTCGTAGCAGTATTCTCTTTTTATGGTCCCTACTGTCAACTTACCTCAATAGATGCCATGGCCCCGGCTAGGATCATGGGAGGTAGTGCTGTGGTGAAGATAAAACCAGCGGCGTAGCTACGCACCATGTCAATCAGGTCCGAGTTACCCGTGACGTAGCCACCTACCATGCCGTAAGCTTTACCTGATAAAAAAAAACCAAGCGGCAGGGTAAAAAATGTTGTAACACCCAGTGCACTGTCCCGCAAACACCTGCTAAGAGTATATATCAAGACTGCAATGTTAAGAAGTCTACAGCCCTGAGTTGTGTATGCACTGCTGTGGGGTTAGTTGCAACAGAAAGCTCATTTAAAGTCACTTGAAAGAGTGTACGCCACTTCAAACTTTGGGCATGCGCCTTGAAAGACAAACGAGCTATAATGGGAGATGCAACCCGACAGGTGCAAATAATTGGTTGCAACCAAAGATCATGGCTCCGTCCCAAACTGCGAGGCCAGGAAATGTAAACACACCCCTTGCACTAACGGCCTCTCTAAGTGATCATTTTGAGGTTGTGACTGATGATGACCTGAAGCACATGTCACATTGCACGATAATTTGCAGGGCGAAAAGGAGGTTTGGTGTAAACGGACCACAAATGGTCAAGTTACGAGCACATCAGCTCAACTGAAATTCTCAGACATAGGTTTGCGTAACTTGTGGGTGGTGAGGTTTGCCTAGTGAAGTTGTTGTCCAAAGTCTCCTCCCATGGTTGGGAGCCAGTGAGTTAAGAAGTCTACTTAAAGTAACGTCATTCTTCTCTGAAGAACTGACGAACTTGACATGGCAAACAACGCACTACATGCAGCCTGAGGAAAAGCTAGCAGAGCACACTGTGTTAAAAATGTCAATGTCACCTTTCTAGAGCCATCCGACTTACTGAAGAGACACGGACGGGGTGCTACCTCACACTACTTACACTCGTTAAGCACTTGTTGCAAACTGTGAAACCGCAGAGACGTTGGAACATACCTAGAGTACCGGATATGATGTCTATGTCATCCAGGCAGCCGTCTCGCTCCGCAACCCCAGCACCGTGATCGCCATACAACCCCACAGCGTGGACTTCGTCCACGAACGTGATGGCTCCGTAGCGGTGGGCTACGTCGCACAGCTCCTTCAGTGGGGATACGTCACCTGAAATCATAAAACATAACAACAGTTCCATTCAGCAAATGTGCACTCGGACATTTTCAGTGCTGTAGTGGAGTCTGTCAACAAGTTACAAGCCCTTTCACAAAACCTGTCATAAGTAGCGGGGTGAACTAACAAGCGCTTTTGTGAAAGTTCATTTGAATAACTTGTGATTTGATGTGGAAATACTGCAACATCAGTTTCTGACTTGTTTCAACATTTCAAAATCTCAATCTACAACTGAGCTATTAGAAAAAGTGGCATTTTGATTTTATGGCCAGAAAGGTCAGTACGTTATGCAAGTTGCAAATCTTTAACCCTAACCCCCTAGGGTGTATGTAAAATCATACTGAAATTGGAGGATTTGGGACTGTTAGGGTTAATGCTCCAGCATGCAACTAAATTCAAAATTACACAGCTATTAAGGAATGTACAGTTCAAGATGTACACGTGTACATGTATGTGTGAAGTCGGTTCCTCATGCCTGGTAAATGTGACAGAGTGCACCAATGGTCAAAGGCTGTTATACGCAGTTAAATGTAGCCTTCGATGCAAATTGCGGGGCTCACTGTGGGAGTACACAGAGATAATGCTGCGGTTTATTTTGTCCACGGCGGACAGTGCCGTGTCACAAGCTCAGGTAGGGGGCACCCTGCTCACCGGTCATGGAGTGAACCGTCTCAAAGGCTACTATCTTGGGCTTGGAGCGATCCGATTTCTGCAGCAACTCCTCCAGGTGGGCAACGTCGTTGTGCCGGAATATAAAGCGGGGCACACCGCTGTTGCGAATACCTTGGATCATGGAGGCGTGGTTGCCTGAGTCCGAGTAGATGGCACAACCTGACAGAAAAGGCACTTCTAATTAGTTCCTATTTCAATTTTCAAGCCAGTAAGCTTTCCTCTTTTGGCATTTCATCAGAAAAATGCGAGGTTGACATGTGTAACAAACTGCAAAATTCTTTCACTTTGTGTGAAAAGATGTCAATTACTATTCATTAAAATGTTAGTCCTTTTCTATTATATCCTTATTTTCTAAATTAGTAGATCTTTAGTGAAATGCTGAGGTTTTTCTTGTACTACAAATGGCAACTGAAGTAAACAGCTACCTGAATGGGTGGTAGGAACAACCCTTGATGGTTCATAAACCAGACGACACGTTTACCCGCTGATGCTAAAAATATTGCTAATTAAGCACAAAAAAAGAGCACTAGCAGTGAACCTTAAAGCATATTTTGGCCAGTAAATTGGATTCTAAGATTTTGCTTTATTTCACAAATGTTCCCCATGTTGACAAGTTCAATTATCTCAAGTTACATGTTCTACACTTTGGGCTGATTGAAAAACCAGTTCGATCAAATGTCTTTTTCACCCCTTTGAAAGTAACATTCATCACGGCACAAGGTGTGGTACCTGGTAGGGACTTGGCAAGGGTGTAGAGAGTTGAATCGTTTGCCACAAAGCAGGAGGTGAAGAGCAGACCGGCCTCCTTCCGGTGCAGCGTGGCCACGGCAGCCTCCAGCTGCTCATGGTAGGTGGAGTTGCCCGATATGTTACGAGTGCCGCCCGCCCCGGTGCCGTGCTTCTCAATGGCTTCCCTGGAAAAAGACAACAGGCTCAAAGGGTGACTCCACGGACAAAATAACCCTAGACAGACTTTAGTCAGCAATACAGTACACTGACCGGCACGATCTGATTATGTAGGTCTCAATAGGACTGTACATGTAGGTTACAGTACGATGTATGCAGCAGCATATCCAATAGGGGGTGGGAGTGAGAGGTGAGGGGTAGGTAACTCCCTCTCTCCGACATGTTGCTTTCTTTTAAGAAATTAAAGTGCCAACACTCTGAAAATGGAAGTAGCACATCCCTTTGAAGAGAGAGCATCCTTTTCACCGAGGAAGAAAAATCTGGACAATCATTTGATTGATGGGGAAAAAAATTCCCTCTGTACTGGACTCAAAACCTGGATACTTTCCAGGTTCTATCCAAAACGCTTTATCAGTTATAAGGGGCACAAAAAGACAAACTGTTTCACAAAATCACGCACAAGTACTTAATGAGTTGTGAAGGACAGAATAGAGAACAATTTCGGAGATTTATTTATTGCGAACTTAAGTACACGGACACTTCTCCTAAACTACAATTAGGACTCATTTGTTGGTGCATAAATTATTTCTTCCCGTCTTGAATGTCTCGTTTCTACAAAAAAATGACACAGACCTACAGATGCTTTTGTCTAGCAGGTTCACTTGACAAATTGAAACACGTCATCAGTGTTGATTTACCAATGTATGCACAGGTGTGCAGACAAATGGCAGGATTTTTCTGCGTTCTTATTTGATGTTAAAAGAAAGAAAGATTTCATGGGCTTATTTTGAGCCAATGGCATGTTATCAAGTTTTTAGATATTTTATTCCCTTGGAATGACCATAAACCAACTGCATGCAGGAATATTTAAACTGAAATTTCTTTGTGTTGAGTTACTTTTATATAAATTTCCAACAGCAACGCCATATGGTTGAGTGCCTTTCCCCATATGCAGAAAACACAAAGTCCTTTAAAGTCCAACACTCTCCACAAAACAATATCACTATCCCTTGAGATTACATTCAAGCTGTGATCACAGTGTCCACTCTCTTGACACCCCACAATGATCCTTGATGATGATTGTGAATAAATGAGATGGCTAGAACACAAAAATGCCTGGTGCGGAAATGAAAAGCAGAGCCATGGAAACTGAAGGTCAACAAGGCTGCTTGATATGCTAGCGAACCGCTGATGAATTCTGTTTCAGTTCTTCTGCCGGTAGGCCCATAAGGTATTACTGGATTAATTATCATCAAAATGAAAGACAAAACCAATTATTACTGCAGAAGAGAGGAAAAATTTCAGTAGATACCGTAAGTCATGTGCATGATATAAACCCTGTACTTCGTTACTGTACAAAAGGTTGGATGACTTCCAGAAACAGACCTATTGGGATCAATCTTTGGGTATTTAATCTGAAAGATTAAAGAAAATTTCTTGAAGGAGGAAGGAAAGTTTTACTGCGGTTAGATTGGGGAAAAATCACCAAAAAATCCAGCAAAGGGGTAGGGACAACGACCAAATAATTAAATACTGTCACTTTGAGGGCTTTTGATCACAAGGAATCAGTTCTGAGAATTATAACAAAATCCGACTGATAATCCAGAACAGGGGACAAGAATCCAAGGATCTGGACAAATACTGAGAAATCGCACCCATGAGTTTAAAACAGTAGAGTTAAGTCAATTCAAATAATTCACTATTCGAAGATTCAACCTTCAATTCGATCGAATATCCAAATATTCCGTCATACGGACCAGCAGATTGTTGATGAACAAACCATACACAAAATCAGTTGCACTACGCACACAATTGTACATTATGATCAAAATAATAGATTCTCACATCTAGGAGAATCTCCAGCCACACTTTAGCAAGATGAACAATACTTCTGGCCATGTTGTAAATTAATTTTCTATTCCTTTTAAACTGTTTCATGAATAATTTACTTTTTGAATCACTGTAAGACTTCTGTTGCTTTTCATTTGCATCTGCTTGAAACAAGCCTCAATAGTGCAATGTTTCTCATTTCAACCAAAGAAAATGTTTCCTTCCTTTTCATGAATTTTGCATTCAAATGTTTACCCTAACTCCCTAGGGTGTGTGCAAAATCATATTAAAATTGGAGGATTCAGGGCTGTTAGGGTTAATTCGAAAAATAATATTCAAATATTTGATAATTTTTGGTTATTTGGATATCAGCCCTATAAAACAGAAACACTCAGATCTCTTTGTTTTTGACAGGGGGACTGAAAATTTGAATTAAAAAGAAAAAGCTGGGAAATCCCAAGGTGCAATTGGTCAATCTGGAGAGGTATGAACAGAGATTAGAGTTGACGGGTTTATACTCCTTCCTCCACACCCCTAAGAAGCTGCCTTATCCCCTCCCAAGTTGAGCCAAGCTAAGCACTGACCCATGGACCAAAAAAAAGGCCTCAGCCCCCTTTCCAATTCTGGGCTTCATCTTCCATTTCAACCTCATCTTCAGCTCATGAGTTTACACCAAAGTAACTGGTGCCCAGATCTCATGGAAATTCACCTAGCCTCATACTGAAGACTTGAATGCGTCTGAAACAACAGACAGGCGTATTGAGCCACACTGACCCAAGACTGTGAGTCCAAAAATCTTCTGGAACTTCTAACGGAAGACTAAAGACGTAAGGTACAAGGCATGCACGGAATGTTCGTACTGAGGACAGGTGCTTTGTTCCTGTGTGATGTGCATGAGCAGACCTTTTGTACTTCCACGATCATTGGATTTACATTACAAAAAGTCCTCTATGAGGGCGTTCCATGCAGCCACGACTTCTACGAGTCAAGGTGTGGGGAAAACACCCCCCTCACCCACAATACTGACTCACTTGACAGCTTCCTTGACCTTGGGGTGCCTGCTCATGCCCAGGTAGTCGTTGCTGCACCAGACCGAGATGGGTAGCGACTCCTGGCCACCGCCGGGGCAGGAGTACTCCTCAGCATAGGGGAAGGATTCAGCGATGCGGTTGACCTTCTTGAAGATGCGGTAGGTGTGGTCTCGCTTCTTGGCCTCCACCTTGTCATGCAGGAACTTGTTGTAGTCAAAGGTGCCGTTGTCTGGGAGGAGCAGAGGAGGAGAAAAACATGTCTGACCTGTTTTCTGGGTAACAGAGTGCATTTTCTCTTCAATCTCACAGAGAAGCAAAACTTAACCTTCATACTCATTTTCACCTTTTCGTCTTTATAAAAAAAAAGCGCATAGGCCTTCAAAGATGAGATCAAAACTGACAGCCGTCAAAGGTGGCAAAGCGTAACATTTCAGAGGCTACAGAGACAAAACTGTATCCCAGATGAATCCAGTCAAACTTCGTCGATAAGAGCACTAAGAATACAACATTCTGCTTTAAACAAGGAAATTTGTTGGTCCCAATCCTTTGTTTCTATTCCTGACAAAGTTCCTGTTATAACAAGTTAATTTGCCGAGTCCCAAGGACCTCTTATTAACGAGGTTCCACTGCATATGGATGCTCCTACATTATGTATGCTTTATGTCCTTAACAAATAATTCACTGGATGATTTCTGCGGATGCACTTGCTCACATTGACCAAACAAAAACAAAACAAAAATGCAATTTCAACTCTATCTGCACATTAAATATATAAAATGGTAGCACAAATGACAAAACGCAGCATGACACAAGAATGGAAAATGTGCTACATACCTTTGAGAAAGTCTGCAACGTCTTTGCTGACAGCCTTATCGGGCTTGACAGGCGTGGCCTTCACAACTGGGGGGGGGGCAAGACAAATGAATGACGTTTATTGTCAGTTCTTTTACCGTTCTCATCACATGCATTTTACAATCACCATCACACCACAGTATGTTCACAGCTCTTGTCTGAGTTATGTACGGGAGTCACCTTGGCGTGGTGCTTTTTTCCTTTTCCTTGCCTTTCGCCTCTGCGGCTCCGGTTTGATTCCCGGCACACTTCACATGTGGACGGGGTTTTCCGTCCCAACCCAGTTCCGTGGGTTTTACCCAGAATATTCTTCTGGGGTTTTCCTGCCACCCCTAGAACTGTAACTCAGCGACTTCTTAATGTCTCTCCTCTTCAGGGTTCTTCTGGCTTACGAGCTACAGTGCCTTGGGTACTTTTGAGGAATCTTTGGTTCCATTACAGGAAAGAATAAAGTATCATGTATTTTTGAAGTTGTTTTTCTTTTCCATTCCCAACGATGTGAGTCAGGGAACTGCAAATGTTCTCTAATCATTGCATTTCAAAGAATAATAAATCTTCCCATACACTGCTCCCTCCAAATCAATTATGGAAAAATTATTTCACACAAATTTGCTACTTCAGTTCACATTCCAATGTCACTTGTCGAAATCTTGCCGTTCGCATTTGTTGAATAGAATATAGATTGTGTGCATGTGTCTGTACAGTATCATACTGTCATGGCCGTGTATAAACACAACATGGGCATTGATATTCTGAAAGAACATTCCACCGTATGTCATGGACTTTTCCCTGCGTCTGAGTAATCCGTTTGTGGACGCACAGAAAAATAACCAGGACGGAATATCAACAAGCAGTCACGGTAACTTTTTACATTTTTTAGTCCAGTGCAAATGCAGCTTTAGGACTCACTCGGCCGGATCAGGTCACAATTTCTAATTTCCCTCAGGGGGGCAGCTAAAAAAATGGTTTAGACTTCTACGAGGTTTTCGCTTGATATTTTGAACGTACAGGTGACAGTAATTCCTCCTGCCCAGGTGAAATTCGATAATCAAATCGTTGATGATATTATCCAAGAAGGCAGGGACGGTCAGATCCTGAAAATTCAATTAATCACCCAGAATCAGTCCCATGACATTTTGCCATTTATCTCCAGATTAGTCTCACAGTGAACCCCTAGCGACTTAGTATGTGTGTATATGCGTGTGTGGGTGTAGGGAGTGTGGGCAGAGATTTTGTGTCTAAAAATTCTGGAGAAAAGTGTACTCATCCCGAGAGGTCAGTGCTTTCGTCTTGGGTTTCACTGCCTGACCAAAAAAAACCAGATGCAGAATGGGATACTGGAATTGGAAAAACATGCGACAAAAGTAGTTGCTTTTCATCGTCTGGGTATTTTTTTAGGTTGAGACCACTAAAATACATCTGCATGTGGGCCTACAGGTAGACCTTCCAATATTAGCCAAGCAGATGGAGAGGCTACCACCATGTTTAATCTAATGCCATTTCGAGTGGTTTGATTGCTTCTACATGTACAGGTACCAATAGCAGAAATTGCTTTTCCCACAAGTCAATGCTAGCAACGGTGAAACCAATGTATTAATTGGCGAGTACACAGGAATCCTGCGATAGAATGTAGGCTTGGTTCAGAAATGTACATAAAATGAAGTCTCCGTCCATAAAGGCAGATGCTGTTTTATTCTAAGAACTATTCTACATGTACTGTACATGTACACGGTAGCTCTTAAAATTATGACCAATGAATTCCAGGACAAGCTTGACAAAAACTCAGATGGGGGTTCGCAATTATTTTATGGTATTATACCGGTACACATCTCAAGATCAGTTATGCAGCCTAAAATAAAGATACAGCATAGTGAGTAACTTTCTATTACGTGCAGTCTGGAAGTCATTGTACTTTAACTGTGTTCTGCATATGTGCGCACCATGGCAAGTTTTAATGAGGCAAATGCAATTTTGAGCAAAGGAAATAAAAGGGGTACTTTTGAAGATCATTTACGTGTAAAAATGAATACTAAATTAAGGAAACTTATCCTTGAGATCAGCGACCACAACCAGATTTTCAATTCAGTGTGAAGCAAAATCTCCCCCTTACTGGTAGGTTGTTATATGTCGCATTGCGTATATGTCGCATGGAATAAAACTGATGAGCAAAGGCATACAGCTGTTCATGGGTGCTCAGTGCGGGACACCAGCAACGTCCAAGTCAGTCTCTCGGTCATGTCTGAGGGAGCACTTGCAATTTTTTTTTTTCATGCAGCTTCATCATCATACCAAGATTGGGCTGTGCAAACAGATTCTCTGTTTTTTTGGTAAACAGACACTGCTCACCATTGCCAATGCTCACTGAGCCTGGCGTGCCAAGACCTGGCTGGCCAGCTATCATTGCTGTGGGGATAACTGGAGATCTTTACCTGTCTCCTTGTCCGATGAGTCGATGAGGTCAGAGTCAATGATGCGGGTCAGCTTCTGCGTTTCCTCCATGTTGGCAAGGAATGGGCACTTGCTGGCATTGCGGGGCGATGGAATAGTACCTAGGAAAAAAAAAGTGAAAATGGGAAAGTGTTCTGAGTATAGAATGCTGTTTCCAGGATAAAAACGGATAAAAATTTATAAGCAAAGACCAAAGTTCACATTTTGTATGTGGCTGCTAAACAAGAAGTTTTGCCAAGCACAAAAAAATTTCCTTCCCAGTAATAAGTTATAATTGGGGAAACAAAAAATTTTAGAACAATTGAGGTCTTGGAATTCATTCCTGCTTGGCAGTCAAATACAATACCAAATAGTATCTTCTTGAATGTACATTCTGCACAAAAAATGGTTTCATTTGCTCAAGTGTTTCCAAGTTTTGTCACTGTTGAGAACAAATCTCTTCTCTGCACATACATTTTGTTCGTTTTAAAGAATAAAAGAGTCAGTTTTGAGACTCAAAAGAACACAGCATCACCACGCAATTTCTGTTCAAAAGGAATTTAAACATTTATTTCTCCAAAACATTTTAGCATTTAGCATTTAATAAATGTCACGTAAGAGAGTACTTAAGAAACTTCTCCAAATATTAATAGATTTAACGAATGCTACATGTACGTAAAATGTACACGTACATGAACATGTCGCAGTACCATCATGCCATTAACGTTTTGCACTTCAACTATGCAAGAGGATATTTTCAAAGATAATATGTACAAGGAAAATATGTGGGTATATAAACACACAAATGTACATGACAGTGCAGCCTGCGGCCGGATCTGTATGCTGTGTTCATCCTTGGGCATAAATTTTCATTTTTTCCACCACCTCCAAGTTGTGTATTTTCTAGTGGGTCAAGAAACAATAAGTTTCCTTCGTTACATACCAGTACACGTCCTCCACATTTTTCAAGGCTCATCATTTACATACATGTACATGTACATGCATTGCTGGGGCTATAATGTGGATGCACAATTTCGAAGACATGGACATGTAGAATGCTTGGTATTCAGTAGTTTGTCTGATCCTAGTTCCAAAAATTGCACTTCACTGAAACAACAAATGTGAGGGTGAGAACTGTTGCCAAAACTTTCAAAATTTAAAATTAGGGAACACTAGAGCGTACACACACATGTACAGTGCACATACACATGCACGCATGCACTCACTGTCCCACACTGACTACACTGTACGTGTAATCCCAAAATGTGTGAACACAAAATGCATTTATGATTTGTCCTGGCTGCCACCATGTCAAGATTCATCAAGCCGGTCAACATGAGGAAAAAAAGGCTGCATTAAAACCCTCCCTTTGTTGTAACTGTCAAAAAACAGTCAAAAATTCCTTCCACTTGATTTCCCCCACTACACAGACACATATGGGAAATTTTACTGGTTTTGACTGATAGGACAACTGGTTCAAGAATGTGTCTTTACATAGGAAGTTTTAATTAATTAAACATTTCTCGGACCACGGATACTACCGTACATTTCTATACATCTATGAAAGAGACTACTTTGCAGGTTCATGTACAGGTATTTACAATGTTAGTACAATGAGTCGGTGAATGTGAAGGTTTGTTTTGTTTTCATGGGGGGGTTGGGTTTGAGTTACAAATTTGATTTTGGTTAGGCTCTTGGGTTAGGTCGGAGTTTTGGTTTACATTGAAGGTTGGACTTTAGGGTTAGGTTGGAGGTTTTTCTTTTGGAGTATTGGTTTAGGTTGGAGTTTTGGTTTTAGTTTTGGTTGTATTCTAGACATATTTTCGGATTGCTTTGGTTTTAGTGTGGCTTTTGGTTCAATGTTAGCCTGTGCCTTCTCTCACTGAATCCTTCTGCACAAACGGAAGCAAGCAGGGATAGAAAGCACAGGCTATCATGTAAACCAAGGGCTATTCTTTTAAATTTGGGTACCCCGTTTATTTTACTACAACTACTTATTTTGAAAGGACCAGGTGAAAGGAAAATCTCAACAGGGTGCCGTTTGTTCGCACTCGGTTTCCAAATCCTGTCTAGGTTCCCTGCAGCTATACTTATTGTGCCTGTATTAAGGTGCCTTTGTAAATCTTCTACCACAAAGGTTGCTAACTCATTCGGGTGTGACCCACGAAGGCTCGCACCAACGTCATCCATACTTCCTGGTACAATGGACCCAAGAGAACATGTACATGTACATTGTACATGAACCGGTACTGTAGACCACGCTGGTACCCTTATACAGGTGTTGGTATTTCCTCAAAACCCATGTGCATGTAGATTTTTTTGATTTACATACGGTAACTAATCACTTCCTCAAAATGGAAGCTTGGGTAATGGCAAACTGTACATCGATGCAATCATACCGTTCAGTGTGCAATTGATACTCGTACGTGTATTTTACAGCATTGTCACTGAAACATTTTGCCAAATCATCATTACAAAAAAAGAAAACATGGTTTCAACCTGGGGCGAGACTGCACTGCGGCCAGCTTTGCAGGTACATACATGTACATGTATGCTATGCACTATGTACATGTACATGTACATTGTAAATTTCTTCAAATAATAACACAATTAGCATACCAGTACACACTGTACAAGCATTTTTAATGTCTATTTTGGTTTATGTATACTAACTGCAACACAGCCTTCAGGTACATGTAAATGGCCAGCTGGTAAATGACACCATTTTTTTTAAGCTTGACCGATGGAAATTCATGACCAAGAGTCACGGTATAACTGTACTTGCAGTCAATACCAGTAGTTCCAAGCAATTCAGAACCCAAACTTAGATATTGGTATTGGTAAGGAAGGTCATACATGTAAGTTTCAACTGAAATTCATTTTAGCTTTCTTTCCTGCCTCTTAACCAATGTGTAGATGACACATTGGTCAACTCTGTTCACACTCACTTCATTCATTTCATTCATTCATCAACTTCATTTCATTTAATCATTACTTGTTGTTGTGCCCCGCTCTAGCCTGGCAGAAATTCCAAGTGATTGCATGATATTGCACAAAGAATGACTTTTAAAAGCAAACTCGAGAACCAACCGATGTGCCCTTTGATCTACACAAATACTGTACATGTAGAATATAGGGCATAGTTCATCCTGGAAAGATCTCAAGCACAAACCTGTTATCTGCACTGACCATGCTGTGAACCCTGTTTGCTCACGCAACTTACATGTACGTGTAGGTATCCATCAACTCTTTTCAATGATCACACTTTTCTGTGACTGTCAGCCTTATGCTAGTGGCCCTCACCCATCATATCTGAGAGTTCTGTCACGGGGAAAAATCTCTGCATTTTGAACTTCCAAATCTCTCATATTTTTGTTTTGTTACTGTTGCTTTGATTTTGGTTGTCTCATCTTATTTTGTTCCAATTTCTGCATTTTATTCCTTGTTTTTTTTTTCTAGGACACCTTGATGTACCGTGCATACATGTCGTTCATATTCCTTCCGGGATGTACAGCTTTGCCATGTTCTGTACACTCACTTGGTTTGGTAATAAATCATTGCTGTACACAGTACACTCACTCGATTTGGTCCTAAATCGTTGCTGGGCTCCACTCCAGCCTGGCAGAAATTCTAGGTTATCACATATTGTACTAAGAATGGCTTAAGTAGACTGAAAAAACCAACCGCTTGTGCTGCTGTACCCTTTGATCTATATAAATATAGGGAATGATTCTTTTTGAGCAGATCTTGAGTATATGTACAAAGTATTATTTGCATTGACAATGGGGTGAACACCCTTTGCTCAAGCAACCTGTAGGTGCTGTAGGTGTCCATCAATTTATTTCAGTAATGCACTTTTCTGTAACAACATGTACCTGCGTAATGCTGATGGCCATCTTCCATTTTCATTTTAGAGTTCTGTCACTGGAAAAATTCCAGCTTTTTTGTTTGTATTTTGTTTTTCTCTTCATTTTGCTCTTGGTTTTTTTTCTTCTTCTTATTTTTCCCATAGGAAGCAATGATGTAATTTATATTTCTTCTGAGATGTACAGCTTTTGCACAGAACTAACAATGGTCACTTGTCCAAAAGTTACGGCTGTGGCTGAATCTAACACATTTATATGGCAGCCACTGACTTGTGGCTACAGTCACTTGCAACAGCTGCACGGGTTAGAGCTGGCCGTAGCCACTCGATTTGGACACAACCTAAGCAGACCAACAGCTGGGCTGTTTTCTGGTCACATTGTTTGTGCTCATGCTAACCCCCACTGGGATACATGTACCAATACAACATCATGGTCAGTGCTATGAGCCCATGCAGAGACGCTGACAGTCTTTGTTTTTGCCACCTTGAATTTGTTCTCTACATCATTAATGTCTTCAGGAAATGTCGACTGAAACGTCCGCTGAGCATGAAAATTGCAAGTGACTAACAAAGGGCTCACGCATTTGGGTAATTCCAGAAATTTTAGGGTCCATTTTTTCTGTGTCCCTGTTACATCCGACATATGTTTTGTAAGTTCAGAGCACATTTTCTGATTTCCAAGAGCGATAACTTAATGCAATTTACCTGCCAAACAAATAGTAATAGTTTGAAAACAATTTCGGTGATATTTCCATGTCAAATTACAAAGGTCAGATGTAACAGGGACATCAAAATGTCACACTTTTGGACCCCTACTTTCTGGAATTATGCGCTTGGTAGTTAGCCTCTAAGTCCAAGTCTGAGGAGACTGGTTCTGAAAATGCATATTGTACATGTACATACAAAAAAAATCTGAAAGTTTTCCCATTAGCTGTAGGAGTACGCTACGTGTATACGAACCCCTCTCCCCCCAAAATAGGCTGTATTCATGTGTCAGCCATCTTGAACAGAAAGTGAGGTTAAACTTTTCATTATGGGAAAATGCAAGCAAAAACAACAGTGACAAGATAAACATTTCATACAAGTTTATGCCAGTTTCTGTGAAGAATAATTTTGAAATATGCGATAAATTATATCTTGAACCCTAACGGTCCTCAATCCTCCAACCGGTGAAGACTTGAGGACTGTTAGGGTTAATATTTTAAGCAACGTTTTTTGTAAAAATGAAAGTGAAGATGGAAAGTTAACCCAAAATAGTCTGGCATCACTCCATTGAATTGGACAGATTCAGCAGATGTGATTAAAAAGAAATTGCGTCCCTGTGAAAAAGGTCATCAAGGTTCCATACATGTATGTATGGTCCCCTGCTGTACACGTAGGTTCACCCCTGAATAATCATCAATGTGTTCACAGCCTTGACTGTCTGAACTCTACTTTGGGGAACATCAGTCCACCTTTAGGCATTTACGAAAAATAATTCTTTTTAACATGACAAAGGAACCAGTTGAGAGTTTACAGAGTTTGGATTCTTCCACTATTACAGGGTTTGGATTCTTCCATTATTTGAATAGTGGAAGAATCCAAACTCTGTAAACTCTCAACTGGAATTTTTCCGTAAGTCTTGGAGGACTGATTCCCTATGACAAGTTTTGTCACACTAGATACAACAGCAGAAAAAAGTACTCAAATTGAACAGAACCGACTCTTTTTAAAGTTACTCTACATGTGTAACTCTAAAACTGTGGACATCACTGGCACATATCACCCCCCCTTCTTGATGCAAGTGCTGATTTGAAACTTAGCTTTGCACAGCATACCGGTACATGTGCATGTAGTCTGAACAGACTTCGCGTGTAACATAGTTACAATATGTGTTTCAAGGACTCAAGAATTAAAATGCTGTGACCGTAATTTACAATACCCTCATTCCGAAATTGATTCCATTCATGTTCTCTTGTGCTAATGTTTCTGCTACTGTTAGTCGGGGATACACTGCCATGCTGATTGCATCCTGGGGTCAGCTACATGTACCAGGAACATGTACATGTAATTCTGTAAACAATTGCAGTTTGCTTTCCTTTGAGTTCATAATTCTGATCATGTTCAATGTCTTGACAAACTGTTTGTGCCTTACCAGCTGCAGAAAACTTCTTTCTAAATAACATTTGGGCAGTGCATGTAACGAAGGACTAATAAAACACTGGCAAGTTCTCTTATCTGCCTTGGGAGATTGATTCTGATCACGCCTCACATCAGACCACTAAAATCAAAGGAAAAAAATTAGCAATATGTGACTTGTTCTCTTCTCAAGTTCAACATACCGTACAAATACATGTCCGTGTAACTCTAAATCACAGGTTAATTTTTGCTAGGTATCAGATCTGTTGACTCATGAAATCGCTTTAAAAGATCAAAGATAAAGCAGGCCTGGGGCACACAGAGGTTGTCTACCTCACAGGCCCTCGAACTAAAATGCTAGGCAGATCAAAATAAATAGTCCTGTCATTCCCCAAAAGATATATATATTTCACTGACATTTTTTCAGGGTTCATCTACTGTCAATTGGAGTGCACTGTCATGGTGATGTACGCTCTCCATGACACAAAGGGCAGTTGCTGTTTACATGTACATGTATGTTCCTTTGTACAGGTAGCATCAGTCTACTGATCAATAATGCCCCTAACAAACTGTGAGCGGTCGTACAGAGCTTTGCAAACCAACTGCAGTCTCCCTTTGACACGCAAGAAGTGAGCACAATAAAGGAAGCAAACATCTGACATTAACTGCTTCATCTCGGGATGTTGACTATGACGCCATTTGGAAAGAGCGCACAACAAAGGCCTAGCCCAAGCAAACTGTACATGTACATGCAAGCAATCCAATTGGCTCCTAGTGTCAAAGTCGTCAACTCTTTCACTATATACTGTACTTCAGAACTACAACAGCCTTTGAAGGAAAAGTATGACTTTGGGCTCTGAAATTCAACTGCCGAGAATGTCAAAATACAAAATATTGTCGACAAACTGCATGACTATAAATTTTAGCAAAATAAATCACATTTATTTTAATGATAGTAGAGACTTATAATTTATTTTTGCACTTTCAAATTAAATAGATAACACTTTATCACTACATAATATAAATCAAATGACAGTTTACATATGCAAAAGGAAATTTTGGTGTTAGAAAGCAAAATTCAATGGACAGTTGATAAGGAACATATTAAGAGAAACACAAACACTGATACAAAGTACAAAACAATCAGTGTGAATTCGAAAATGGTGTACAGTGTTTTACACACCTGTACGTATACACGTGCATGTTTGTCCCCTCTGACCAGGTATACAAAACACCATTGACAATGGCACATTCACAACAGACAACAGCATGTGTCATGCATGCACACTAGCCTCACCTTTTTCCTGCTCACTGTTGTTCTCCGGTTGGCTCTCCTTCTCCTCCTCCTCCACCTGCTTCTTGGAGGCGTGGCGGGCCAGCAGCTGGTTCATGACGGGGCACTTCTCGCTGTAGGTGAAGAGCGAGGTGCCGGCCCTCTTGGCAAAGCCCTGGGGCAGCCGGGACAGGAACGGGCATTTCAGGATGGCGAGGTGAGCCATGGTGCTTCAGCACTGCTGATCCGCTTCAGTTTGGTGCAGCTACAATTTCTGTGCAAAGAGGGATCAAAGGGAAGATGATAAGACCACCCAAAAGAGCAAACTTTTTTCAACACGTGGCCTCGCTTTACTCAGCATGTGACAAATGTGAGTCATAGTCCAACTGAAAACAAAAAATGGATTGTCCACATTGCACGCAGACATTTTATGTTCTCAAATCAATAATTATGAATAAACTGCAAGTACATGAACACTTGCGTGCATTTTTCTAGCCCTGATCACGGCGTTGAGCAATGATTTTGACAACCCCAGCTGTCGGGCCTGCTGTTCGTGCGTGGCGGAAACAATGCATGGTGTGTGGCGCAGTACCCTTCGCTGCAGCAGGTTTGCGTATAACACGTACGGTGCATTGCACAGTACGTTGGGACCGTTATGCTTTGCGAGTGAAAGTGACGCCGTTGCACCACTCTCAGCTTGCTCAGGTGCGTGCCTTGTCCTGGTCCGTAACCAACGCCTTGATGGTTCTGTACCGTGGCAACACAACTCATTACGCTAACGAAGGGCGCGCCCCTAGCAAGAAATGGGTGGTATTGGTCACAGTGTGTGACGTAACAATTGGAAGTGTTCCAAAATGTCACATCCGCAAAGGAACGCTACAATTGCAGCTCTTTCTGGAAGTGGAAGTCGTCGATTCCAAGTTTGTCTGAAGCAGTGTTGAAGGCTCCAATAAATTCTTCAGGTAATGTCATAATTTGACAACATTAGTCAGTTCATATAATTCTAGAAAACGTTGATTAATCGTACGTACATGTACATGTGTGTACTCATACCATGTGTACACATACTGTACATGTACAGGTACTAGACTGTACTACCGCAAGCTACAGCTAGCTGGTAACCATGCACCGCATACCGTACCCACACGTGCCTGCTTGATCGTGATTATTGTGTGGGGATGTTTATTCAATACTGCACCTATAATTAAAGAGGCTCACAATTGGTCCCCCAAAATGAATAATTTATATTTTTCAGGAAGCACTATTTACATGTATGTGATTGGCTCTAGAATAGCACTGAATTATTCATTATGGCATAACCACATACTGCTGAGCCCCCAATTTTCGTCCAAAAGTGGACAAAAAAACAAAGAAAAACATTAAACCCAGAAGATACAGACACAACAAATTGGTTTTTCAACTGGACATCATGCACACATACATACGTGGGGTTATGTACACGTACACACAAAGATGTATGCCGTGGCTCAGTTTTTAAGTTTTTGTAAGTCGGTGTACAGGGATCCGCTGTGGACAGAGGTTCGCCGTTGTACCGTACTAGGGTGGCAACTCGTTTGCTGTGGTTTGCATGCATACAGCCTGGATCTCTGCCGGGGTTTAACGGCTGCGTAAACCACTTGGCACAAGGCTAGCAGTTTTCAGAACATGTGTGTGAAAATCACAGTCAAATGATGAACAAAAATCAAGAAGATACACATGTACGGGTTCAAATGCATTCACACATACGTGTGCACCTTCTCAGTTCACTCAATCTCAGTTAATAATAATCTTTACACTGCTGCGGTACTTGTTTTTGTGAATGCTTTAAACACTGGGTCGCGGGTAAACCCTCAGGGAAGCTGAGTCTGTCAGTGAATTTAAATCCGGATTAAAGACTTATCTTTTTAAGCAAGCGTTTTTTTTTAATCTAATTGTCCAAATTCCCTTTTTGAGGTAGGTATATTTTACAGATTTTTGGATCATTTTAAAACTTTTTAATTGCTAGTTTTTATTGTTTACAATAATTTGTTTTACTATTTTTTATTGTTTTTAGTGTAATTGTATTGTAGTTTTAACCAGTGTCTTAACTTTTTGGAAAGCGCCCTGGAGCACGATTTTATCATGGACGGGCACTATGTAAATACTAACTTATTATTATTAAACGACTCTCGTAAAGATTTTGAGAAGTTCAATTTTTCAGTTTTCTTCCTTCCTGCATGAAAGTTGGAACAGGATGTACCGATTTGGAATCACACCCTGGATGCTTACTGCTTAGCACATGCAAAGAAAACATGGTAATGTGCAGCTGTAGATTACACTGTACAAGGTACTTGTATGTTCTCCACATTTTTAATTACATGTAAACTCAGCAGTTTCCAGGGGGCTGCTATGGTGCAAAGTTGAAGCAACAGACAAATACATGTACACTGTATCTCCCATGCAGGCAAATCGACTTACTACGTGTACATGGAGTAGTCAATAGAAATGAATACATGTATGTACATCTACATGTACATGCCGCACAATGAGGAAATCCACACAGGAAGCCCAGACCAGAGTATGCAAGGGAAATGGTCTCCATACAGGAACCAACCAGGCCCTGAGATGATAAGAGGTCATTCTGAAAATTTGGGATTGTCCATAATGTGTAAAGATAACAAAGGAAAACTGCCACCTATCCAGCATTCCTTTACACCTGTACATGTACATCAACTAATTACATGCCAAAAGGAACATCTGGTATTCATGTACATACATGTAGACAGTCTCTACACATTGCCTCCACATTTATACCACCAGGCTACTGAATGATTGAAGATGTTGGACACGTACTGGTACATGTACCAGCCAAGTATACAGGGCTTCAACAATATCATTTAGCTTCACCCTCCCATGCAAAATATTTAAAAAAAGAAATCTTTAGTTCTTATATGTTAAAAAAGGTTACCTGTCACAAGGGAAAAAAAGACATAAGAACTCAAACTTGACGGGGTAAATATTATACATAATAACATATTACATGTATCTTGCTTGAGCCTCACAAAAAACTATGAGAAATTTGTCAGCCGAAGGGAGAGTTGCGTTTGCATGATTTCATGTTTTTCTGCACTCAAACAGTCTGATAAATTATTACATTGTACTGGTACCTAGCGTTTTGGTTTTCACACACCACAGCACGACAGAGCAAAACTTGCTGGTCATTCTCCCCACGAGTATCATGGCCTGCTACTGGTGCAGTCCGTTACTTCATCGGATTTGTTCCCCTTTGTCATTGTGGCTTCCTCTCTTCCTAGCAAAACAAGAAAAAAGCCCCGCCCCTGGCCCTGGTAATACACACAATAGGGCCCATGAATGAGGTCACCTTCACTGGCCCAACCTTGTGTGAAGTGGACGTGCGGAAGTCCGGAAGTAAATTTGGCCATGGAAAGAGATTGTGCTGGGTGAAGTGTGTAATGAAAAGAATGGCCAGGTTAAAGGTGTAAGGACTTGGATAGACTACGTAAGGTTGCTAAAATTATGCATCATGCAACAAGAAAACTGGTTTTGTGAAATAAGTTTGTCTTTTTGTCATTTGTCTTTTTTTCCCCCAAAAACCAATATACAGGGTATGTACATGTACATATCGGTAGCAATCCTCTTTTAGGGTGATTTTCTTCACAAAGACTACAGTTTGCCACGAGTGCTAGTTCCACATTATCTCAATTCCTACATCTTTTTGAAAGATTTTTGATTTTCTTTTCCTGATTCACATCTTTGGAGGATTTTATTCAAAAGGGAAATAAAATTCGATATTGCACCTGATCTGAACTCTTATCACAACAGTGACGTAAGCATGCAGCAAGACTACCAGGCCGACTCTACCAAGATTGTATGTGATTAAGTTAAGGTGCCTTTTTCAAAACACAATTTCAGTATGCTTCGTGCCAGTATGTGTACATTGTAGGTGTATGTAAGTTCCAGAGGGTGTTCACCAAAACAGTATGGGGCTGGAATGTGGTCAACAGGTGATATGCAGAGCAGACCCAAGAAAGTTATCATGGAAAGGTCAACTCACAGGCAGGGTTAATCATTCTCTTTCCTCCTGATAAGTCTTTGTCAGGTGCTTCATGTACATGTACAATGTATGTTTTTTTCATGATGGAGAATCCAAGCTTTACTTTTAAAAACAAAATCTTCCACAGCCGCGACCAAGATAAGAGAAGGATAGATCCTACATTTTAATGTAAAATTCCATTCAAACCATATTTTGCTAATATTGCGATTCTGTAGAAAACTTACAGAGCCTGGCACGGAAGTCAACCATTACACATTGCATTGACTCGCATACTGCCCATTCCCTTGTGTCAGTGGCAGAATTTAATGCTAAGGCCCACCTATATGGAGTCCAAGCAGTGCTAGTTGTACGAGTCCATGAAGAAAGGCAACACTTTTTGGAGTATACCCGTGTTTGTGCATCCTTATTTCTCGTCATGAATCTCTTTGGATGAAATTACACACTAACATCAATTGACCATCAATGATCATTTGTCGCATTTTTCTCTTTACAATAACAAGCATAAATTAAAAGCTTTTCCAGTGAGTAGTTGGAGAAAGTGTTAGCAGTGTGCAATGTATAAAGTTTTACTTTAATGTTATTCCATGTGGAATTTTAGTCCAGCTTTCAACTAGTAAAAGTGAAGAAATAAGTTTATTCAAAGAAGTACAAAAAAGAAAACTGTCTTTCCCCAATTATAACCTTTATACAATGGGTGACAAGATCATCTTTCAAAATTAACATGAAACAATGGAACACTTTTCCCATTTATGGCCCCCAAAAATGTCCCAAACATGGACTTCCGCGAGTCCCTTTTTTGCTGATTTTAGAAATGCTCATTGTGTATTAATAATATGCCGGTGACCCCGAAATGTCACGGGGAGATACGGTTGTAAACAGTGTGCATATTTTACACAAGGCTCGTACATGTAGTAGAGGCAAGTTCAAAATGTGATGTTTTTGTACGGTTCTTGTAGACTATGTTGATTGTTCCATCCATCAAGTTTAAGTGCATGATTTGTTGTGTTTTTGTCATAAAATAAAACATACCCCGGTCTTGTGCAGTTTGTAGTTTTGGACAGGAATCTCGTACACTGAGACTTGGTCTCAACGTTTCCGTGCAAAACCGTGTTGAAACCATTGTTCCCAGACAGCGCATTAAGGGTAGATTTTAAACCTTCCCGATTGTCACAAATGAAAAATACTGTGGGAAGGATTTTTGAGGACTGCTTTGACGAACATCCAGTGTCTGTACAAGCACTCCAAACCGAAAAAAAGCCACACATAAGCCTCGCACACTGCTTGTGTTGAATTGCATCTGACGGCTAAGATGGTACAGGGTATGTACGGTGCTGTGCTGCTGGACCACCACCAGGTTTGTGCAACACTGCCACGTTGCTTGCCGTCGTCCCCATTCATCGATGAGTAAATAGTTACTTTCATAGGTACTGAATCTACTCATTTTCACAAGAAGAATCCTATGTGTTTATCTCTTTTCCTTCAACACATTGAACATTGTAGGCTTGGCAATAAACAAGCCTGCACGCTTGTCTTCTACGACTTAAGCTACACACGTTTGCTAACATTACAAGGTACATGCAGCCCGCGATTCAGCTCAAGATTCCGGTCTGGGTACTGACTCCTACGCTGACCGCCTTCATGAATAGTCTGTTCCCACAATGCACGTGAACAGAGTGTACTCTCTACCTTCAATTTCGGAACAAATCTCAATTCTTTTGACCAGCTAAGGATAAGATTTTAGGTTTACACATCTATAATGTATAATATTTTGCATTTTCTACACTTCATCCAAACTTGTTTTAATGCATTCCAGGGCCACATTGATGCCAGCTTACACGTATCTTCATGCATGTTTCATGCATGCCTGCTGTGCCTTTCTCCCAAATGACGTTATCAACCCAACATTAACGCAAAATTTGGCCTTGCGTGTTACCAAAATCAGCCCAGTTGGTTGTGGAAAGAAATCGCCTCTTATTTCTCTTGTGTTGATTTTCAGGGGATAAATCCATTGTACCGGTATACTGCTTTTGGGTGGCCAATCCACCTCCCAAACCCCAGATGTCGAAACATTTTAAGCCTTTTAAATACCGCTTCAAGAACAAAATTGGTTGAAGTGCTAAGTGCACAAATTACGGCAACTGCAAGGAACTCGTGTAAAGATACATGTGCATGTATAGGCCCGCACCTAGGCCTACATGTACATGTACAATGTAGTTAGGAAAAAAAGGGAAAAACACGGAGGAAAAACAATTAAGGACATGTTCACCATGTTCATTATGGACCAACAGTCAAATTATTTGCTTTTTTAAGGCCAGTTCATACTTCACATGAAAGTGGGCGCTATTTGCGAAATTGTGATGTCACGTGGAAAAACTCCATTGCGGATGTTGCTTCACACCCTGCATACAAACCCCTTCAAGACCAGTCTGAAAGAGTGTTTTCTAAGTTAATACCTCAACATGTTCATTGCTAAATTGGATTGGAAAGAGTTCCATACATGAACATCACTTGACAATGACACCCTTGGCACAAACCCACAGGACTGGCCTAAAGAGTTTTAAGTGTTTTCCAAGCAGGCCTAAATGCTTCAATATTTTCCTTGCTCAATTTGACTTTTTGGGACATGTTGTTATCACTTTCTGACGGCTGTTGTAACATTTTGAGGGAAAATTAGTGTTGTCCGTATATGGAACTCTTTCCCCTTTGGGGATATCACTTCGTGACTGCTGATCACACAGCGCAAATTCACGGTCCAACAAGAAAACGATAAACCAACTGTACAGGCAGGACAGACAAGGCAGCATATTTCATCGAAATGTTCGGAGACAAGTTTCACCATGAAGAGACACAAATAAGACACTTATGAAGAGACACAAATTGCCGGTCTTAGTACTGTACCTGATTGCTCCCTTAATTCCGGAGTGCACCTTGTAATTGAGCATGAAGTAAGCAGAGTAAAGGGGGTCGGGGCTGAACCAATGCGCAGGCGAACAAAATTAGCCGGCTTGTGCAAACACGGCAAGCGCAAAGTTCTGTCCGTCTAGTCAGAACGCGTTGACGCGGGTAGTTATACCGGTCAGTATTGCCTTGCTCTATGACATTGCCAAAAAGCAAGGGTTTTGCTAGCGTCTACTCACCTAAATACTTCAGTTCTTGTCTTGGTTCTTGAGCCTTGGTTCGTGTTCTTCACTGAGAACGACGAACAACTGTAACTTTCGGACGGAGGTTGTTTCAAACGCGAGACATTTGCGTCTTGATTCATTCACTTAATCAGCCTAGCCGTAGGCCTGGGAAACGAAAATGATTACCTCATCCGCTCCGGTTTATATATGCGGCTGCGAACGCTTAAGCGCTTACGTACATATTCAAATAGACTTTACTCAGATCAATTTGATATTGATATTTTTTCAGTTTAAATCCCGTGTCGTTTTCTGACATTTATCGTCAATCAGCTCATAATTATTGTTAAATGTATGAATATATATATTGTGTAAGCATACTTATCGTTTTGAATGTTTTTTTCTCAAAAAACCGATATAAAGGGTATATTCTCTTTGTAAATTTTATTATACGACTTGAATTAAGGCTATACACAATGACAATGCATAACGTGGGCCATGTCCTAAAGTACTGACTGCGGCTAAGCGAAGTTGTGCTTTGACGTTTTATCTCCTGCCACAGCCATAGCTTTTAGACACGGATGTTTGTTACGAAAAGAGCGACAGATTCGCCGCTGAGCGGCGCTATTTCAATCTGGCAAAAGGCCCAGAAGTTCGCTTAAGTGAACTTGCCGATAAGCGTAAATTGATGAGTTTGCGCTGCTCGGCACAGAGAAGAGGGCACTCTTTACAATTTAAAGGCACTTTCTGTTGAAAAACAGTGCAAAGGCGCACAGGCCATGGTATATCCTTTTTGTAACTGATAAAAAGAGACCCTTTTTCAAATTAAATCAAATTTGTAAACAAATAAGAAGCAAGCAGATAATTCCTCAGCGTGCGTGATTATGAGAGCTTGCCGATTTAGCCCCCAAATTCATCCGTCAGTATTTTGCATTAACTTATCTTATCTAGGTTTTTGGCGCTGGGCTCGGTTGATACTGCTCTAAATTCCCTCACGTTTCGTGGAAGCATTCGTGTCCTTATTTGTTTTACATAGAGTTGTAACGAGTCACTAATTTTTTCGAGTTGAGTCATTGTAACGTAGTGACTTGAGTCGAGACATTAGGCAAAATAAGTTGAGTCAAGTAGTCAAGTCACCAGTATTCGAACACAGTACGAGTAAAAGCAGGAGAGAAAGTCGTATTTTTTACATTTTTAAATTTACCTCTGGATTTCTATATACATACCACATCTCACCTTCATTGATAATAACGCAGAACATGAACATTGAAAAACGGCACTGCAAGCCACTGCAAATAATTATTTCTCTCGCAAAGAATTTTTTTTTTAACTCGAGTCTTAAACTTTCAATCAAGTGAGGTCTTTCGATGAGGAACTCGAGTCGAGTCGAAAGACTGGTACGGACGAATCCCGAGCGGGTTATTGCAAAGAGCAAGGACACCCTCTATGGTTTACTGCATGAAGTAAAATTTTTCAAGTAAAATTAATATGGGGGGGGGATGGATCGAGAAAAGTTTGAATTCAAAAACTTTAACTGAAACAAAACAAAAAACAAACAAAGGAATAACAGCGATGTGCTCATAAACGCAGTTAAACATGAAGGGAGTATGCAAGTGGAAGCGCGCTTTTAAAAAGCACTAACTTTTTTGACAAGAAAACTTTCACCGGTCTAAGCGACTCTAGTGCCATGAAGTATGAGTATATTCAACAATCGAAGTATATTTATATTCGAAGTTTGTTTTTATGAGAAATATTACTTCCAACATCATTTTGAAGAGATATGTATTTCCACGTAAGTTTTCCATCTCATAAAAACGAACAAAAAAATTCGAAAAAATGCATCTCATTAAAACGAATGGAAAAATTATACTTCACTTCTGAAAACGTGTTCTTGATGGCGCCATAGGTGATCCAGGAATTTTTTTGGGGGGGGGTGCGATGAGTTGCACAGCCACGGATATTTGAAGTGTTCGTGGGAGGAGTGCCTACACTCATACTAGAGGGCTATGTTTACGATACGGACGTATCATAAACACTAAATTCTTGCTGAACCTTATGTTAATATTATTATCTTCCAAATAAATTCACCAGTCCGTCCACTAATTCGAAAAACCAATTAATTTGCACAAACAGCAGAACTATGAAGGAAAATTATACATGTATTAAGACAGCTAATTCATCAAACGAAAGGTGCTGTGTCATATCATTCACATTTCATCTGTGCTCTCCACAAAACTCTTCCTTCTTCCCGTGGGAGGAAGAGGGGGGATGGCAAATATAGGAAAGAACGAGAGAGACAAAAAGAAAGAAGTGGGAAAAGAAAAAAAAAAGGAAATGGATCCAAACCATAAATTTTGTGAGAAAATACCTCCAAATTGCCCCATGCACAGCCTGTTTACTACAGCCATGTTAATTGCCAAACTGATTTGAAATTAATACCAAAGTCAAAAATCCAGAAGAAAAACTGACATCAAACTCACACACCCAAAAAACAAACAGCTCAGAAAAAAACAACAATATGAAACAATTTAACCAACACCTCTTCATTTATTGCTAGAATGGATCCACCAGAATAGGCAATTGGAGACAAGTTACAAAAACAGTGCACAGTAAAAGGATTACAATGATTGGTATCATTAATAAAACAATGAAAATAGATTGCAGGTCAGAGGTTGGGAATGTTCATGAAAGCACATCACTTAGTACAAGTATATAGGGCTTACAAATGAATCGTATTGATTGACAAATTTTGCTGTCAAGCAAAACTACACACGAACCAGCATGTGTTTACGGTACTTTGTAAAAACACCCCCAAAATATACAATATTCTATCAATGAAGTGATATCTAAAAATTAAAAAGTGCCTCTTTGTATAAAAATATGCTAGTATTTTACATTAAATTAATATTTTTTTTTTAAATTACTGCAGCTGAAGATTAAAAAATCTAGCACAAAAATCAAATTGCATTTGTCTATTCTAAAACAATACATAACACCACAGAAAACCAACCATCTAAGTCATCATTAACATAATTAAATCGTGCAATTGGGTTTCACAAGGAACCACGACTTTTTAGTCTACCCATCAGCTAACATAAATGTGCTTTCTTTTTTGTAGCAGTGACAGAAGAAATTTAACACTGGGTGATTAAAAAATTGCTCAATCCCATAAAACTTGACTTGAAGGTACCGTATGTTTGGTTGATAATCATATCCCGAAAGAAATAAACTACCTGACAAAATTAATCCTTGACTAGTGTTAAACAGACACATGTAAGTGGTAAAACACAATTAAAAAAAAAATCAGTTACAGTTTACTTTGGAGTATGAAATGCCCCGCTTGATACAGTGAAATTGTAGACCCCCCCCAAAAAAGAGACATAAAAAAACAGAGGTAGGAGTGTACCATACTCAACTCCAGTACTCCATCTTTTCCCACCATCAACCGAAAGCGTATGAGTATGCATTTGGGAACACCCCCCCCATCAAACTATCTTATTAATGTGCATCATTCAAAATGTTACCTTTTTTCCATTAGTTGGCAGTTATGTCAGGAATGTTAAGAAATACTGTTTTTTTTTTTTTTAATTTTTAAACGGCACTGCCGTGGGCAGTTATGCACCCAACTAAAGACACTGCTATGACCCCACAACGAATTGAGTAAAAGTTATATGCCTGTGGTTAAAAAACCGAAATATCATTCATAAAAAGTATCAAAAACTTGCAGTACAGAGTCGCACACAACAAAAACTCAATAAAATAACAGTACTGAGACACTTTTGAATTCACATGTTATGTAAAAGATTGGGACAAGTATCTTCAATAATGCTTTCCATTTTTCTTAGTAATGATATTGATATCATAACAATGTCATTTCTACATAATGTGGGACAAAACTCAATCAAAAGTCACTTTGATAATGACTGCTTCATCACTACCATGAAAATGACAAATTTCAAACATTTGTTATCTGAAATACCTTACAGGAATGTTTCCTATGACCTGATTTATGTTTATAAAACTGTGACCAAATCAATAGCACTCTATGAGAGATATTACTGATTTAAAAGACCTGCAATGTAATGATTCCATGCTTTGTTTATACATGTGCTTTCCTATATGGACTTGATCGCGTCCTACCTCTACTATAGGAAAGTGCACAAGTAAACAAAGCATGAGGTCATTGTGTTACATGTATATTCATTAGCCTACCGTGACATTGATTTATCAGGTTATTAAAAACAAAAACATCCAAATATCTACAAAAAATAAATGTGTGGTAAAATACTAACAAAAGCAAGGGCTTCAAATTCTGCATTGCCGCATTTTGAGAATGAATTTCATTTAAATCCCATGAGAGAAATCACTTATGAGTAAAGGGTAGCTGCAAGGCACTTCTTTATAAACAAACCTTCAAAATGTGACCTTATGTTTCAGGAGGCTCATTTTCGCATCACTATTTGTTTCATATTGCTACTCTTTGGTTGTTATAAAATATGAGTATTTCCATATGCATGTGCAAAACTGTGATGTCATCCAGGGAAGAAAGAGTCAAAGTTCAATTGGTTTGTGCACAGAAAACTTCTGATTTTTTATATCTAGGATTTTGCTCTTGTAAATATTCTTTTCTTTGGCAATTCATTTTTGGATAAGTGCACAGAAATAAGTAAGAATGCACCTCTTTCTGAGCAATGTTTCCAGTGAATAAATTCTGGGCTTAAAATACAAAACAGAAAAGGCTACACACTAAATAATAATCTCCATGCATGACATCACAGAAACAGCGCACTCGGTTGTACAGGAAAGCATGAAAGTTTTTTTATGTTTTAAAAAGTGTATGTCGCAATGCACTTACCCGTAAAGGGATTTCAACTAGTTTTCACATATTGAAGAGAAGTACACAACAGAAGAATTTATCTGAGAAACATTCACTGAAGCTACACATTAACTCACTGCCATATAAATACACAGACCACCAAATCACATTCCGAAATACATGAATATTTCGTGATTCGAGCACCATCTGAAAAATCAAACTATTGGCAAATTACCCCCTTGGCATAAGGAGTTCAGGAACAGTTGAAGAATTCAAGCCAAAAAATTCTTTGAAGCTTTTTTTTTTCGATTGTAAAAAGAAAATCCTCAACATACTTAATCTGGCCCATGCTGCCATGCACATTAAAAAATGGTTAGAATATTTGAAACAAAGAGATGGTAGGACCGTAGAGCTAAAAGTGAATATATTTTGAGAGTGCGTGCAAAGAAATACACACAATGTAAGTGCATCCCACCCAACATGCCCAAAGTACACTTAATGCCTATATGTGCTGGTATCCGTAGTTTAGACCACACTTTCCAAATCACGCTCACAAGACTGGCAGTCTGTGCATTCATATGTCTGTGTTACCACTCTCTTGAAAGCCAGTTGCTCATCTCAAATGTGCATCATCCACAGTGACACCAGGCAGAGTACACTAGACAACACGGCAAGCCCCAGGGATTGGGTCTGATGGGCAGATGGGGTGGCACCATTCCTGTTGTCTGGTGGGAGGGTTGCTAGGCCTCTATTGGTCGGCAGTGGTGCCTGCAAACTGCTTGGGTACTCACCAGTGTCTCGTGAGTTGCACCACAGCTCGGGGTCAAAACCATCCTCTGCATTCAAAGTGAGAGGAAATGGAGTCAAAGCCTCTGGAGCTAAATTTCCTTAAATGCACATTTTGGCAGTTTCCACTAGGAATCAAACTTGACTATTTCCTCGTATATGCTACTCCAGTGGTAGAGTCTCCCCTCCCCTCCAAAAAACATGCTTTCCTCACAGCTTGTATTCTGGGCCCTTGCAGAAATTCCTTCCTCTCACAAATACTTCTTATCCTCATGAGGGACAAGAAATAAGAAGCAAATCATCAAATAAGCTCTCAGCATTACCTGAAAGATCCTTGTAACAATTCTTGCAAATGAAAAAAAAAAAGTCAGAGCAAGGGCAATGCAGTTTACGAAGACCCAAAATTCAGTGTATGCAGCATAAGTTGGTGCGAAATTTAGCATGACAACCACAGGCATGCAGTACCAGAGATCAGATTCTTGTAGTAACCCCTAGGCGGGACTACCTGCTCCTGTTGCATACAACATCGGTGTGAGATTGTAGCAAGTGGGTCCAAGTAATGAACTTACACAGTACACTGAGTAATGGTGTTATTCTGCAGACAAAACCTGCATCCCTCTCTCCCACAAAAAACAAAACTCATTCAAATAATGCAAGACAGGTAACCCCAATATAGCTTATAAGTAGTCGAAGCTGGACTTTCGGTAAACCAGGGCAATTATTGCTTAGAGACTTTTTTGACAGTGCTAAGTGATTGCCTTACCTCCAGGCGGGCTGACTGCAAACCGATAGAAGAAGCTCACGTCCGTCTCGTCGCAGCTGGTCGCGTCGCAGTAAAACTCAAATGTTAGGCTGTCCTCGGCGCCCTCTACTCTGTTGGCCTGGCGACAGTCATAAATTCTCTGGGAAAGAGGGTGGAAGGAGGAAGGCAAGTCAGTCAACCCAACTTTGCTAGCGTAAAAAAAATGCCATGTCTTGGTCCTGAGTGGATACACTCCGCACTGGACGAAAACATGGCATGTTTCACAAACAAACAGTGTCCTTCTGGTTTGATGCGTAGGCAAAGATATGTGCCTTTTTGGTGAAGTTGCATGAAGTACGTACATGTACAATTTCTGCAATGATGTTCTTTTTTTCTTCATCAAAGTGTGCTGGCTGTGCAGCAGCTAAAATGATCCCCACCAGCTTCTCCCTTGCTTGCCAAGTGATGGGGTATTTCTGGTCAGGGTAACTATTTAATGGGGGTATTTTCATGGGGGGGGTCAGGGGAGTTATTGTTGAACTCATGTGGTTCAAGAAAGCAGGTGGGCGGGGATGGATAAAGTGCCTCCCCAAACGTTTTGTTTTTCATTTTTATCATGTATAAAACTTACAGGGATCTTCCAAAGAGTTCTCATCGACTGAAAAGTAAGAGGTCTACAGCTGAATTAAAGACATCAATGTGTACATGTACTATTCTGAAATGGCCAGTTCAGTTAGGCAAGTTCGCAGCGAAATTTGGCCAAGGAACTTGTCAATGTCCCCAAAATATTTTTTTGTCCTGGCAGTAAAACTACTGGACAAAACATAAGTGGTCCCATTAACTACAGGACAGAAACTGATGCTCCACACACAGGAAAACATTGCCAACTTTCATTCACTTGTAATAGTTAAAGTTACTTACAGTGTCACAAATTTCACGATTGTACTGGTCTCTGACACTGAAATGTAAGAGATAAAACAAATGAAATTAGGAATACATAGAAGGTTTACTGTGTGTACAGCAGTGATGTAGTCGAGTACCAAAACTCAATTACCAAGTTTTCCCGAGTACACACAGTGCTGAGTACAGGCCGAGTTCAAGTACTTTTCAATCAAGTCCTGGGCCAAAAATCTGAGTTCCGAGTTTTTCAGAGTCTGAGTATGGGCCGTGTATGAATACAAAGATAATGGAATGCATCCAAGTACATTGTGAAACTAAAACATTATGGAAATTTGCATTGATGTACACCAGTGATACTGTGAGCGCTGCCACGTTCCAACACCCATTCATGAAAACTTGATGTACAGATGATGAAACACTGTGTGACTTGTATTGTGTAGCTTACACTATGTAAAATGTTTAGTCAAAGTTCAGTATTGAAAAATTAGTATCGAAAAAAATCCCAATTTCGTTTTGAGTACTGCGTGACTGGGATCGAGTGAACAGGGTAGAATTTGTTGAGTTTAGGGACAAGTTCTAGTACAAAATTACCAGTACCAACCAAGTACTTGTTTTTTTTTTTTAGTATTAAGGATCGAGTATGAGCCAAGTACTTATTGGTACTCGAGTGGTACTCGAGTTTGAGTTCGAGTACGTACTACAACACTGGTGCATAGGCAAGGTATCTACATCCAGTGTTAAAATTAGTAAGGCTGAAGATGAGGGCCATTATTACCCACCAACTCCAGTGCACCAAGTAAACTTTGCTCATAGCAGTTGGGACATAATGAATTGAACCCAGCTACAACAATTCCAACTTGGTTTTTTTTAGTATTAAGGATCAAGTATGAGCCAAGTACTTATTGGTACTCGAGTGGTACTCGAGTTTGAGTTCGAGTACGTACTACAACACTGGTGCATAGGCAAGGTATCTACATCCAGTGTTAAAATTAGTGAGGCTGAAGATGAGGGCCATTATTACCCACCAACTCCAGAGTACCAAGTAAACTTTGCTCATAGCAGTTGGGACGTAATGAATTGAACCCAGCTACAACAATTCCAACGTGAGTTTTTTTCACAGTATAATCAGAAACCTTTCCTCATATACATGCATAATACTTCATTTTTCGACAGCCACAGTACAGACCTCTGAAATAATGATGGCCACATCCAAGATCCATGTCTCAAAGTGACGTTTTTAAGGAATTAAAACTCAAAAAGGTTTACCAGTTGATGGGAAGTAATAAGTGTGCATGCATATTCAAAAAGAGATCAACTTACCAAAATTTGGAGCCGGGAGGATTTGATTCAGCCTTTTCAAAAGAAAACCAGAAAAGGGAAACTCTAATACCTTCAGTTACCATGGCAATATAAAAGATAGGGTAAGGAATGGTATGTGCTGAAAGACTGCAACGCATACATGTGTGATACTGTTCTGTACTGTAAGGGTTCACTTGGGAACTCTACATCAAGGCTATAATTTTTTAAATCAAATAATTCACCCTTTTTGTAAACAGGACTGTCAAACAAAAGTTAATTTCAAACCCAACTGAACAACAAGAGAGAATCTGCTGTTTGTTCAACAACAAAAGTGGGTATGACAACATGCGTGCCATGTTAGAGGCTTACGCCACTCAAATCCTTGAAAACAAAAAAAAGGAAGGAATTAGATTACACCATATCTGGTCCTGGACAGCACCAGTCTTTATCTGCCTGGAACAAACATTCTTCACTGATTGTGGGACAATGTGAACATCATGATTATCCACAAATACACTGGTTTCATTTCACATCTTTGTGGCCTAGGAAAGGAAGCTGCGACACTGAAAGCATACATGTAGGCCAGAGTGGGAACTATGTATACAGATATGTTTCAAATCACAGGTGCTTCACAATGCATGGTCAATGCAGTCTTCAAGTGTGTGTCTCCAAAATTCTTGTACAGTAAGTTTTTGATCAAAAATATTGCCATTTGCTAAAGTATGCACTGGAAAATGGATCTTAATCTCTCAAAACAAGTAGGCAATGAGCCACTGAGGTAGGAGGTGTTCTGAAACTCGACAATGTTTTCGGCTCTGACAGTACATATGCATTATGTTTTATTTAAAATCTTTACTCTATTAAGTCCTACAAAAAAACCCAGAAATCTATATTAGACGAACGACAAAGAAGTTTGACACTATGACCCACTTCTGAAATTATTTTCACCAAAGTAAAAGCTTTATTGACTTGGTTTTTATGAACATTTCCGTGCTGGCCAGAGGCGTAGAATGGGAGCATCCAGTCATTCAAATCAATGACAAGAGGATCCCCATAATTGCTACAGGACGCCATGCTTCATTGCACTGAACTGAACTCACCATGACTTCCACCCTTGTGTCTTCAACCCCCATCACTTTGATGCACGGGTTGGGCAGTCCGATGTCGCTGTAGTATATTTCAGTCCGGGCAAAGCCCACTGGTCTGGCACTCACGTCGTCGATGCTGCTGTAGTTTCGATTGTATTCTGCTTCTGGAATGCCGACCCACGTTTTGACATTGGTGGTGCACGCCTGACCATATACACCTGTAAAAGAAAAGGGCAACGGTTTTCAAGAATCGACACAACCAAGTCTGTGGTCTCATTTACATTTCAACCAATCAGATTTCCAAAAGAAAAACCACTTGAGGGGTTTTGATTTTTTTTTGTTAACTCGATGCATAAATGTTGTCATATTTTATTGCTTTTATCCTTCTCACATTGATTGCTTAGTGACCTTAGAAAAACATAACTTACAACTAAAGGAGAAATGACGTGGAAGGCATTTAGCAAACTATTTTTATTTGGTGTATCGCTCTTCTTGAATCTTTGAGATTATATTTGACCTACCCATTTGGAGAACCTTTGCTTTTGAAAGTCAATTTAAAGAGCTGTAACAATATCAATATGGATTGTGAAGTTTAATTTCACAAGCACAAGGTTCACTACAAATGACATTCTGATGTCAAGATGCGCTTCCTTTTGTTGTAGTTGTTGTTTTGTATTTATCACTTGTATTTTGAAAAGAAAAAAAGTGCAGCAGTTGTGATTCACTTGATCACAAATTCCAAACTTTGTTTTTTGTTGTTGTTTTTTTCCACTACAACGTATTTGTTCATGTATATCTATCAGTAAAGTTCTACCAGGAAACAGTCACAATGGTACTTCCATTTCCTGAAGGTACCAGCCATCAGCTACATGTACTACTAGAGGAAATGCAGCGGCATCAAAAGGGCAGGTACACATGTACATTGTACTTGTACTGCAGGAGGCAGCCACCTGACAGGTCCACACCCATGCACTCTCATAGAACCGTGTTAACAATGAGCTATTCATGCACAACAACTGCTGGGGCTTAACGAGGGCCAGCACTTTGGGGTACACTGCTAATGACTTCTTTGTTCAGGAATTTATCTTCCCTTAAATGGGACCACAGGACAAGGAAGTTTCTCTGAAAAAAAAAACTTTCATTGGTTTGTCAGTTTTAGTGGAGTCATGTTTACCAGTCACCTGTAACTTAGTACCAGAGGAGGAAGTCATTTTCCTGATAATTGCACTGGAGAGTGCAAACTTTCATTTTCCGCTTAGTTGCCAGATTTCATTTACAGTGATTTAACACAAAAAACTCCACAGAAGAAAAGAAAACAGGGAGGAAATCTAAAAGAAGATGCAACAACAGAAGCAATATCTGCCTGCCAAGCCACGAGACCTATTATCACTTTAAAGTTGAGAGGATCAACCATTAACACAGTCCTAGTTTAATACTTCTGATTGAGATTTGAAAGTGTATGAAATTGATCGTTCTAAACTTCAGCTGTAGGAAGAGAGGAGTTCAGTGTACAGTGTCAGACAACAGGATCATATCTCCTTAGACAGCTTGAGGTTATTAAAAATGTCAAACATTTTAGTAGTAAGAACAAAATCAAACTCTGTACTATAAAGTTAAAGCTTGAGAATGAGGAAAAATGTGTTCAAGAGCCATAAAAGAAGCCAGTTTTCTGTAGCTGCATTGTTAAAATGGCACAATGCCCCATACTTAACAGGATGCATTTCAACAAGCATGGAGTGACTCATTCTGATGGACCTTTTTCCAGCATACTATCAACAGCCCAATATGGTAGGTTGTCTCATTTGGTGGCTTTGCCAAAAACCTTGAAATGAACAAATGAGTTGTTTGTGTCGTATTTCATGCAATACACTAGAACTGTTGTGTTTCATTAAAACCTGACTATTTTGAAGTATTTGTAAGGCTGCGAAGATTTGTGTGCCAACGTGATTGTCCACTTGCACTTAAAAATACACATTTCTAAAGCACTTTTTTTCAGCTGAAAAGTCAGATTTTTGGGTGGCAGAGGGAGACGATAGTTACACGTACGTAGATACTGTCTATTTCAATGTACCGTGGAAACTTACTGCTTTAAATACACACCCATACATGTACATGTACATCAACACAAAAACAATCTTTGAACTTTGGAATCTTAGCATCAAAAAACAAATATTCATGTGAACTTCCATGTACTGGATACTGGTTGACCCCTGTTTAAATACCATTTAACAAGTATGATGCACAAGCAACTTTTTTGGGGGGGGGGCTGGAAGGGGGATTAAACATTTAGGAGTTGCTTTTCAACATAATGTTAACAGCCTTTTGAAGAGGTCAGGCGCCATTCTGGGTCTTTTTCACATGCATTATGAGAAAAGGAAATGAAAGAGCCCCCCCTAAAAGCTATAAAGTTGCCTCAGGGTGGGGTGGCTACCCCCCGTTCTGCTAATACTCTGCCACAACACAAAGTAACAAATGTCCGAAAGATAACTGACAACTGAAAGAACTATATTCTCCCAACATTACGATAAATGATAGCAATTGGATATCGATGTCATTGAGGTTTTTCTTCAGAGTGACGTGAATTTGATTTTGATATTTTTGTTTGTTTTTCAAAAAGTTGACATTAGTCAACAATTCAGTCAGAAATGCAATGTATTCAGTTTTCCAGAAATGTAATGCTGATTGAAAGAGTCAATTCTACATGAAACAAATGTTCATATCAACTTTGTTTCAATTCAACTGCACCCACAAAATTCGTTCAAGTTGGCCTGTGAAAATTAGGACTAGTTGTTTTCAAATACCAACTACCCAAAAAAGTCTTTAATTTAAAGAAAGAATGCTGCATCCTGCCTCCACTTTTTCACCTTTTATCATCTCCATTAAGGTCAGTCATTGTGGAAATGCTGGAAAGACAGAAATCTGGGAAAATTTGAGAGAAAATGTTTTAGTTTTGTTAGAAAATACGTCCATTTTTTTCTTGACTCCCCACAACACAACAGCTGAATTGGTGTCAGGATGCAACATTCTTTCCAACAATAATAACCCTAACCGTGGAGCTACATTATTGCTCCATGCCCAATCCTGCAGTCCTCCAAAGGGTGGATTGACGACTGTTTAAGTTTTACTGTTAAGCCTAATGTTTCTCTTCAGAGCAGCTTCATTGGACCCTAAGTCGATATATAGGCCTTACAAGTATTTTTTTCTAAAGTATCACCACAATTCACATTATATTAAAAGTGAATCTTCTGTGTTAAGACTGCACATTCCCCCCCCCCCCCCCCAACAGTGGGGCCCNGACTGCCCTTTCCCCCCCCCCCCCCCCAAGTGTGGGGCCCTATGTCTCTCTAAGGATGTCGGACCCCACAGTTCTAGGGGGTACTGGGGACCGCAGATTTGGGTGTGAATGGACAAAAGCAATTTTAGATCATAAATACATTCTTAGGCAGAGTTTATGAACTGAACAAAATCAATTGATTCAAAGGTTACAGTCTAAGTGCTCAATCTCATTCAAACCAACCCTGACATGCATGGTTTTGTCATTTTAATCTTGCAAAACTGGTGAGTCCCCCGAAAAACAAAGGCAACACTCTCTTTACTACCCTGACCCTACTTTTCGGAAATTTCAAATTTGTAAACTGAGAGAAAATATGACTTATTTATCTTACTGATAAACTAGCCGTGCAAATTTAAATCCACCTTGCATGCCTTGTGTCATGTGTACTGTTGAACACTCACAGTTCCCCTCATAATAATTCCTTCAAAACTCGGTCTTTTTTGGCAACATCAATGGTCACAGTTATCTACTAAGGTCAATTCAAAAGTTAAAATTAAAAAGTCAAAAGTTCATGACGTTAGTTCTTCCATGGAGGTAGAATGTGATTCTACCTCCATGGTTCTTCTCCCTTTCTATAATTTATAGGAGCAGGGTCCCCAAATTTACAATACCCCTGGGCTGGGGGGCTAATTTTACCTGTGACACTTAGACAGCATAACGCCAGAATCTTCAGGAGAGAACCCATTTCAGCGATTCTTAAGACAGACATCTTTCCAGAGAAACATCAAAATCTGCCGTCTTCCACGAGTGAACGAGTATCACAATCCTCACCAGGAAATGTTTGTAAATGTAGGTGCGAAGTAGGTACGCTTACGTTATAAGCTGGACGCTACGTAGGCGTACGCCTATTTTTCAACCTGACTCACAGGCAAAGCTACGCGGCGCTACGATCTTTGCTCACATGTTCATATACATGTACATATATACGCCGGCGGTATTGTCATTATACCAGTGCAATGATATGCACATCGCACAGTATATACCCTTGTGTACAGATGTACGGGACTTGATTTCTGCCTGCCATTACGTAATTAAAAATATCTCTCTCTGTAGTTTTTTCCAGAAATGGGACTGTATTATATATTCGATGGTAAAAATTTAACGAGCTAAGATAAATGAAGTCCTGAAAGCTAATTCATGCCTTTACATTTTCCTGCCTCTATAGTCATGATAGTCTGTTGCTTTGACGATGATCTGTCAGCGAAAAAGAGGACTCGAAGTAAGACTACAAACTTAGGTCAGTGCATTCGCTGGTACCCATGTGTCTTTTATTGTGTGATGAAATCAGTTAATAATTGACCCGAGCAAAAAACCATGATATCCACTGTGCCTTCAATGTGAAAATCTGTACCCGTGGTAAGAAAATTAGAGAATTTGTATTAATTTGTGGTTTGCAGTGTTGTCTCAAGAGATTTTATAGAAAGATAAGGGAAAACTTGTTCAATGGGAAAATGAGGTGTTTACACTTCTAGAATGCAGCCTTCCTTGGAAAAAGATCAATTGAGTTGGCTGGCGAACGTGCGTACGCGTGGTTCATCAATTCAATGATGATTCACTCATGCATTCACCATGGCATAGACCTGGCGCCTCGGCCAAACCTGTCAGTGTCAAGCGCAATCCTGTGTCCCGCACAGATTTACTGTACTCCATCCTGAGACGAATATCCTTTGAATAACGTGTTCATAGTAGTATGATAAATTTGCCCAAGAGTCAAGATTGCACTGTACATGTATTTCATTATTTCAATTTGTGCCAGTCAACTGGACCATTTGTCAGTGCAGTTGTTACACCCCAACTATAGTGTCAGTCCCAACTATAGTACTGCAAAAAAAATTTTCAACCTTCTCCGAGTTTATGCAGCTCACACCTGACATAATTGATCTAAAATATGACACTTCATTAAAACAGTTATTTTATAGTTGATGTAAACAACTGCTGATGTAAACAAAATGGCTCCGGAAGATGCTTTGGCACATATGCACACACTGTGCTGTAGTTGGGCCAACCCAACTATTGCACTATAGTTAGGACAGTCCCAACTATAGTTGGGACTGATGCTGTAGTTTGGACATAACATTATCACTTGTATTGTATCCATCGCTGTATGGAAATATATCTTGATTGTCTTAAATGAGAGGAATATAAACCAAAGCACGGAGGAATACAAAAAGACATCCAAACCAAATGTCAGATGGTGTAGAAAGAATTCCTTACAAGGATGCCACTCATTTTTACCTACATGTATTCGCCATTTGAAAGCAATAACATGCCCCAGAAAGTCAAATTTAGGAAAATATTGTGGTATGCACAAAGGAAACTTTTTGAGTTAGGTGTGAGTTGCAGAAACCTGGAGAAGGCTTGGAAGTTTTCAGTTGAAATTCTTCCTAGAATTACATGTATGGGCCTCTCTTTCCCAACCAGAAGCCCACAGTTTGAGCTGGATTGAAGGTGTTTAGAAATTTGCCTGGGTAAAACCCACCACTGGATTGTTGAGGTTCTTATTCGGGTGTACATGTATCACTGACTCGCCCGTTGTGGCCTTGCGTCAACTAAAAAGTTTGGAAAACTAGCCCAAAGAACAACTAGACAATATCAGTTTTTCCTAAGCTGAATGGATGAGATGAGATGAAATTTATTTTCTGAAGGATTGCAAGGTGGAGGTAGCACTGGTGGTGTGATGCAGGTTTGCAGTCTTACCATGTGGCATCTGCTCTGTAGTGAGTGAGGTTCTAAGGAGAAATGATGGACTCAAAGTTACAGACATTATACTTTGTCCATTGTCAGGAGACTGAAGAAATTTGGAGGAGGAGTTTATGTTTGGCAGCAATCAAGCAATGATGCCGCCACTTGGTGGCTGGATATTGAATTCTGGCCTCAAGTTCTCCTGCATGTACGGTACATGTAGAAGCATGATTATGCCAGGGCCCATGTATGTGCCTGCTTGACCATTATTCATTCAACAGTATGAGTCCAAGTGCCCTTTGTCCCACTCATCTGTTGGACAAGGGCAGTGGCTTATCCAGCTGAAGGGGAGGGTGGCAATTTTTGAATCTGAATTTATGATATTGAGACCTCTCCTCTGTATTGTACATTCTTCAGGAAATTTAAACCCGTGAGGAGAGGGGACAGTTGGCCACTCCATTTGTCAGTGAACGCAATGTACAGAGCCAGCTAGTAGATGCAGCAGTAGGTCTTCCCATCCGCTTGCGCCAGGCATGCAGTCTTGACAGATCCTGGTGAGACCAGCTCAGCCCGGACCCTCGTGGTCTGTAGTCCCAAAATCTGCTGAAGGTGCCGGCCAGTGGAGTCAGCAGATTCGGGGTCGGTGCCTGGCAGTGTGCGGGGGGCTGGCAGACCGATAGACAACCCACAATGCAGCAGGAGGGACGAGTGCAGTTTCTCAAGTACCACCTTGGCAGCGTCAGGGGTGTGGCTTTCTGTCCTAAGGTACATGAGAATGTCATAATTTATGAGGGTATTAACCCTAGCCCTCCAGCCTACTTTGGCAAGAAATCCTGCCAGACACATTAGTCTGCGTCATTTTTGTAACAAGATCCCACAGGTCAACTCTCCCCAAGGCCAAACAGCCCGGGAGTCGGTGGTTGCCAGTCACCACAAGATCCAACAGTGGCATTGTTCAATGGGACTAACTCCCATTGTCTCAACATGACCAGTTTGTTCGGCTGCAGTGCCTATATTTGAGAGGTCGCAGGCTCAAATCCTGCCTGCTTCAATTTTCTGCATTCATCTTTATAATTAATATGTAAGCACCCAGTCAGTTGCCGTTTGATGATTTCTTTTATTTGCATCATTACACTACACAGGACCGCTACTTATTCTGCTCAGGGGCATTTGATGGCAGGGTCAACTTGTACACAGCCCAGAAGTGTATTCTGCTGCAGAGTTATTCGGTAATTGTGAACCTTCCCTTATCCTGAAACCGTCTGGCTCTGTCTGTTTTCGTCTGATCCCTTTGCCCTTTAGTGACGGTGGAAGGATTTTGACTGACCCTTGTTGGTGTTTCTGAACAACAGTAATGCAGTCCAGTCCACGACTTCACTAGTCGCGACAAGTCGATCACAAGTCCTCAAGTCTTCAGCCAAGTCACAAGCCTTTTCACAGAACTGCAACAAGTTCAGTCTTTTGTCATAGTTCAACCTGTGACATATGACTGGTCTTTTGACTTGTGACTTGATTTGTCAAAGGATTGGTGATGGACTTGACTGTAACGCTGCCGTACACTCTGCCCATGTATAAGGACCCCTTCCCCATAGTTTAACGCAATCAGCATTTTGGGCCTGATGCTCGCCCAGTTATGGTATAGACTTACAAAATCAACAGCACCTCCTCCACGCCAGAGGCTTGGAACAGGGCCCCCTGGCATGCAGTGTGTCACCCCAAGGAAGAGTGTTACTTAGTGAAAGAGCAGCCTCTTTTGTTCATCCAAGGAGATCGTAACTGGTTGAGTGCCTCTAGTCTTCCACCATTACATCCGTCATCTCAAGAAGTACAGGGCCAGAAAAAATTGCTTGTGAGAGCAATTCCAATTTGTCCTAGTATTCAGGCAAACAGTTAAATACCCTTTATATAATCACTGAACTTTTTAAAACCGTTTTGTCAGGTAACAACCTTCAGCTTAGCCAGGAACATACACGCTGTGCGCTTCACCAGCGATGGCAGGAAGGTACGTACTTTACAGCAGACTTACATAACACCTTTAATGAGAAGCTGTCCATGAGGTGGTACCACATGGGTCTTACCCATGTGGTGATTTGTTGGTTGGTGGAACAGTGAGCATATATATACCCACACTAAGTGGAGCATGTTGGTAGTGACTTCTAGATGTGGTCTCAGGATGATACTACGCACAGAAAACAGGTTCTACAGTGTTCACTCTGAAAGCTTTCCAATGCCTGCCATGTTCAGACCTCTCTATCATCTAAATGCAAATTTTAACAACTTTTGCATTTCACCAAAGGACAAAAGGAGTGACGTGTATTTATGAATTTGAAGTTTTTTGTTACATTCGATCACCCCAAGGATCTCTGTTTTATTTACTTGTTTGAAATTGATATAATGTGCGTGTATATTCATGTGACAGAAATAATCATATGTACTTTTTCAGAGCTATGCTGAATATAATTTGCCCATTCAACATTTCAAAATGATGAGTTCATGCAGGAATACGGTTCCCGACATCATGTGAACTTGAACATGCTGTGTGTGTGTGTGTGTGTGTCAGTTGGCATCCAGCCGTGCTGACGGGGCCCACCTGACACATGTCTTGCTGTTCTGAAATGACATACAGCGTGCCTCGGTCTGAGCATCTGCTTTTGAAATACCAAACTTGCTCATTTGATAAAATGTCAATCATTCTGAATTGTCTGTGGCAGATACTTGCGACGACGACTGCAGGGAAATTAGCTGTGGTGGATGTTGAGACTGGCGCTCAACTCCTAACATATGAGAGCTGTGAGTAAATTTCAGTGCTGTAGTCAGGCTTAGCCTCGATGCAATACTGTAACTTCAGTAGTCTTGGTAAAAGTTTTCATTGCACCTGTTGGGAAAGCTGTACCCACAGAAGCTCGTGGCTAAGACCGTGTCTGAAATGTACTTCCACAGTTTGGACTGAACCAGTTGTCAGCATTTGCCCGACGTATGTGCAACCATCAAAAGACCCAGTTTCTAGCCCCAAAACACAAGTTTGAGACATGGCCCAAGACTGAATATTTTGTTCTTGTCAGAGTTTACGTGCTCCCCAGTAAGTTTTGAACATGTCCTTGTGGCCCACGTTTGTCCGTGGCTGCATTAACCCTATCCTTCCAGGGTACTTTGCTTAGAAACCCTGCCAGACACGTTAGTCTGCATCATTTGTTAAAGTGGCTTGCCTGCCCAGTGTAACAAGATCCAACAGGTCAACCCTTCCCAGGTCTAAACAGCCTGGGAGTGTGTGGTTGCTAGTCACCACAAGATCCAACAGGCATTGATCAATGGGGACAAGCTCCCATTGTCTCAACATGGCCAGTATGTTCAGCTGCTGTTGATTGCTCTGGGCAAGACAGGGCACCAGACTTTTACACCCTGTTGCACTGTGCTGCAGCTGGCTGGGTTAGGGTCAATGTGTGAGTATTCATCACATATCATGTTGGAAGTTAGTTTGGCGAATCACTGGGTTAGTGTAGTGGTTCTTTCCTCTCCTCTGTGACGCTGGGTTTGAATCTCATCTAGGACGACATGCAGATTTTTCAGTCCCTACATGATTCCTTGGGTTTGCCCCGCAATATTTGTTTGGATTTTTCTCCCACCTCTAAAATTGAATATTTCTTCATTATCTTCTCAAGGGCCGCAAGAGAGAATAGTTCATGACTGATGGGGCTTCACCCCATTTAAACCCAAATAAATATGTGTCAAACCATAGGCACACTGTCAATGAAATGCATGTTGATTTTTATGAAGCGTACACACTGAAATCTTGCATCCTTTGTGCAGTAATTTGTTCGACTCTGAACTACGTTTTACTTTAGTTGGGCCATAATGTTTCTCAGTTTTGTTGAAAGGACAACAGAATATATCATTGGTTTACTGTGTGACACTTGATTATGTCTGCCCAGGAAGCCCACCCATACAAAATTTGTTGGAATTAAAGGAACAGATCTCACTATCTGGCATATTGTGAGACAGGTGTTAAGTGGGACAGCTGTAAACTTGAGGCTTTTGGCCAGGTAAGCACTGCTTCAACTGGAATGCAGTGCACTCCCTGTGTGTATCTCAGAGCCAACCACATGTGCTTTTGCTGATGTGTATTTGTACATGTAGGTGCCTTCAACAGGAGAGATCGCACTGGTCTGGCTGTGGACCCCAAGTGCCCTAATACTGTCGTCTGCACTTGTGTCAATGGCAAGGTATGTTCCTGCTTATTGTTTTGGTCAACTTGAAAACCTAGGGATGTCCTTTTACACCAGCCTCTTAACCCAGTTACAAAACCCTCAAAAGTTACAGCAGGGATACATGTAGTTGATGGTTTAGGTCTGGTACAGTGTTTCATCAAGCTTAAAAAGAGAGACAATAGTGAATCGAGCACTACTTGCTCATAGAGTGAAAGTTACTAAAGTCAGTTAAGAACAGCAAATGACGATCTTTTAGAAAACTTCAAGAGATGATGTGAACAATTATGTGCAAATTTCATGCCTCTTTCAAAATTATTCCGTAAAAGGAGACATGATGTTGCATTGCATGTGTAGTGTGTATATGTGGATTTATTCTCACACCACTCCCATACATTTACATTAACACAGAGGCTGTCGACTAATTTTAAGAAATGCACCTGTGTCTTTGCTTAAGTAAAAGTTTTTAATGACATCATTCGTTATTTGACTGTACTGCTCGGCTGGTAATTTTTCCCTGTCAGTGCAACATGGTTCCATGCATTTAATACATTTAATCAGTGAAAAATTTTGTTGGAAAACGTTGCCAAGCCCTGAGGTGTGGTACATGTATCTTTTTCCTGTCATGAAGCAAATGCTGAAGGAGTTTTTCTTTTGTTTTCCGACTCCTTCAGGGTTTAGCTGTTTTTGATTTGAGAATGTCCATCCCTCTTCTCTACATCTATGATGTAAGTACCCCACCAGCATTTCTTGACCCTGGATTGACTTTGTGTCTCCCAACTAAAGGTTTTTCTACAGCATTTGGAATGCATTTGTAGCAGTACGTTTACCTGACAAGAGGAAATTGATTTTCAGTCCCTTGTAAATTACATGGAAGTCTTCACCAGGTGTTGTGTTAGAATGGCCTTGCTTCTTCAACATAGTTGGAATCTACACATAGCTGGGCACAAGTTAGTTTGTGGGAAAAGGCCAAGTCAATATCATGCACTTGAAGTTGGTTGTACACAGTCAACCTCTTGCCGTCCAACTTTGCAGCACACCCATCCACTTTTATAAATTTCAAGATATGAAGAACATAAACCAACCAAGTTTGTCTCAATAATTTGTGGCCCAAAGTTTGAGCACCCACACACCCTTCAAAATCCTTTGAAATAATCCTCCGCAAAGTACGTGTACCACTTGGCCTTTCAAGATCTGTCACAGTCTTTTATGTAGCGGACCCACAGCCAGCAATTTGATCTCCCTGTATCATCTCACTGCACCCCCAGGGGTGCCTGGATTGGCCTTTTGGAACTCTACATTGAAACCACTCATTTCTCCATTTATTAATCTACACAAAGATTTACGGGTTACACATCTCACATGACATTTTGATGTGAGAGAGTTTGGTTTAATGAAAAGTGGTTAGCTGATAATAAATGTAATAGTGTATGCAGTTATCTTGTGCCAAAATCTAGGCCGTGTCCAAAACCGACTTCCAGAGCTACAGCTAGGTCTATTTTCTGCACATCTCCACATATTTCCAGTGGAATGGAAACCTAGACATTACTTCTGGACAACAGATCTGGATGTAGCCCAAGTGTTTCAGATATTAGAACTTTGGCCTACTTTTCCAGTATTCAATATTCAGAGGGTAACTTTATGCCTTAACCAGACAAAGCAAAGCAGCTTCCATTTTTGCTACATCCACTTGGATTCGTTGTAATCGTATGCTTTCTTCTTTTGTTGCAGCTTCATAGTGACATTATCAGAGACGTTACTTTTCTGGGGGACACATGGCCATGGTGCTCAGGGGAAACCACCTTTGTCACTGCATCTGTTGATGGACATGGCAAGGTACATGACTAAATTGCTGGCAAAAAATCTTTTCGTTGGTCTGTTTCGTTTCTCTATTTTCCAAAGTGTGTAAAAATCCCCAAAATGTATCCTCACCCTTAGAAAGATCATACATGGTTATATGAAAAAAGTCCACATATTTTGGCTGTCTAACAAGTTGGCCTCCCCATTTGAGTCTACCCCTGAGGCAGTTCCCGAGTTTAATACCTGGGCTTATCTGGTTCAGTGAATATGACAATGGGAACAAAATATGATGCAATTTTTTTCTTAACCCCCAGCAACCCCAAATTTTTGTTGATCCCATTTCCAGTTTTGCTTTATGCAGAACTCCTGGCCCTTGTCATTGGTTAAGTAAGGAGCCA
>NW_019091368.1:2338039-2381184 GCF_001949145.1 Acanthaster planci
TGTCGTTGGTTAAGTAAGGAGCCACCCAGCCGGGACTCACAGAGGCACAAGTAGCTGCATCTTAAGTTAGGATCTCAGAAAAATGAAGGACACATTCTGTCTACCATTTACTTTTGTACGTGCTTTGTGAGTTCCACTGCTGGATTAGCAGTGATGTTTTTCTTTATACAAAGCAAGGGTGAGATTTGTCAAGATTTTTTCTGATTTCTGGATCTTTATCTTTTTTTTGTTTCAGGATTTTTCAAACAGTCTCTTACAAAATCTGACAAATCGTGGGTTTACCAATAAGGTGTTTATATTTCTAAAAGGTGATATAGGGCACAAGAAGTGGGCTATATTTAGGGATGCCGTCGGACAAACACGAATTAAACCCTTGACCCTATGCTGCTGTGGGGCGCTTAAAACCTCTTGTGATTATTTTGTGGATAGTTGATTTTCCTTCCATCTCGCCCCTCGTAAAGGGAGGGCAAGCAAGACTCTTCCCCCCAGGAAACAATCAGAGAAAAAGATGTCCCTGAAAAGGCTTTGGGATGAAAGTATTCATGCTTAACTGTTCATTGTACACTGGCAAACCCTGTATGAACAGAGCGTGATTACGTTACTCATCTTAACCGCTCTTTACATAAAACATGGGAAGGCTCTTCATTAACCCTAACCCTCCTCAATCCTTCACCTGTTGGAGGACTGAGGAGGGTTAGGGTTAAGCCTCTTCGATCTGGAACCATAACCTGCAAAGGAGGCTACCAAAAGCTCTTCTGTCTGACTCCACAGAGTACATTGATTGATCGAGGCAAGAAGTTGGATGATTTGTAAGGTAGAACCATTTGTGCTTTCCTCTGACTGCATTATCTGATAATCTGACTCGACGGCCTTGACCCTAGGTTGTCACGCTGGATGGGAGAACACTACTTGACATACCTGCTGGGACAGGCCTGCATTGTGTGGACCCCACACCAGGGCCGTACAACGCCATGGCCGAAGATGGTTTCTCAAGTAAGTACATACGTGTACATCCACATTTGGATCCACAGTTGAGCCAGGTGATTGTATTGCGACTATCCCATATTTAGTTATGAGATTCATACCAATCTCCCTCGCCAGTCTACAATTGTCTTTTAGTTTAAGTGTTCCGCAGAATTATTTGTTGGACATATGCGGCATCCTGGCACATGTATCTCTCTGAGTTTGTGATAAACAGCTTTTTTTTAAAGCACTTTTAGACCGTCTTCTTTTTAATATCAAGCCTGCCCACTGAGGTTGATGGATGAAAACGTGTTCACATTATGCTCATAAATGAGATCCACGTGAGCAGCTCTGTAATTGTTCTTTGCTCTTGGGCTATAGGAGAGCAGTGGGAAAACTGTAGGGAAAATGGCCAAATTCTTTCAAGATATTAAAAACGGATCGGTTCTCTCATCTTTTTTCAGTAAGATTTTGAGCCGTCTCAATGGCAACGCATGATATGTATGTGTTTTGTTTATAAACTGGATGGCATTCTGTGATGTGCTTGTCAAGTGTATGACTGAACACATCTTATCCTTTGCATACGGGGTATCTGAATGGTTGCCGCATGTGTAACCAAATTGAAAATGTACAAACGCTTTACTTTTTTCCTTCGGAGGGATCTTCAATATTAGGACTGTTAGGCATTTTGGCAATTTTTTTTTTTTTTTTTACTGCTCCGGGCGTAGTTATGACCCATCCATTGCATTGATGACACTTGGTAGCTATTGTCTTTAACTTAATGGAGGTTCTGTTTTGCTTTGAAAGGCGTAATCATGTTCGGAGGGGGCGAAGTTTGTGCGTACCTGCCAGACGCCGGGGTACAAGAAACTCTCAGAGAGAGTGGGGATGATGCAATATGGAAACTCAAGTAAGTTAGTCTAACTTGAAACAATTCCATAGGGCTGTGCCGAATATCCAAATTACCCAATATTCGATAGATTGTCGGATATTCAAATGTTATTTTTCGAGTTTGAATATTTGAATGCAAAATTCATGAAAAGTAAGGGAAAATTTTCTTTTGTTTTTAAATGAGAAACATTGCACTATGTAGGTTCGTTTTAAGCAGATTCAAATGAAAAGCGTCAGAAATCTTACAGCAATTTTAAAAGCAAATTATTCATTTAACAATTTAAAAGGAATAGAAATTTTTGACAGGGCTATATGTCTTGTTCATCTCTTAAATCTTGCTAAATTGTGGCTGGAGATACTCCTAGATGTGAGAAGCTATGATGTTGATCACAATGTACAAATGTGTGTGTTATTGCAACTGATTTTGTATATGATTTGTACGTCAACAATCTGCTGGTTGGTACGACAGAATATTCAGATATTCGATCAAATTGAAGGTCGAATATTGTAATAGTGAATTAGTCGAATTGACTCAGCCCAACAATTCCATGCAGAATAATTCGCTGTAAATGTGACCTAATCAAATTGAAATGTTTGAATTGTACAGCCTTAAACCCTAAAAGAGCCAGGTCAGTGGGTAAATTCTATCCCCTCAACATTTTTCTAATGTCACCGTGGTGCGTCTCTTTATGAGTGGAGCCTTTAGGAGTTTTAGGGCAACTCTTCGTGGTCATTTTTACACCAATTTTGTGAAAAATCAGATAAGCATTCTTGCGCAGCATACTTTTTTTCAGACAAGTCAGCCAAAAATGTATATTTTTTCCACTGCCGTGCTTAATGCAGTTGAACTGTCAATTACTCTAACAACAAAACCATGAGTCTGATTGAGTTCAAACTTCACGTTTGTAATGATTATTAGTGTCTTTACATGCATGTCAAGTTTAACAAAAAAAGAATGGAGCATAGCGCAGCTGAGTCCTTGGGGGCTGGAAGACCTCCCCCCAACCAGGCTGTGATGAAGGCCAAAATAACCGAGCTGTTTGAGGGTTGAAAAGTCAGATGTTCCTTCAGCTGAACTCCCGGTTATCTGACTGTCTGAAGAAGAGTCCTTTCAATGATGGGAATATGCCACCTTCCGCCCAGCAGTTTTTGACAGGAAAGGGGGAACAGTTTGCATCCTCAGATGCCTCCTTGCCTCTTGGACCATTTAGTGGCCTCTGAACATTTCATGCAAAGGCTTTGCCATACAACTGAAAACATGTCTGTGTAGTGTCAAGCGAGGGCACTATCATAAAACGTCTTAACATCAGGGAATGTGGATATCTGAAAATGATGTTTGGATCCAAGGTTCTAGACCAGGAATTGAACTTCTAGTCCAAGCATAGCCAAAACTTTGTTTGATTTGGTTTTGTTATTCACCATTGGCCATACTGTGTTGACATACCCTCTTTATAACTTTTTTTGCTGTACATGAAAGATGCTATTAAACACCCATGCAAATATGTTTGGAAGTGGGAATAAAGGATAGATGCAAGGATAACCTGATCAGTCTGGAACTGAAATCCTTTTTTTTCCCCAAAGCGGTCTGGCATAGTGTAGTAGAAGGTAGTGAAGTGGGAAGGAAGCCTGAGAAACAAGGCCTTTGGGCTTGAATTTTGCTAGGGAATCTTAGTATGAGGACAATGGGGAACGCTGACAATGTTCAAATATTTAATAAAGGTTTTGAGTCTTTGTTTCTGTGAAATGTTTCAAGAGTTGAATATTTCTTTTAAAAGGTATACCTCCAACGGAAGTATGCTGTACACAGCCTGTGAGAACGGGGTAATAAGAAGGTATGTATGACTGCTTTTTCACCTCTCTTGAGATTGAACTATAGAAACTGGCAAACGGATGTACAGTAGAGTTTTGGCGATGAAGAACGCCAACAGGTGTCTCTTGTCGTTTGGTATACCATTCTTTCCAACCCTCTCCCGCTAATTTCGTAACGCTTTGGTCAGAAAAAAATTTGGACATCCGGGTTTAAAAAGCTTTTGTGTGGTCCCTGACCCCTATATCACCTGCACTGACCCAGGGTGCATCCAGGGGGAGGGAGTGGCCAACAGGGCCATGGCGTCCCCCCAAAAGGAACAGAAATGTTTTAAATAATGAAAGGCAATTTTTTTGAGTCTGTTTTATTTCACTCTCATCCAAAAGTGCTTAAAAGCACCCAAATGTAACCTCATTCCTCAGGTCAAAAGTTTACGGGAAACAATTTTGACAAAGTTTGGCCCTTCCCCAAAAGCAATTTAGCCTCCCCCTCCCCCACCGCCCTGAAAATATGGTTCTGGATCCACTGTTGGCATTTATGACCAAAGAGTAACGGAGTGGTGGGATTTGTGCGCATGTCTAAATACTGTGCCATGCCAGGCAAATGTCACCATGGCACAAAGTTTTCCAGGGAGAAATATGGTCATGAGCAGGAATTTGAATCTAGCAGCCAGCCTCCAGATGTGGCCTTAGGCAAGTCACTTTACCCAGCTTGCCTCTCTCTAGCTGGGGGCAACCTGCACTGGACTGGCATCCATCCTATCCAGGGGTAATATTCAGAGATTTTCAAAGCTGTTGTATGCCAAGAAAATTTGAAATAAACACTGGTCTGATAAGCCAAAGTGGCTCAAAATAGACTTGGATGTGGACAAAAAAGGTACTTCAGGTAATTCTCCATGTTGGTTTTAGTACTTTTATTTATTTTGTTGATGTACTATTTGTATTATTTTCCATTTTCTGCCCCAACATATTTTACCCTTCTGTAAAACGTCAATGACGTGGTTCTGATTCCCTTTCCTGAGTGTTCATTATTGTGAGTTGGGTTTGCAAAGCCTTCCAAAGTTTTACTTCAAAATTGTGGAAAATAAGCCAGATGTGACATTTTCACCAAAAGTTGTAACCATTTCTGTGATGGAGTTTAAAGGGGAACATGCCAATGAAACATCCGCATCTTAATAAGGCATCAACTTTTTTTTAAAACTATTGTGATTAGTTGATTTTTTTGATTAGTTGACCTTAAACCGATAACTCCGTGAAAACCACAGAACCTGATTTCCATATACGACAGTTCTCTTTGATCCTCCATACAACTGAAAAAACATGTCTGTGTAGTGTCAAGTGAGGGCGCTGTCATAAAACATCTTATTCTGTATGAGTTGGACACATCAGGGAATGTGGATATCTGAAAATGATGTTTGGATCCAAGGGTGTAGACCAGGAATTGAACTTCTAGTCCAAGCATAGCCAAAACTTGTTGAGCCTTTTTTTTTTTGCATGTACTGGTTTATTCTTTTCCTAAGTAATTGCACTTCTGGGAATTAAAATGAAAGTGTTTCATTCGGGGACTGCAAATAAAGTTTTTGCTATTAAAGTAGATCTTTAAACAACAGAAGGGGTTTGGGATCCTCTTTTTTTCTATTCCCGTAAAAAAGAAAGTTGAGGTCAGCCAATAACCACCACTCATGTTTTTTTAAATACATGTAGTTCGTTAACTTCCAAGTTCAACTTTGCAGAACGGATGTAGAACACGGATAAATGTAGGCAGTTTGTACTGTGTGCCGCGCCACCTTTTGTCAGGCGGTGTTTAGCCCAACCTAGGTAGGGATCCCCTGTTCTCAATTTACCGATGTTGGAGAATTTTAGGACTTTTTCCCTCAGAATTCATGCTGCCCATGCTGTTGCCCAGCTTGATCAGTCTCCAGTTCAAGATGGTGACGCCCACCCGCATATGTTACATATTGCTATGGTGAGGCTCGTATATTTCAGGAATATGACAGGTGTCCTGAAGATAAGCATGTATCCAAATGCCAAGCAAAAAACACTCCAGTGAATTCTTTCACGTCTGTGTAGTTGAAATAGGGACATATCTAGCTTTTGGTCGGGGGGGGGGGGGAATTCAAAAGCAAATGCGGCTTTGGTCTTATTCAACATGATGTGTGGGGAGGAAAAAGATCAAAAGCCCCATGCCCCCGACATTCTTGCTTTTATTTGCTGGTGTTGTTTCCTTAGGGTTCGGTGCTTTGATAAATAAATATACTGATTACTTTCTTTCCTACTTGCCTACAAGTATGAGGTTTTCTATGTAAAAAAAAAAATCCTTCGGGACTAGATACGCAAGTGAGTTAAAACTGAAAGTAGTTGGAAGGAATTCTTCAAGCCACATTGGAGCTGGCTTGTTAGCAGGTGCAGAATGCTTAATCTGTGCCCTGGACACAGCTCCTTGGGGCAGGTATTTGTGCCAGTGTTCAGTGGCGTAAACAAGCACCATTCAGTGGGCTAAAAGCATGATGTTTGCCCAGGATATTCCAAAAGAGGCACATGTGTGAACATGTCCACATATGAAATATGCACATGTTGTTCACATAGGTAGTGATGTCTATGTTTATACCAATCAATACACTGTTCAATTGTGGGGAGAGATTGCAAGAAAAGAAAGTTTTGGCTCCAGGAGGAGTGTCACTGTCGGGGGGGATAAGGTGCATTTGCGTTGTGTTTTTTTTTCCAATGTTTGTCAACTCAAAAGGGGGATTTGAAGCCCCCAAATCCCTTCTCGGATCTACCAGTGACCCGACTCCTGCTCCTGGCATTCCTTTTTGAAATTGATTGAACTAGGAACAAGACAACCCAACAAGGTTTCTTGATATATGTATACACCTGTCTATACTTTGCTGTCAAAGAGATGAATTTGTTGTCAACATCGGATATTAAAATTCTAAATTTGTCAGCCGCCCTTATTCACAGACAAGTGATTGGGTAAACATGCTATAATTTGCAGCACACTTGTTTCCGCATTCCTTCGTTGCTCTTTTCTAAATTTGACCTCTGACCCGTATTGTGTACTGTGATGAATAAAAAATTCTGGACGGTGACTGGCATGGGAATTTGTTCAAGGTGCCACGTCAACCACAAACACGGGTTGAAAAGCCCAGCCATGGATTAGTCCCCAACTTGCCCGAGGCAGTTTCGGAAGCTTGGCCGGGTTGACGCAGTAAACTGTAAACAGCAGTGGTCTCACTGCTGAATCTTTGGTTCTCACGGTAACACAGGTTTAGTCAGCCATTTCGTAAAGCCAGTGTTGTACTTGTACCCCGTTTTTCTCTGAACTCTACTTATTTGCTTGACTGCAACTGAATTTGCTTTTAAATGTTCAAATCTACCAAAATATTTTTGAGTTGTCAGTGAATGGCATTCCTTAAGTATAATTTTTTTTTTCAGCAAAACTTCTCAAAGTAGAGGTTATTGAAGTAGATGTCTCAATCTTACTGTTGGCTCTTGGTGGCAGTTATCCGGTTCACAAGGTTAAAAATTGTGTGTGGAAAAATGTTTGCACATTTGTCAGTATTTTCTTAAGAATTTTACCAAGGATATCTAATTTCAGCAATACATGATGGGCATACATGTACATGTGCGTACATGTATACTACTTCATATAGACTAGAAACCATTTACAAACATGGCCGTATACCAAAACATATGTACATGTAATCTACAAAGAAACTTGGAAGCAGTTCATTTACGGTGTACTGAATCCAAACGGGACTGATTAATGTGGCTGTTTTCCCTGCTGCCTCTGTCCATGAAGAAAGCTTGGCATATTTCTTCAGTTCATTAATCAGATTTGGTTGTCTGTGGCAGTGGGAACCATAGCCAAACTTAAAAGGGTTGCATTTTTGTAGCCACACCCCCCATCACGTGCTACTTTGGAATAACATACATGTATCAGATTGAGCCATTCATGACTCAATCTTGTATGACGTGTGAAGCATCTAAAAAGTACGTATTTTTGCAATTCAAGGTCAAGGTCATACATTGGCATTTTTTTTTTTGCGGTACACCGTATAGCTTTTGTATTTTATGAAATTAAGGCTATTTCAAGAGCTTTAAAATGATGTAAAGTTTATCTCTGCTGGTACTTTACCTCTGGAGACATGGCTGCCAAGCATAGCAGGTCATTCCCACGAGTCACAAGTTTGTTAACTCCTAACTTGAAGATCTTAAGACATCTGTGCTTGTAAGCAGGAGGATGTGGGTTCGAATGCCACCCCAGTAAGCTCGTGAACCGGTTGCTTTTCCACAATAGGGCTGAAATGTTTATTTTCTTTGAATTGCATGTACATGTAGTTAGTGACAAATGGCAAACTGAAGGCTGTAGCAATAATGTACATGTATGGTAATGCAAAGTGTGAGTTCACCCATCGGCATGTGCAGTGTAATGAGTATCATTGCTGTGGAGGTATGTGGCTGTGCAGACATTGTACAGTAATGTATGCGTGCATACATGTATCTGCCACACTTTCCAGTATGCATGTACTTCAACATCAGCGTGTACATGCACATGTAATGTGCCTATCAGATAAGACAAGATGAAAACTTTATTGTTCCGCCAGGGGAAATTCATGCGGCCTTTTGACAGAAAAATACACGACAATATGATTTACAGTAAGTAAAAACAATGTATCAATTATATGTGTACGCAGTGCCCTCGCCTCCCATCCCTTTCCCCAAGTGTCACATTTTTGGAGCCCCTGATAAAACATTTCTGTGTGTCATAAGCATATGTGGCCCATAGACTAGCGGGGGAGGGGGGGCGCAGGTGGGGCACACCATTCAAATGGTCACTTCTTCCCCCCATTACTTTCGTCCTCCGGAAATTTGGAAAACAGAGAAAATAACAGTAGCGTTAAGCAGACACTGGCACTTGTGCCCCATCCCACTGTGACACTCAGCTCTCCCGCACCCCCGCTGCAGCAAGAACCCTGGCTATGCTGTTGAACTTGGCAAGGGTACCCCAGGGATAGGGATTTTTGGCACTTTAAAAGAAGCCATTGCCACATCCTGGGGGCGTGTCCTTGGTAGAGGGGGCAGAGGAAGAGCTTGGAACAATTGATAGATGAATATGTAAATGGCCTTTGAAGTCAAGGGTTATATGAGCTTATGCGCTAGCTTTTATTTTGCAATTTACCATTCAAATAACTCTTAAGGATAAGGTGAAGTAACGAACAGCATGCGCTCTACGCATTTTGAAGTGTTTAAAATTTACAGGCTGTTATAATCTTTCCGAATGCTCCCTCTCGTTTTTACCAACGCCCCTTCGCAACTTCCCCTCACCCCATCCCACTACATGTTAATTTATTCCAAATGTTGTCCAGTGTTTGAAAACCCACCTTGGACTTTGAGTTTGATCACCTCGTAAGCAGTGTGAAATAACAGGGCTTATGGCTTCATTTATCCCAGAACAAATGCGAGTGTTCTCCATCAAAATGCACCCCTCTCCGGGCCTGTTTGTTTCACACCGATCTGGATCACGACCAGCGATCTATGCACTGGTTCGCACCACCCATTTGGCAAGATTTGGTGTCTGTAAACCAACGACGGGTCTGCGGGAAACAAACGCAGCCGCAGTTCTAGATTCAATTCAGATTGATGGCACAATTGCAGTTTCAACTGCACGTATTATTTGGGCGTGAGTACTTGCGCAGTGAAATGACAGATTGAAAGTACAAAGACTGACGATAGGGCACATTAAATCTGGAAATCATTTTTGGTTGGAATTTTCATGCCTGCACAAATTCCGTACAATTGAAATTTGAAACTCGAGCACATAAGCATTTAAAGAAAACGACATAATGATCTATGCAATTTGCTAGATCTAAACAAGATTCTGCTGGCTCATAAGGATACATGCAGCTCAACATTTGTACATGTGCAAAAATATGGTATCGGTACAAAACGTACATGTACATGTTTATACAGAATTTAAAACCTTAACACTTGTTTATGATTTCTTACATTACAAAACCCGAGAAATAATACACTTCATCATAAGCTTATTTACAGATCTATCACAGTGCCTTCTAAAGAACTGGGAACTTACTAAATAGGATGAAAATTGACACAGAATATATCCCCAATAAAAAAAAAATGAAAAGAATTTTGTACAGCAATACAAAACATTAAACAATATGGCTCTGTTAAACAAAAAAGTTTTCAAATGATCACAAAGATGTATGTTATCCTTTTTCTTGATAATAACACAAAGTTTCAAAACAACTGTAGAATTGAACTAAGTTATTTGTTGGCTACAGTTTGCACATTTTTCTAGAACCAGCCCAGCATCAAAAGCTACATTCTCAACGTACATGTAAGTTGTGTAATATGTTACCCATTGTTTGATTACACAGTGTATATTTAAAAATTACGGTAACACATCTTGTTGAACAGACGTAAAACGCAGTTAGGGTTCTCAAATTTCATGTCACATTTGTTTCAAGCTTTGACATCCGAACCGCTAGTGTAATGATCTATCTGCATGACATACTGCCACCATTGGGTTGATAGCACACAGGTCTGTGCATGTTTTTATGGCAAAATATGACCTTTTTGGTTAAAGGAAACCCCCCAAAGTCGGGTTAAGTGGAGCAGAAACAGATGAACATGTACCCAAGATGTGAAAAAGAACCCCTTTGGAATAAATGTTGACACCCTGCATGAACTCCAAAGCACACGCTCTGTTACCCTGTTTGGGAGAATCGGACATGCTCTGTTTTGGCCAGTGCAAACAGCACCGTCTCAGTGTGATTGCTGCTAGTTTTCAACTTAATGTTCATAAACCCTGCAACATTTTTGTTGAAAGAGAAATGCAGGTGTGTGTGGGGAAAAATAGGTTGATGGTTCCTCAAGCATCCTCTCTTAATGATGTCTTTTTTTCCCCACTGAGAGACTTGTTGTGCATAATATCTGGCCGGTTTCCTTCTTCCTGACTTCCTCTCCCACTCCGTCTTCCTTTGCGCCTCCACCATCATTTCAAACTGTTTGCTTCTAGTGCCAGTATAAATGACCCAAGCGCATTGGGCTGGAGAGTCTCATGTCTCATGTGCTGGAGAGTCTAGCACTGAAGAGACTAAATTCTACCACTGAAGACCAGAAATGAACCTCGGGTTTGGAAAAATCACCCATGTGCTTGCTTCATTTAATACAGTGTATACGCGTGGACAGTTTTGAGTATGACCATACCTATACAAAGGGGGTTCAATAGGTCTGTCTCTGAGAACTGCCTCATGTACATGTGTTGTGATGAAAGTATTCAAATATTCAGACATGCACTGTGTGCTCATTATGTACTGGCGTTAGTCTCTCCTTTTTTTTCGTTGTTTGTATCTACACTTTCAGTATGTCTTGTTTGGTCAAACTGCCATTAGCTACTGGCGTCTTGCCCTCATCCTCTGGCAGACTGAATCGGACTTTGCCGGAATTGGGTCCGTTTGTCACCGAGTGATCATGATTAGGCATGTGTCCGTTGCTCTCGATGATTCCGTTGATGACAGGGTCGCAGTCACACTTGGGACTGTCGAGCTCCTCGTAGAGGTGGCCAAACTCCCCAACATCTGGCCCATCATTGATGTCCTGGTCCACCAGCTTGGCCTCCAAGACAGGTGCGTCTGCATCGTTGGTGGGTGTGGTGGGCACCATGTAGTCACTGCTTCTCTTGTTCTCATCCCACTGGTCCAGCGGTATCTCAATGAGCGGTGCCTGGGAGCCCCTCTTTCCTTTCCCTTTCCCTTTCCCCTTGCTCTTCCCCTTGGTCTCCGGGATGGAGTAAAGAGCATCAGGTGGAATGGAGTACACTTCAGCCTCGTGGCTTTTGGTTGGGACCTGCTGCTTCCTGTTCAACTGTTCATCCTCATCTGGTAGCACCGCCCCTCGGTTATCATAGGTGAGGGAACCAGTGTACCTTATATGCTGGTTTGAGATCTGTCCTGTGCTGCTCTCACCTATCTCCAAGTCAGCAAACTGCACCGTGTCCTGTGTGGTCTTGAAGTCGTACCCGGTGAAGGACTTGGGCTTGCGATACTGCCACAGGATGACAAAAATGGAGGCCAGGATAAACAGGGTGCCAAAGAATGTGGCCAGGGCCGTGCCGATAATCTCGTTACGGTGCTTGGTCACCAGCGCTGCAATGCCATCATCAGTCTTTCCACCAGTTGTCACTTGCTCGCACTGATCATAGGTGGTGTAGCTTGGGCACATCTCCAGGAAAACAGTTACGCAGACGACATAGTTTGTTCCGGCGGTGAGATCAGTCACCACAAATGACATGTCTGCTTCCCCAGCCAGCTTGATGGTGGACTGGGATGACCCAAACTCTGTGGTCTGTATGATGTAGCCTTTGAGGTAAGGGTCATTGTAGCCTGTCCACTCCATCTTAATGGTAGTGTCTGTGATCTCGCCCACCTTCACCTGAATGGATGCGAAGGTGCACGGGGGTAGCCCAGTGGTTACGGAGGTTGGCTCGCCTGTGGTTGTCGGACCAGGGGTTGTCGGTATACCTGTCACAGTTAGAGAGAATGTTTTGGATGAAGCACCGTTGCTATTTCTAGCTGTGCAGTTATATCTTCCGCTGTTGACTGCTTCTGGCCTTTGGATGATGAGGACTGTACCGTCATCACTGGTGTACACATTCTCGGCGTTGCTTGTGGTGGAGACCTTGGAGTTATCTGGCTGGTACCATTCAATTTCAGGAGTGGGATCACCTCGTGCAGTGCACTGGAAGACAGTGAAATCATGGTAGCTGATGACTCTGCTGTCTGGCGTGAGGGTGAATATGGGTATACAGGCAAAATCCTCTTGTGGGATTGTGTAAGCCAGCCTTTCTTGCAGGGACTCAGGGGTGTAGCATTTCCACTGCGTTGTATAGTAATCAATCTGGTGGAGAGAGGTGTTTTTGAGCCAGTTGATAAAGTTGCCCATGCTGCAACCGCAGTTCCAGGGGTTCTGGGCCAGGACCAGAGTTGTCAGTAGAGTCAGGGGCGTCAATGTGGGAATGTCTAAATTGGTCAGACGGTTGTTGGCCAGGTTCAGGATCCTCAACTGCAAGAGGCCTTGGAAGGCAGTATCGCTGAGACTTGAGAGTTCCATGTTGGACAGCAGAAGCTCCTGCAGGGAAGACAGGTGCTGGAAGGCGCCAGATGGAATCTGGGAGATCGGATTCCCCGACAAGGTCAAGGTTTCCAGCAGTGTCAAGTTCCGAAACATCATCGGGTCTAGCCGGCTGAGAGCACAGTAGGAGATACTTAGACTCCTGAGCATGGGATTCGAGTCGAAAGCTCCAATGCTGATATCACGGAGGCCCATGTTGCTTCCGATGTGCAGGGTGCGGAGATTGGGGAGATTGTTGAGCACATTCTCGGACAACGCGCTCAACCGGTTGTGCTCAAGGTCAAGGGTTTCAAGCTCTGGCATCCCCCCAAGGACCAGGTCGACCGAGGTGAGCTGGTTGTTTCTCAAGTTCAGGACTCGGAGGTGGTGCAGGCCATTAAAAGCCCCGTCCGCTATGGACAGAATCCCACAGGAGACCAGGTGGAGGTTGATCAGATTGGGTAGGTGGCCGAAGGCACCCCGTGGCAGAATGTTGAAGGTGTTCTTGCTGAGGTATAGTGTCTGGGTGTACTCTGGGAGGTCGGGGGGAATACCTGTCAGACCTTTTTGCTCGCAGGTCACAGTACGTGCTGCCATGCTGCACGTGCACCTGCTTGGGCACGGTGGCGGTGGGGGTTCTGTTGGCGGTATTGTAGGAGGCACGGTCGGTGGCATTGTTTGGGTTGTTGGTGGCTGCGCGGTTGGGGCCATTGTTGGGGCAGGCTGCGTTGGGGGTTCCGTTCTTGCTTGTGTAGAGGGGTCTGGCGAAGCTAGTGTCGTAGCACTCGGTGCCGTTGCCGGGTTTGGGCTGGACTGCATTGAGGTAACTGGCATGGGTTGCGTGGCAGGGCTTGTCTCCATTTGTGGGACATTAGGAGTTGTTGGGACTTGCGGAGTGGTCATGGCAGGGGTCGGCGTAGTGGTGCGTCTGTTGGATATGGTGGGGATCTGTGCAGAGCACGGTGGAAGTTGGATGTACACTCCAATCAGTAGCAACATCTGAAGAAATGCATGTTTGGGAGCCATGGTGATGCGTCCTCACAGCAGAATTGATACAACTGCAATAAAACAAGAAGAGAAAAGCTCATTTATTTGTTGTGTGGATGCTTATAACAGACGGAGCACTCTTTAGTTTCTCGTTTAGTGTTCAATACCACTCTATATATACACATGTATGTGTATATTGCAGAACATAAAGCATCGCTAGTTTTTCGTTGTTGAAAAGTTCTTGTTAAAGCCCAGTTAAATGCCACAGTTGTCTGTTTTCTCAAGGATGTACAATAGAGAGATGGTTACAGTGATTTTTTCATGTACAGTCACCAAGCTAACGTTCTTGTCTGTCTTGTGACATTTACCCCCGTGCTCCCAAATCCTTCAAAATCCTCCAGGATGTTAAAGATTCTCTGGATTGAGGAAGGAAGATCCCAGCCACTATTTCTTAACATGACACTTATGCTACTAGGTGAATTTGATAAATCCATAGATGCAATTTCAATTTTATGAAAGCTTTTTTTTACTGTATTCAGCATACATGTACATGTTCATGTATGCCATTAAGTTTTCTGCACAATGGAGGTTACGAAGGATTCGGGAAGATTTTGAGCAAAAAAACTTTGCAAAATTCGGCTAAGATCTCAACACTTTTATTTAATGGGCTGCTGGTCACATTTGCTTGTTATTTGAACTGAACCTTGTGACTTAATGTGTGCTAAACTCAACAGCAAACATTGCCATGCCATATGAGCAGATCCAGACACCTAGGCACATGTTTGACTGGAAGTTTTTTGTCACCAGTCAACAAGAAGAGGTCAGTCATAAATATCAAGGCTGCCCATCCTTTTGCATGCATTGTTCTCTAGGTGTAACAAAGGCTTCTAGTACCCGTCACAAACTGACATGTGTTGGTATCCAGCCTGCTTCACTTACCCCCGAGCAAGTTATCTTTTGTCATAGATTGGTATTTCTGTTGATTGTCGCCTATGAAGGCCTCTTTTTTTTTAGCAAGTTTCACAAAACTAGAATGGCGGCATTATATTAAAGATTCTTTGCAAGTTGTTGTACAAAATGATGTAATCTTAGCTGCTATAGGTGCCTTTGTGTGCATGGAAACTTCTTGTACAGCGATGCTGTGAAGTAACACTTTGAATTGCAGTCAGATTGATTGGGAATGGAGGCCCAGCCCATTTTTGGTGCATTATGGATTTTGCCTCAGAAGAAAACAATATACAAACAAAAGTTTTTCAGCAAGTTTTAGCTAATGCTGGCTGTAGTCAAATTACAGGTGATAACTAAAAAGTCTTGAACAAGTGGCAACCAGTGGCCAAGGAATGTCTTTATCACAGTTCATTTAATCAAATTTTCTCTTGAGATGTGACGATGTGTTGATGACCATGAAAAAGGAGTCATAAATTGCATGGAAAATCTGATAGTTCATCATATCAAGTTTTCCAAGGACACAATAACATTTGATTCCTGTATCATACCAAATCAATCTCTACTTTTAGAATACATGTACTAATCTCTGGAACCTTTTCCATAGTGAATCTAAGTCCATGAGAAAGTTCTGTGGGTGCTTTTCTAGCGCACAGTGCATGTGCATGCCCATGGTGCATGAAGTCTTAGTAGGCTGGGGATTAAGACAGATCGGCATTCCTCCATTCAGCTGGGTGCGAGGCAAGCCCCACACAAACGGGACTGTGCATCCAGACAGGATTTCCAGTGGTTTTTATTGATCTTTGTGCTAACCCAACATTAACTCTCCTGGATTGCGAGGGGATTAAGCCAATCTTGCATTGGAAAATATTCACCTAGCACTGACCCCCAGAAAAAGTTATTGCTGGTTTAATGTCTGAAAGTAAACCAGCATGTGGGCTGGAGAGAAGAAGGGTAAATATGGACGAGAAATGGTTTATGCATAGATGTACTTCATTGCATATTCACCACTTCATACAGTTGACTGTACATATGTGTCTGTAGTTTTTTGTGAGCCACTGTGATATGATGTTCTGAGTTCCTTTGAAGGGTGAAAAAGAGCATCTGTTGTCCTTTCTCAAAATTTCAACCCTGTTTCATGGTCGAGTAATATTTGCACTTTAAGCTCAGCAATATATTTACGTCAGGTAATGTGAAAGAGAGCGTTGGTTTAGTTCTTCAGTACAGTCTGTATCCGGCATTTTGTCTACATGCAATGTATCGTGTCCAAAATTCACTTGAAGAAGAGTGGATAGGCAAATAATCATCCGAGATAAAAATGCAGGGTACATTGGCGCTACCTGAAAAAGACGCAGCAATGATTCAACATGGGGTGTTGCTCGTTTACTCCAATGATAGTGATACATCAAAGTCAGCAGTCATGAGCAGTGGAAGTTGATTAACATATTATTGATTGGGGAGTTGTTCTCAGTGGCAGGTGGGAAAGTGACAGGCAACACACCATGGCTTGTATCTGCAGCGATTGTGCAATGCCCGTTAAGATCTCAAAAAATGCAATATCAAAGTCACGCCTCTACAGAATAATGCTTTTCCAGAGAGTCTTACGTACATTCTTTCTGGTCAGTGATGATGTCAGGTTCTCTCTATTTCCTCTTTTTATTTCAGTTGTCAAAGAAATCTTCAAACCCTGGTTAATTCTTTTGAGTTCTCATTTGTTGATGAGACTGTTACCTCATAATTTAGCAATGTAATTTTGTAGTCAGTGATTCAGAAAGGTCAAACTTTTTTTGGCCTTGGGCTTTCTTTTCTGTGTGATGGTCTACCTGATCCCCTGTCAACTTTCAATTGAGTGGCTTTCCTTCAAATTAATCAAAAATAAAGTAAGACACATTTTCATTACAGCAGACATGAAATGTATCTGAAATTAATTTCATTTTTTGATTTTCTGATTTTAGATGAAAATAACTGTCAGAGTGATCATCAGCTTTGTCAGTTTCCTTCAGAATGATTTTGATAAATTTTGATTTTCATGAGACTGAGTAATTCTGATTTAGTCTCAGTCCTAAGCTCTCTTGTGCAGATTGCACGAACTGATACACAAGTTAACCTTGAGAATTGGTACCGGTGACTGTTTTATTTTTATTTTCAGCAGTGGACAAAAGTGCAGAAACGCACAGAAATCCTGTCAAAAGAAAATGTGCATTGGAGTTTGACGTCAGTTTCCCTTTCAACACAGCTATGCCGGGAATGTTCCTGTTATTGGTCAAGTGCACGAAATTTGACCCTTTATTGGCAGCCTGTGCGTGTGGAAAAAGGAGGGAACAATAGGCAAAGAAATGCAGTAATTGACAGGATATTAGGTCTGATGCTGGTTAATCCGTTTTTTCTTCTCTCTCTCTTTTTTTTTACCTTGTGGAGTTTTAATGAGGAGATTGGAGGACTAAGGGATTTAGAGTGTTGTGATGTGAATGCTGGGTTAGTTGCATTTGGTTGCACACAGTAGAACTTAACATCATGAGGTCAAGCCATTGAGAATATTTTAGACAACATATGACTTTTCCTCCGATCAGACAACTTTCTTGTTAGATTTATCCTTCCCATTGGTGCCATTCAAAACTGAAAGACGCAGAAAGGGTTTTTTTTCCCAGGGGATTAATTGCATTCAAACAAATAATCCATTTGTAAATGCTTTGTAGTTTCCTTCAAATATTTTTCTTGGGCCAGCTCCTCCGAAACCACACTTGAATCTGATCGTTTTACAGGTTGCCATAAAAGCTTCATGGAATAAATGTCAGATGGAGACATTATGTCCACACAGCTGTTTATCACGAACAACACCATGAGCAGCAAAGCTCAACAGTTGACCTTTTGGTTCAATCGATACTACTATGTTACCTAACGGAAAGAAAATAAATAAAATTGCCATCAAGGTACCTTCAAATGCAACCCCTGACATTACCTCGTTATCCTGTGGTTGTCTCACTAATCATTTTGTTGTTGAATTTTCATCCAACTCAAGTACACGTAAGTACTTTAAGATTGTTGCTTGTATCATGTAGTCATTTCTACAGGGAGTTTTGGTCATCATGGCCACTTGCACGTAAATGAAGGTTTGATTTGTATAAGTGTGTTGTGTAGTCGAGGTGCCTATGCCTGTATTCCGAAGTACTTAGTTCAGAGTGAACAAGGAACTCATTATCAATAGTGCAATTTGCTGCCGTGGAATTTTTTTGATTAGGTTCCAATCATGATAGTCCTTTGCAGGTAACAACGGCCACTGTGCATTTAAGAAGTCTGCCCCCCCCCGAAAGGAAGATGCTGGGTGCAAATTTTTAGGAGATTAAGTGTAATGGAAAATTAAACATGGAGCTTGCTACCTTGAAATACATGCTGGTGTTAAAAAAATTGCTGCTATTTTTGTGACATCAGGAGAGGATATATTTAATTTACTCCTAATTAAAATTAGCATATGCTGGGAGAAAATTTATAAATAAATAATAATACATGTAGATGGTTTTAATAGATGCTTTTGTTAAGTTTTAAAAAAATTCAAACCGAAATTGTATTGCACCATTTTAATTTTTATTTATTATTATTTATTTAATTTTTAAATACTTAACAATTACCTGATTACTATGGATAGTCAGGGGTTGGTTGTGATATCCCTCCCAACCCAAAAAAACCTTTTTCTACAGAAGTTACATCTGATCTGTTCAGATACTGTGTCATCTAAATTGATTCACTTTGAGTGACTGCAAACAGGAGATGACAGGCATCAAGCCCCCGCATGTTCACATCTATCAAATTAAATGTCATATCTGACAAACCGCCGACTAGCCTCCCATAAGGATAACGAGGACGAGGCCCCACCATTAAGTGATTCCAGTCCGTTAATGTGCCGGGGCCGGACATTTGTGTCGAACAGTAATGGAGGAGCTATCTTGGGTACTTGTCAAGTGGCTGTGTGGCAGCTGCGAAGCATCCTGGACTTAATGGCTCGTGGCTCTATGGTTGCAACATTTCGTTTGTTGGGTCTTTTGTACATGTAGGGTGAAAAATTGAAAGCCATAGTTTGCATTCACTGATGGGGCTGTTGTGAAGCGGTGTGCTGTGAGAGAACCTCTTGATATTTTACTTGCTAATTTAGGTATGTTTAAGTTAAATTCAACGTAATTGTCTGAAATTCAGAAAAAAAAGTTGGGGGTACCATCTGTGTAACTTGAAGACAGCACTGTTAAAACAAACCCCCCCAAAGAAAAGGATGCATGCAGCGCTTTTACAGATTACCCCACTACCTACATGTACATCGCAAGCACCACAGTATCACGGACATCTGGCAGAAATTGCACCTGTATACTTAAATATTTAAGTATTGCCACAAAGTGTGGCTTTTTCTTCAAATATGTAAACAATTTTATTGCTTCAGTGAACAAGTGGCACAACAAATTAATTTTCCAGAACTTTACTTCTGAGGAAGCTGGGTTATTCCAAGTACTTGTAACACCTGTAATATACCAAATAATTTACCCCCCCGTCACCCAGAGTGCATGTATATTGCAGTCGCAGTTGAAATCACTCCAAAGCTGTTCCTTTTTTTTTTTGGTGTAAATTGAGGTGGACACACAAAAACACATCAGTCACAAAGGAAAACTAAATGAAAAGTATGAAAATGAAAGTGAAGTTATCATAATTACCATTGTTCTTTGATACCCAATCCACAGGTCTTGTTATCATGCACCAGTTCAGTGTTGAGAGTACATGTGTATATAACCAGCCTTTGGGTAGAGTCAGAATATTTGAACACTGTTGTTACGCAACTTTGAAGCTCTGGTAAGATCGTAACTGAGTAAGTTGCTGGTAGTACATTTGCTCATTTCAACAGAAGCCGAGCGATTTAATTTCTTTAAAGACAATCTCTGTAATGGCACAAATGGAAATGTCGTTTCCTAGAAAACCTGAAAAGTCTGCTGTTCACAAATTTCATATCCAATGTTACACCCAGCCTCACTATATTCATGGGTAATTTGCTTTTCAAACTTGCTGAAAAGATTTCAAATGTCATGTAATTCTGGTTGTAAGGAAAACTGAACAAATCAAAGAAAAAGACTGTTTACACATGCTGTAAGTTGTCATTTAATACCAAGATTTGTGTATCAACTATCCAGACCAGGAGTTACATCTAGTCATAGAATACACCCCAACTCCCCCCATATCTAAACGTTCACCTTACAAAAACACCAATGAACCTCGGCACACTGCTTTGGTAATAGCCGGTTAGGGCATTGAGTTTCTAAGCCTAGACATCCAAAACTCACCAGTTTTATTGGACTAAATCTCAAGACAGACGGCCCGACCAATGTATTTCCTGTCAGGGAGATGTGACGCCAGCGGTGAAATACCGTCCGTCTCTAAGAAAAAATATTTCTCCGAACTTTCACTACGAGAGCATGGTCCTCTTTAGACCCGTCCTCATGAATATCGCTGGCCTGTGCAGGCATCAGATCATCAGTCCGTCATTGTGCAACAGGATGCATGTACGCAGCTCACTGCCTGCAGTTTTTCCGCTGAGAAAAAAATAAAGCCACCCCCATTGTCAACAAGGTCCCCCTTTTCAGTACCCCATTGGCTTTGGGCACACAAAAGCCAGGACCCATGGTAGGGTAGGCAGCGTTTGCATATCAATGGTGGGTGAATTCCATCGGGTTGGCCCCACACTGTGAACCCAAAAAGGGAAAGCTGCAAAGGTTCCAGCAGGGGACAGGATCTGTTGTTATGCTAATGAACCCAATCCAAGGAGGACAATGGCGAGACCAGTGATGTCATCCTTAGTGATCTTACTGTACCCATATCATAGGTGCTTTTTTTTTCCTTCTTTACTGAGGTGTGAATGGGTATGTGTGTTTGTGTTGGGTGGGGTCATTTTTGTGGTGCCCATTTTGTCTCTCACCCACATTTTAAGGAAGGGCTCGTTGATTGATTGTGTTTATTTCCCTCCTTTAATGAGATGCTGACTCTGCCAGCATCATTCCTAGGCAACGGTTACACGCAGGGCAACCTGCACTCGTGAGTAGGTTATTATGGCCGTGCAGTTTGACACTTCCCAATACCCTTGAAAGTGAAAGCTGACAACTCGTTGAGCAGAACTGGGCTTAACATTGTCTGTGTCATGATGACAAATTCAGTGTTTTTTGTTTGGTTTTTTTTTGTTTTCAGTTTTTGGCAAGTCATTCTAACCGATTCACATAAACTCCACCAAATTGACTGGATGTATGTATTCAAGGCACAGGCTGTACTTGTGTACAAATGAGCCAACGTTTTGAGAAAAAGAGTTTAGTTGGTATTAAATATCCGTCATGTACAACCCCTCCATTTGTAACCCAAACAGTCCAGCATTATTGAATTTTTGTTCACTTTTCATTTGCCCTCGGAGCCAGGGTTTCAAGAAAGACGCCTAAAACTTTCTGCCGTTCACAGAGACTTCTTCACACCAAATATTGTCAAATATCACTTTGTCATTATCAATTTTTTTACCCACATACCCGTAAATACACAGTGTATATCACTGTTATGCCATTGCAGGCTCTACTGCATGTATGTTTTGTACAGAGTATGGAGGACCCTGTGTCCTGCCTTTGCTGTGGAAAGTTTGTGTTTTGCGATCACAACTTTCATCCCGTACAAAGTCTGACATGGCGGGCCATTCAATAAACCAAATGTAGTAATAGCCCAGAAAACTCAGATAATTATTCATCTGTGTCTTGTAATTACAAAATAAACTGTAACTTAAATTTTTAAGTATCAAGGACAAACTGTTCTGAATGCTGTTGGAGAATTCCAGAGTGCCAGAGATGTCCTTCATTTTTTTTGTCGTTTCCTTTGTGAAACATATTTTTGGATACCAGAATACTGGGCACTTTGTGTGAGTTACTTGGAATGGAGCTCCCCCCTTTGAGGTTGTCGCCAGTCATTGTCTGATAACCTTGCCAGGTATTTACACAGCAAAGAGGCAAAGGTGGCGGACCAGCCGGCTGCATTGTTGAACTTCTCTTCTACCAGTCGGCTATAGCTACAGTTTACCATGCAACATGATCGTACAGAAAAGCTGGAAAAAAGGAAATTATTTCTTTAGTTGGTGTTTTCCGTTATTGCTACTCTGAAGCTTTGATTTAGGAGTACCTCTCTGTTTTTTTTTTAGGGAGAAACTCCATCTTGCTCTATTTGTACCCAATTTATGTTGTTTGTCTGAAAAGAAATATGCTGTTTGAATGAGGAACATCAAAACTCTTATTGCTACCTAAAATATAACAAAATATACATGTATATGGACTTTTTGCTAAGAATGCTGGGTATTGTTACAGTGTAGATGTCTTTATAGAAGTGACAGTTTTAATGATTTTGTACAAAATAATTATTACCCCAAGAAAGTTAAGCTTTGTAGAGTCACGTAAAATTTTCAAAATTTAATTTCCTTTCTGAAAAAGCCCCTCATCTACATTAATTGATTTGGTTGCTCTCTTTGAATAATTTTCATTTCGTTCTTTGCTGCATGATCTTCACACCAATTTTAACAGCCACAAGAGTTAGTTTCTATCTCAATGCCCATAATTTGTTCACTGTGATTTGTAAGGTGCATATTTCTTTTGAAAAACCAATGGTTAGTTGAAAGACCTCCAATGCAGTTTGCATTGGAGTTACCTATTCACCAATCCTATTTCTTCTTCTTGCCCACTAGATATCGACGGTACCCAGACCGACACAAATACCTCGGGGAAGTGTTCAAGCACAAGGCTGATGTGCAAGATATGGACATCTCGCCCTATGACGAATGTATCCTTTCAGTATTAATTTCTGAGATTCTTTCATTATTTTGTCAAACAAAAGTGATCTCCATTGTTCTTAATGGTGTATAGCTATCAGCATTGTATTACGCATTGCCGAAATTGGCAATACGTACATACATTGAAAAGGAATATGAAAATTGTACCCATAAAGCTCACAAAATTGACAAGATTTCTCATACTGTTTGCACCGATTTTTCCTCCTTTTTTTGAAGAAAATACTGAAAATTTATCCCCTTCTTTCAAGAAAATACTGAAGGTTATATTACTATTGATATTTCTGGTAATGAAACCAAGGATCCCCCAAAAGCGCCTTGGGCACTGTAGCTCGCAAGCCTGGAGAAACCTGTAGAAATAAGACAACGAGAACCAGTCACAGGAAAACCAATAGTATCCTGGGTAAAATCCGTGGAGTAAGGTAGGAACTGAAACCCAATCCACTCGTGGACTGAACTGGGAATTGAGCCCAGAGAGGAGGGAGGCGAGGCGAGGCGAGGCGAGGCAATCACCGCTACACCAACCTGACTCCCCCCCCTCCCTTTTAAGAAATGACAGAAAATTGATCTACCTCTTTGTGAGAAATTACTGGAAGTTACTGTGAGAAATTACTGGAAGTTACTGTGAGAAATTACTGGCAGTTACTGTGAGAAATTACTGGCAGTTACTGTGAGAAATTACTGGAAGTTACTGTGAGAAATTACTGGAAGTTACTGTGAGAAATTACTGGAAGTTACTGTGAGAAATTACTGGAAGTTACTGTGAGAAATTACTGGAAGTTACTGTGAGAAATTACTGGAAGTTACTGTGAGAAATTACTGGAAGTTACTCCCGGTAAGCCATGACATTTGATGTGGTGACTGTTGGGGTATGACCTCAGTTTTGGTCCTAACAGTTCAAGCAGTTTAAAAAAAAAGTAAAAACTAAAGTAACAGATCCAAGAGTTTTCATAGGGGGCCAGAGTGGCTGAATTTCAGTTTTCAAAGCAATGGATGGAAAGACTCAGTATTGTATACGTTACATTAAAACAAAAAAGTGAATGGTTCACAGTGGTCAGATGGACAAGTGTGGTCAGGAACCCCAACGGAATCCTAAATCTCTCCCTGCATGTTAACATGTTACCATAGAAATTACTGTTGAGTGTTTTTTCATTTTCCTTAACCGTACTGTGTCATTGATATTTAGACTTGGTGACAGCCTCGAAGGACCGGTCTGTGGGGATCATCAAGTTGGGTCTGCCGAATCACGGGTGCACGGAGTACGGTGAATTCACATGATAGCCATGCCAGGACCTCAGCTAGACTAGCAGATTGACAGTTCTTTTTTTCTTTTTTATTTAGATTAGTTGCCATGGTAACCTAGTGTTACAAGTTGCCCGGTCACGGAGCCTTTGAAATTGTGAAAGAAAAGCCAATGGTGATGTTGTAGTTACTAGTGAGAGATCAGATAAAACCTAAGAAGTCTTGTAATATGTTTGTTTGTTTGTTTGTTGGGGTGTTGGTGTGTTTGTTTGTTTGTTTTGTTTGTTTGTCAGGTTGTTTGCTTGTTGTTGTTGTTTTTCCCCAGCCTGAAGTCAGATTTTTGAACAGAACTGTGCAAAGGCTTGCCCAAAGCAGGACTTGTGTTTGTCAAGTTAAATTTTCATATGCACTTTATGCCAATATATTGGCTCTGAAGCCTGAATGATTTCATCAAAGATTGCTTGTGCTTTCTGGTAACCAAAAGCTGAAAGGTTTAAACCAAGGGAGTCACATTTTGGTGTGCACTGGAATATTATGTTACTTTTTACAGAGAGGGAGGCCTTCAAAAGTTTATCAGTTTCAGTGCATATCATAGCCAAAATTTTGTCATGGCAACATACGGTCCTATATCATACACCAAACCTGCCATGCAGACCCAAGAAATAAGAAGTTGGACTCATCAAGTGCCTATAAATTTTTTCATCAGTCCAACCCGGTGTGGCTGCATTAGAGCAATATTCATTTTGGTTACAGTTTGATTCGGTTGCCTGGGTTACCTATCCGTTGTGGTCGCCTTTGAAGCAAACAGCAAGTGCAGGGGAACGAGTTTGTGAAGTAAATTGATGTTATTGAGCATATGAAAACAACTGCCGCAACTCTTGATTTGGGAGAGAAGAACGGCCACCAGTTCCATGAAATGTAAATCTACTCAAATATTTCCGTTCGTACTTTGTTTTTTGGTGTATCTCTTGTGGGTCAAACACAAGTTAATAAAAGTTTGAGTTGAACATAGTGCTGGCACAATTCCCTGTTTGGGTGGGATTGAGGAAAGAATGATTCAAACTTTATACTTCAGGTTATTTGAGAGAGGTAAAAGAGAATGTTGAAATGTGTAGACTTGGAATGAAATGTAACAGATTTGCACAGAACTCAAGTTTGTAAATATTAACACTTGTAATCAAAAGATGACATTGAAGAGTTGGCCGTGGAAGGCAACTGATCAGGCTCTCTGGTAGATCCACATGACATGTCGGTAGAAACGTAAAGGTAGCTCATACAAAGGAAATTTCATGGGGAGGGGGCTAAAATGAACCTGTTCGGGATTTTCCTGAAGTATTACTGCAAAGAGTATTGGGGGTGGCCGTGATGGCATAGTTCCAGCTCAGTTATCTGTTTCAGTGCATATCATAGCCAAAATGTTGTCATGGCAACATATGGTCCAATATCATACACCAAACCTGCCATGCAGACCCAAGAAATAAGAAGTTCAGCTCAATAAATCCCTGTTTCAAAAGTTATGCACTTCTTGTCATTTATGAGAAAGTCAATTCTGACAAATCCATGGTTACAGGAAACGGTAAAGCAAGCTCAACTGCATTGACCAATTTGAGATGGTACATCAAGTCATGAAAGTGAAACATATTTTGAGACGAGCAAATTTCTTGGTGCTTGTTTTGCAATTTCCCACAGCAAGCTTTCTTTGTCAGGGATTAGTTGGTTTAACAGGAAATGTTAAAGTAATCTCGAAGATTACATTTTTACTTTAAGTTCTGGAATATAAATCTTAATTTTCTGTCTAGTTGTTTGAGTCTACAAGAGAGCCTGACCAAGTGAAATTCGGAGTGGAAGAAACTTTTTTTGGTTTTCCAAGTTTTATTGAAATGTAATCATAGGCACATATTTGTGATCTCAAAGAGTAATTTTTTTTTGTAAATACAATCGGAACAACAAACAAGATCTGCAGTATTTTGTATTTGATACACATTGCCATTATAAAAAGCACAACTTTGTTGAATGAGATGAAAGGAGTAAAAGTGATAAATTTCAGAGGAAAAAGAAGTGTGAATATTAATCCAAAGGTTGGGGAATGTAGCCTACTGTTGTTATCATCAGAACACCGGTATAAAAATGTCAACCACTGGCTCGGCATATCTGGGAGGGGAGAACACCATAAATACATTTTGAAATAAAAACACTTAAGTCTGAGTTGAGTTTGCATTGATGAATTCCCATGTATGAAATTTAAGAGGAACCATCAAATGTATATTTGCATTCTTAATATCAAATACAGAGTGCATGTCAACTTGTGAACGGAAATTTCTTGGTTACTGTGCCAGTTCGCCCTCAGTATTGGAAGTCTTGAGCAACACCTTTTATCTGGAACGATAGCCCCCACCCCACTCCCAAATGGTGCTCAAGTCAAAAAAACTTCACAAGACGTTTCTATTACTCTTTTGGATCAGTTCTCAACAGTCTAATACACAGATCGGTGACATCTTATTCAGGGAACATTTCATGTTTGCCAACAGTACTGTACTGTTTGTCTAACATCTTCACATATCTTTCAGCTGCCTGAACTATCTTGAGTGCAATGGCGGCATTACAGAGCAATGCAAATGACTTAAGTGCATCTTTAAAATTGAAGAGGAGTTTTTTTTTTTAATGTTTAGTTGTCTGTTTTGTCTTGGTATGGAGTTCATTATTTGTTAATGATACACTATGCCAAGTTGACTCATTGTCATAGCTGTTTTCTTGGGTATCAACCTGTAAATGTTTTCAACAGAAGTGTGAGCATGATGCAAGAATGATGTTGAAAATCTGTCACTGAAAGCATTGGCAAGAGTAGAACAACTCATCAGTCCAGATGTAACTTGGGATTTTTTTAGGGTTGATTAAATACTCTTAACTCGGATCAGAAGGACTCGTGCAGAGGGTTAAATCTAAAATATTCTATCAAAAGCTTTCTTTGGACTGAACAGTCTGCAGTGAGAGAAGCCGACAAAGACTGGATATTCATTGCATAATTATTTTGGTCTCGGTTGACTAGCTACCACATTCCCAATGTGGGCCACAGCTTTCACACCTTTGAGTGTGAAGCCCCCCCTTCCTCGGAATGAGCCAAGGCAAGGTTGTTCAGCTTTGCATTCCGCTGAATTTTTTTCCCACCGTAGATGGGGCTTTGCCCAGAAGAAAAACTTCCAGTTCAGTTCAGAAATTTAAAAAAAATGAATGGAAAAGACAGCCCCCATAATGTGAGTCAGTATTATTGGACTGTTGATGAATTAGCATAACAGTGTAACAGTGTAACATCGGCCTTCTCCTTGAGCTTGGTTATGGTCTTGTCTATAGGCATTGTGTGAGCTCTCAAACCTCTTTCACCCAAAAGACACACATTTATCATCGTGACAAGGGTAAAAGGTGAAAAGCCCTCTTTTCAGTCATGAAGGTTTTGTCATGTATTCACCACAGCTGGGAAAAATGTGGCATGACCCATATTTTCAAGGTGTTGTTCTGAAAACTCTGGTACACTTGGTACATGTATTTCTGACACTCAACTTCCGGGTGGAAAAAGTTCTACCTAATTCATTCAACTGTGACTCTTGCTGTTGGTTTCTGAAGTTGGTGTCCAGGCCAGTGTTTTCACTGTCTATATCTAGTTGACTGGAATTTTTTTTTTGATGACCGCGTACAAGTGGAATAAGAGAATGAATATTCAAAGTATTTACTCATCAACATCATATAATTTAAAGAACACTTTAGAAAAATTTCGATTTCATTTCAATAAGTATGAGCCTTACAACATAAAAAAGGTGCTATAGTTATGTAATATCAGATTTTTTCCCCGTCAATTAAATGCATCTTTCATTATCCGAAGTAAACCACAAGAGAAATGGAAAGTGACAAAGGAATGCCTTTTGTCACTGTTTGTCATTTAAACAGCATGACACCTTAATGACAAATTTGATTCTATGCCATTAAATGCACAGCAAGTACAACTTCTACAATTCCCTCAAAGTAGGTGGAAAGTGATCACAACAACTCAAAGATATCACACTGATTGTTTGAGAGATTTTCGGTGGGTGTGTAACAAATACGCATAGAACAAAAATTAGTCGTACTAACTCATGCAAGACTTGTGCAAGCAAGCGCCTCAACTAGCTCATTCTTCTCAGGAAACCAACACTAGAAAACACATGGGGTTGAAGGTATTAGGACAGTAATGTGCGGTATCCCAAAATCTGTATTTGGGCAGTATTCTGACCTCCACGCCTCAACAGACTACAGTCGAGCCTCGTTAATAAATGCACTAATAATACAAGATTCTGCTAAAGACAAGGAAATTGTCAGGTCCCAATCCTTTTGTTTTCATTGTTTTCATTCCTGATAATACAAGTTTCCTGTTGAAACAAGGTAATTTTCGAAGTACAAAGGACCTCTTATTAACAAGGTTCGACTGTAACAGGCACACAGGTGTTTGTAATGTCAAGTGTAAGTGAGGTGAGGGCCCCGCTTGCATTGGAAACTCCATTTGAATGCTCTGAAGACAAAAGAAAAAAAAAATCAGTAAAAATTTAGGGACAAGGAACAAGATCCATAAACCCAACATATCCGTACGTGCGGCGGCGGAACAGTTTTCAAAGTGGGTAGGGGGCAGTTAGACCATCGGGCATCAGTCTTTCCATTAATAGGTTGATCCATTAGGACCTTCACGCCCCCCTTCCGCCGCCAGTGATCCATACCCGTTTTCCATCCAACAATCAAACCATGGCAGAATTGTAAGTTCTGTGAGAACCACTGTACAAGAACTAGTGTCTTAACGAGCATGTACACAGGGGATCTGCCTGTACTATTTGCCTGGATTCAGAAATACCTTGTTAGTAAAGAGAGCTGTGTATAAACTGGATGCAGTTTGTCCTCTGTGAGTTGAACCTATGAAAGAGTTTCTCAGAGTTTTCTTGCACGGCAGAGTCTACAATATTTGCAAGGTACTATGGTTGAAACAGGTGGTCTAAAAGTGTTGTGTTCAGCGGCAACTCTATTATGAACTCAACTACTATTTTTGTGATACAACAACATTCAAAACTGTACACTGTTAACTGCTATTGTGACTGGAATACTTGTAAATTGGCGAGCCAATTCTTGAAATGGAATTTGTATCTGTTTTTATGAAATAAAAAGAAATTATAATCATTTAAAAACTTCATCAGGTTTGTGGAATGAGCATCTGAGTGTAAAGCGTATCCGTAATAAGCGAATAGAGATGCACTTGGACAGTCTTAAATGAATGTTGAAGACTGATCAGGAGAATCTGAAGGCAGACACTATCAACAACCATTCACCTGAGTTGATCTTTAACTTTTCAAAGCAAAGCATTTAACAGGTTGGTTTTACCTTTATTCTTTGCTTTGTTTGATAAGGTCTGTCAACCTGGACAGGTGCTGCATATTCTGGTTTTTATTTTAATTTGAACACAAGTTTGCATCACAAAAATCGCACATACTCTTAGTGTCTCCCTGCATGCTGATCTCTGACATGCAGAATTTATCACCTTAAGTCTGGGCATACATGGTACGAACTTCAATCTATTCTGCAGGAGACAAAAAAGGCAGTTTCAAAGGGTCTGGCTACAAAATCCCTGATTCTTAAGCCCCGAGCAAACGTGGTGGCGTGATGACCTTTGACCTTGCCATCACCTTGGCAACAGCAGTCCTCCCTTCCACATCTTCGCAAGTTTCTGCAGACTGTAGTTGGCAGACTTTAGGATTCCTGAAGGAAAAGCAGGCAACTGACCACATTAAACAGAATACCAACATCGCTGACCTTGTTGTGAAGTGTATGTCATTACACTGACATGATAGACCTGGTAACGTAACATGTTTATGGAGATTTCCTAACCAAGGGGCAGGTTTGAGCAGTGGCCTAAAATAATGAAAGTTCACTCATTATCACCAGAGCAACCGATGGTTCGGACATCTAGTCGACCATGTGGAACCAGGCCCAAAGGCATGGTCACTCAACTGGTTATCAAAAGCCGAGTTTAACCCTAACAGTCCCGAATACTCCAATTTCAATGCGATTTTACATACACCCTAGGGGGTTAGGGTTAATTTATCAGTACAGACGGGACCATTCACATGAAAATAACCGTGCAAGATGTCTTTGACCATGAACGCCGAGTAGCAACCAATGGCGAATTGTGAGTGAAGACGAGATTAAAAAAAAAAATACTTTGACCAGGGTCATTTGATTGAGACGGTACTGCATGTGTGCAGCGGTAAAACTGTACTTAGTAAACTTGTCCAAGGCAGAAAGCTGCTCGAGGTGAAAAGCAACAAAAAAATAGTGGGGAAAAGTATTCTTGCTTACCGGCTGTGAAGATACCTTTAATGCTCTGCGTTATGCTCGAGGTCCTCACAATACTTCTCGCACCTGTGAGGACAAAGGAAATATCACACTTTGTGAGGACACTAGTTGCTGCTTGATGACGCTGCGGATCTTTAACGGTGTGTCCAAGTTGGCACCATATTGAGGGAGAGATTTCTCTTATAAGAAAAATCTGGACTGGACTGTGGGGACTTTGGTGAGTCCCCGCACTGTGGGTCCTCACAACAGCTAATGAGCAAAGCGTATGGCCACCACAGTTTTAGGACGGTAATGTGTGAGTTGTCGAGGGTTGCCAGCTAGGTGGCTTTGAGCAATGTCCTTGATAAGAAGGCCGCCAGCCGCAGTGCTGTCTGATGTGAAGTTCGTGAGCAGTTCTCAGAAGTTTCCACACATGATTAGGTATAAAAGCATGATACAAGTAAATTGAGTAGTAACCCTGCTCAACACGCAAGTGTTATAAGCTGAAACTCCTGCTTGGTGTAACGAGATCCAACAGCTTAACAATCTCTGATGGCAAAAAGTCTCAAAGTCCCAGCCTACTAGTCACCAAAGAATCCAACAGTAGCGAACATTGTCTTAGAAATGAGCGGCTGTGTTGCTCCTGTCGACTGTCCAATGAAACAGGATCCCAAAGACAACTGGAACATAGGCTGCGTTCAAACTGTGACTCGTCTGAAAATGAGTAGGGTATGCACACCTTGACCATACAAATGGCAAGAGTATGACCTACAGGTGAGCGAGAGCATACTCACACTCAGCCCAGGTGTATACTCTTTCATCATGTGATCATTCAAAGATGGCAGAAATTAACGTACAAGCAGTGTTTTCCTACATCCGTGAGTACTGAGAGTAAGACAGGGGAACGAGGCACGAAGTGTAAGTTTTGTACCCTTTGCAATCCTGATTCAACCTCTGCAAAAATATTAATACCTCTTGCCACGAGGTTCGAACATTCTTTCTCCCGTGCTATTCTCTGGAGTACCTCCCCTACGTCGTGTGATGCGCCGCCAGCCAATCGGGCTGTGTGCAGCTGCAGGTTCCTGGGCAGGCAGCTCAGGTGAGAAAATAGACAGGCGGGACTCCTGTCTTGCTGGAGAAAAAAAGGTAAGCACAGAGAAAACACTGACAAAAACTTAAGCAGAAACTGTGGAGAATGTCAGAAATTATGCCGGTTTTACATGAGCAAAACAATATGTAGTTGTCTCACAACCATCCGAATTGCATAAACTGAGGTATAAATATAATGGAATTTGTGCATCTCTAAACAGTCATGTGTTGACAACTGTTCTAGATGTCAGTCAACCGTGTTGCCAAATAGCAAGTATTTACAATCCTGACTTGAACTTGGGCAACTGTTTAACACTTGCCGGCTCAAACCCTGACAAAGAGTGACTCTGTGAATTTTAACCCTGAACTCCCTTCGCAACATTTACCGGAAAGCTTCCCGAATCCTAAACAAGCCATCAACTGCAAGAAAATAATGGAATATTCTAGAGCAATAGGGAGGTTTAGTTGCACGGTCTACGTGAACGCAAACGCAAAAAAAGTGCGGACTCTTGCTGACGTCATTGCTTCGTGCATATTGTCTTTCACGTATGGGTAGTTTGCACGGACGTTCAACACATAAAACATGGGAAGTTCACGTTGGATCAAAACGTGAGAAACTGCAACTTTTTTGGAAGGTTTAAAAATATGCTGTGAACATTCGCTGATATGAAATGGACATCTTTGGAAAGTGAAAAGGTTATGCAATTAGAATTTTTTCATGCTTGGTTTATGATGACCGATTACACTTCTATTGAAAGATTTCCCGGATGTGATTGATCATTTGTCCTTTTATTCGAGTGTTCATTGGAAGATGCGGGACGGGCATCTAAACTTTCGAACAGGCATTTGATGCCAGCGCACCCGTGCGTGATAAAAAAATTGTCGCGTTCGCGTTTGCTTAATACGTGCATCTAAACCTCCCTAACACCCAACATCCAGTCCTACGTGAAGTAGTACTGATTGGCCAGTAGGATGCCAAATTCATAAAAAATACTGCCAAACTTTTCAAGTCTGGAAGATTTCCAGGGCAGCTTTGATTTCATTGCCTAACTTTCCAGCTCCCATTTGGATTTGCGAAAAACTAAAAATTTACCCTCAGAACAAAAACAAAAAAAGCTGGGCCCACAGCTTGTACTCACCTCCACGGTTCTGTTCTTTTGGTCCCAGTAAATGTGTTCTGTGTTGTCCAGCATGTCGTGATAGTAAGACCTGAAACCGTCCAGGTTGCCCTTCACGATGTTGCTGACTTTGTTTTTATCCTCCCCAAAGACCATTCTAAAATCCCCTTAAAATGAAAGAAAATTTCAAGCACACCCTAAACGCTGAACGACGTAAGTAGACACTTTTGACCAACCATGAAGGAACGGCCTCTACTTTAAAGATGGAAAACGGGATGCTTTCCTTTTTTTTAATTGGATCTTTACTTTTAGAAAGCAATTTCGAAAGCAAAGCTAGACCTTCAAAGGGTTCCTACAGACTAATCACAGGAGACAATGTGACTTCAGTAGCATTACAAAATTATATTCTTAAACCTCACGCAGGCCACATTTTGGCAAGTCACAGATCCAAATGAGCCAGTTCGGTGTTCCAACATTGCATTCCCAAATTGAAGCGTGTCCGAGGTCGTTTGGGAACAGCAATATGTGAGCGCATGCATGGTTTGTTCTTGGAATGGCCTTGACGTTTTGAAATACTGAACTGGCTTGTTGGTTGAAGAAGTATTTAAGGTGCTTGAGCAACCTGCACGAGAGCATAGTACCACTAGCAGGTATGGCCTCGTATTCTGGTTACCGTGTGTTTCTACACAACTACTTTGAGCCAGATGCTCTCAATCAGCGCAGCTGTACTCACAGTTCTTTGCTTTGAGAGACACCATGATTCATGAGAAGCCATCATTTTCCCCTACCTTGGTACGACAGGCCCGCAATCTTCAAAAACAGCTGCTCCTCCGTGAACGACTCGGGCAGTTGCAGCAGGCTGGCATAGAAGGCACTTTGCAGGTTCCGGCGTATTGCATTGTACAGTTTTCTGCTACTGCTCCGTTGCACAATGCTGACCTGAAGCAGACAAAAATGAGTCCCCAGTCAGGTATTGACAAGTTTTTCCAAGGGGGGAACATTACCAGAAAAACACATGGAAACCTAGAAATCGTTGAAAACGAAATTAAAAAAAAAGAAGGCTGGACATTGTTCAACCCTCTTGACCTATGACTACTAAAATGCATTTCAAGTGGAATTTCTACTGAAAGACTGGTTCTGATTTTTTTCTCTTCTTTCTCCTGNAGTTGTTCCCATAAAGTCTCACTCAATTTGGTAAACTGTGAAATGAACACGAATTTACTGGTGCCATGCAGTGCGCCCTCTACTGAATATACTATTAAGCACCACCTGGAGGAAAAAAACCCAAACCCACGAAATTCAACCCCCCCGCCAGATCGGTTTACTTAGTTCAGAGATTTAGAAGTTCACTCTGTGAGCCGACGATTAGTGACTTGAATAAATCCCCCACTGTCTTTGTGCTCGTCTTATTTTTCACAGCGTCAGCAGAAACTTGGCCTTTTTAAAAACCAAGCGCAGCATGAGGGGTGTCATGTAATAATGGGTCTAAGTCACAATTTGTCGGTTGTGAAGTAAATGTATCGAAGTAAGTAAGAGACTGGGTTGGTCGTTTCCGACACACCACACCACGGGATGACCCAACCTGGTAAAAGGAATTGAAAAGAGGCACTCTTGAGTTACACAACTGTCATCATTTCTCATCCCCGTAATTTTCACCAAGATGTACAAACACTGTGAAATGTCCAGCTCAGGAACACTGATTAACTCTCGAGGACTGGGATCATCTTACTGGTTTGTGTAGCCTGCCGCTGAGGTAGAGCGTATCCCAGTTGATGAGTTCTTTGATCAGGCTGGCCCGACTGACAACACCGTACTTGATTAACTGTTGGGTACCAGAAACAAGATCAACTAGGTTCAATAAGTCTTCCTCTGAATTACTTGGCATTGGCTTGGAAATACACAGGAGTCGATGGCAGTGGCTACAGGCAGTTCCTATAGAGTAGTGTGTAGTTGCAAGCCGCAGCCAAATCGTTTGAACACAGCCTGAGAATCCAGCAAACTGTATGGGAAGCGATGGGGTGACAGAGGAGGGAACAAATGCTTTTCACAGGTTTCTTACAGGTGTCAGTTTGTTTCAGAATAATCAAGACAAACTGAGCTACAATATTCTTTTTCAGTTCGTATGGTTTGTATGTTAACCTTAACCATCCTACATCCTTCCAAATCCACTGGGAAGTTTTGAGGCATTTTTCAGTACTGGGTATGGTTGAAGCCAAGCCACAATGCATGGCACAACATGCCCATGAAAAGTTGATGTACAGAGAATGTGGTTAATTCCAGAAATTAGGGGTTCAAAAGTGTGACATATTCATGCCCCTTTACATCTGACCTTTGTTATTTGATATGGAAATATCACCGAAATTGATTTCAAACTATTACTATTTGTTTGGCAGGTAAATTGNTGTTGTTCCCATAAAGTCTCACTCAATTTGGTAAACTGTGAAATGAACACGAATTTACCGGTGCCATGCAGTGCGCCCTCTACTGAATATACTATTAAGCACCACCTGGAGGAAAAAAACCCAAACCCACGAAATTCAACCCCCCCGCCAGATCGGTTTACTTAGTTCAGAGATTTAGAAGTTCACTCTGTGAGCCGACGATTAGTGACTTGAATAAATCCCCCACTGTCTTTGTGCTCGTCTCATTTTTCACAGTGTCAGCAGAAACTTGGCCTTTTTAAAAACCAAGTGTAGAATGAGGGGTGTTATGTAATAATGTGTCTAAGTCACAATTTGGTGGTGAAGTACATGTATCGAAGTAAAGTAAGAGACTGGGTTGGTCGTTTCTGACACACCACACCATGGGGGGGACCCAACCTGGTAAAAGGAATTGAAAAGAGACACTCTTGAGTTGTGCAACTTTAAACGCATCACACTCAATGGAAATCAAGAGCGACTGTCATCATTTCTCATCCCCGTAATTTTCATCAAGATGTACAAACACTGTGAAATGTCCAGCTCAGGAACACTGATTAACTCTCGAGGACTGGGATCATCTTACTGGTTTGTGTAGCCTGCCGCTGAGGTAGAGCGTATCCCAGTTGATGAGTTCTTTGATCAGGCTGGCCCGACTGACAACACCGTACTTGATTAACTGTTGGGTACCAGAAACAAGATCAACTAGGTTCAATAAGTCTTCCTCTGAATTACTTGGCATTGGCTTGGAAGTACACAGGAGTCGATGGCAGTGGCTACAGGCAGTTCCTATAGAGTAGTGTGTAGTTGCAAGCCGCAGCCAAATCGTTTGAACACAGCCTGAGAATCCAGCAAACTGTATGGGAAGCGGTGGGGTGACAGAGGAGGGAACAAATGCTTTTCACGGGTTTCTTACAGGTGTCAGTTTGTTTCAGAATAATCAAGACAAATTGAACCACGATATTCTCTTTCCATTCGTATGGTTTGTAAGTTAACCTTAACCATCCTACATCCTTCCAAATCCACTGGGAAGTTTTGAGGCATTTTTCAGTACTGGGTATGGTTGAAGCCAAGCCACAATGCATGGCACAACATGCCCATGAAAAGTTGATGTACAGAGAATGTGGTTAATTCCAGAAATTAGGGGTCCGAAAGTGTGACATTTTCATGTCCCTGTTACATCTGACCTTTGTAATTTGATGTGGAAATATCACCAAAATTGATTTCAAACAATTACTATTTGTTTGGCAGGTAAATTGCATTAATTCATCATTCTTGGAAATTAGAAAATGTGTTCTGAACTTACAAAATCATATGTCAGATGTAACAGGGACATGAAAAAAAAGGACCCCTAATTTCTGGAATTACCCATGTACCATTGATTTCCTGAAGAATGAAGGTTTTTTGAGGATGCAGGAACATCTTTAGCAAAATGAGTTAAGGTTAATATACACTTGTGTATACTTCACACAATGTGAAAGTTTTTAAAATTTAAACAAATACCTGTGTGCTGACTCAAAGTACCGAAAAACTGGGACAAGAGCTAATGACGAGCTACTATGCAAATACACTGATGGCCATCTTGGACTAGAATTTACTGATGTCTTGCTTCACCTTAAGTCCTGGAACAAGGAACTAATAGCTGCCTTATACTCACTCTATCTTCACACCGGACCAGGGTGTTGAAGTACACAGATGCCCCAATGTTCTCCTGGATGCTGGCAATGTTTCTGGCTCCCAGGAGTCTGAGACCTGAGTAGTGGTCAGGGTTTCGCCTCAGGTTCTGCTCGTGCCAGTCTGTAGCATTGCCGACCACAAAGATGAAGTCTATCATGTTGTCCTGTGGGAATAATGGAAGAAGAGCAGAGTTAGCCATCCTGAGAACAAGGTTGTCAAACTGACCATTTAACATGGAAAACTGGAATACTCTGTAGCATTGTAGGGCTTAAGTGCAGACTTGAGTCATTTTTTTTTTGCTGGATAAAGACTCAGACCTGCTCCACAAAGAATCTGATTCAGTGAATCTCGGACTCAGTCCCAGGACCAGCAGAGTTGGACTTGTATCTGCTTGACTCTGACTTGGACAAGTCGGACATAGACTCGAACTGGGAGAATGTGACTCAACTACATCACTGGAATATTACAGCTAAAACCCCATCGGAGGATGTAACACTGAGCAGTATTACAGTCCAGTCAATCATCACTCGCTGTGACGTGATGCGAGAGGGAAATTCTTCCTAGGCCATCTTGATCGCAATCCTCTTCTCTTCCTTATCTAGCGTTGGGATTCTCACCTCCCCCATGTCACTGAGACCAACATCCTGCTGCATTGTGTTGATGTTACAAGGGTTTTATCTGTGCATCGTTAACAATTACCTATGTCTCAGTTGTCCGCAATGACAGGACATACACAAAATCTGATAGGCCTGAACCCCCCCCCAGGAAAAATTCCTAGATCTGCCCCTGTTGTGCAGCTCAAGATTAAGCTAAAGACGAATTTGGTACCAAAATCTGGAAAGGGCCCACAGGTCGCGACACTAAACATCAATAATACAGAGTGCACCTGAAGCAACAACTGCCTATGCGAGCAATGTAACAGACAGGTCCCTTACTACATGTACATGTATGTCGATACTGGTCTATGCTCCCACCTTATCCCTGTTGCCGATTTGTTTGAAGACGCCAGACCCGTAGGCAAACGCCATCGTCATGTCCCTGGGGAAATTGGACAAGATCCTGGTGAAGAGGAAACGGTTCGTCTGGCTGACTGCCATACCTGTGGTATGAAAAAAAGGAACACATTTCCACGCTCCGCGATTGTGCCGAGAGCAAATCCAAGGAAAGCTGTGATTTCTTCTGGCTCTGTCCTATTAGCGGATTTGCACCTTGGCTGATCTGATGTACTATCACATGATTTGTCATGAATGCATGTCACAACTGAGGGACCATACAGCCATTAGTTCACAGTACAGAAATGGATTTGCACCATCATTTTTAAATAGATCAAGTTGAAGAGAAAATTTTTAGCCACTCCCCAACTGCAGAGTGGATAGCCTGCAAGATGCTGTGGGATTTTCAGTCACTTATCTGTCTGTATATGAACAATTGACTTGCAGAAATAAATTTGAATTTGTACGATTGGACAAATGAAAGCACTGTACACCGCACCTGCATGATCGAACAGTATGTTGTGCAATGAAACAAAAGCTGGGCATGATCAATCCACCTGTACAAGCCCTTGATCACTGTATGCCTGAAGGCGATCTACAAAACACATCCAACACCAACAGTAATTACTTTTACAGCCTGCAATACAGTTAATCACAATTTTCAACATTTGAGAGATTTCTACATGGTCTAATCCTAGTAACTGGGACTACACTAGGAAGTACAAGTTTGTCAAAGGCAAAGCCTCGGCCGTACTAGCCTTTGACCAAAATGTTGTTGGAACTTGTTTGTTGCTTTGAAAGCAGTCTCCATACAGAAAACACCACATATCTTTTGACAACTGTTGTCAAAAGAAACTCTTCCACATTAACTCTGGACCTACGTTTTTAAAAACTTCACCTGGAGGAGAAAACAAGGAGTATGACCTGTCTTACTACCCCTGTCTTACCGCTTGTTTACCTCCACTGATGCGAACTGTATGCACGTGTGCAGAACCTGAATAGCGCCCTCTCACGAAAATATTTGATCTCGTATCAACATAATCATCCGTATCTTGTTTGCACGTCGGGCAAACAGTGGAAACCGAATAATTATGTAAGCGCCCACAAAATGGGAAGAAATGTAGCTTGCAAGCTGTTGAACGCCACAGGTGGATCACCCTCCACTTAAAAGGATCCGAACAAAGACGAACGTCATGCCACAGGAGGGCAGTATGCATTTCGTGAGCGAAATTAGACTTGCATGAGTTTGTCTTGTATACAAAATAAGACCCATCATAGTTAATGCCTTTTAGGGTGCACCGCAGTAAATCAATTCACATAGACAGCAATGATCCCCATACTTCACAAATATTTAAAATATACTCACAACTCTTACAGGTGTAAAGGCTGCACTGAAAAACGATGTTCGACATGTCCTCTTTCATTTTCCTTTCAATTTTTAGTGGGTTGACCAATGAATTTTCGAGAAGTTGTCACCCAAAGCAGACCACCCCTAAAATGAAGGAAATTTCACAGCCCAGGAACAGTAGCCATTTTGCAAATGCATCCCTCTGCAAAATGGCTCAAATAATGCCACTTTCGGGCCCGATTGCATCCAAATTGCTCAGAAGTGGAAGCCGCTGAGTCCGTATCGGGGCTAGAGGTTCAGTGCCATATTTCTTCAAGTTCAATTCTCCTGTCCCATGGCTCTCAGGATCCTCTAATATAGACTATTTTGAGAGTATAACTTTTATTAATTAATGAGCTCGACGAACACATTTCTGGCTTATTTGTGGGCGCACCCTTCAACCTTTTTAACCTTAGCTGGGGGGGGGCAATGTGAAAGGGACTAGGAGAGAGATAATTTATCCCCCACACAGAATACGTTGCTCTGCTCCTTGAAAATGTTGCTCCTCTAGTTTGATTGATTCTTAATTCTTAATTGCCATCTGAAGTTAGTCCTAGTGGCACGAAGTTCCAGACTGATGAATTGTACTTGTATGCATGTATACAAAAGCACGCCCGTAAATTCAGTTGTCTACATTTTTCTGCGTGTGTATTTTTTCGTGTGTTCCTATATATTTTGATTTGAACAGTTCTCAAACGAGTTCCTCCTGTTCATTTTTTTTCATAAAATAGCACCAAAATTAGGAAACAAGTGGCATTATCCTAAATTTCTGTTTATCTGCGAAAGGAGTGTGTGACTGCCTATCATGACAATCTAGTTAGGAGAAGTCAGGTCAGTGGACTATTTAAGTACATGCAGAGATGCCGTTTTTAGAAATAAGCTTTATTTCACGAACTAGGAAGTTTTTCAGATTGTCCATATCCAAAAATTATCATGCTAATCTTACTCCGGTCAAAGCAAAAATGTTTACGTAAAAAAATTGATGACCTAAATATGTCCCATTTATCTGAATGCACTGGGAAATTGGGACAGTGAAATGGGATGTGAGACACCGAAAAAATGATGTAATCAAATCAGACAAAACGTATTTCCATTGTTAACATGTAAAACTCACAAAATGGGTCTTACTACAAGTTTAAAGCTCACATTCCTTGCACGCAAAGGCCTCAGTTCAGTTGTAAGACCAAGAATAGCCCCGTGCGAGATTCGAGAACCTCAAGATCCATGGAAACATTAAAGACAGGTCAATCATACCCTGCACTCCGTACACTAATTAAAGAGCGTCCTCAACGGCCATCCAAATTCAGTCACCTCAAACGCCAAACAAAAGTCATTTGGGACGGAGGGCACGCAAAGCCGTAGGACATGACACATGTCAACAAAAATTCAAAAAGGGAAAACTAAACTCGGTCTTATCTTATTTAAAAACATGTGCTGAAGTGTTGGTGGACCAACAAAAGAGTGAGAGGTAATTTGTGTAGAGGAAATCAAAACTGCGTGTTGTCATGGTCTTCTGTTTCTGTTACCATGGGAATTATTTTGATGGCTAATTGCGAGAAAAAGCAAGCTGAAAATGCCGCTCTGCAGGACCTGTCATGGCATACTAAGGTCCCCATGTTTGACTTTCTGAGACATCACCAGCTTTCCGGTGATATCACATTAGTTGTTCCCCCTCTGCTTTGAAAATACAACTCGAGAAAGACGACAGAAAACATTGCGCTGAACAAAATTGCTTTTCGAGAAAAACGCACCATTGCTCTCAATCTAATGACTACAGCAAGGGTATATTTATGGGTAGCTATTGCCATGATGTACTACGCAAACAAGTTTGCTGCCCCAAGAAAAATTAATTTTAGATTCGCCCTTGAAACTGCCTGTAAACCTAGGCTTTATTTGAAAGGAGCTGCAAAGCTTTACAACCTGGTCGCCTGCAAGTTTACACTTTTGGTGCTTCATGTACATTCTCCCAATGACAGACATGGAGAATAACCGTTGGAGAAAACGCACGAATTTCTCATTCTGTGTGTGCGTAGACGTGCCATACAAATGTCGAACCACCATATCCTAAAAGTGTAAGAGGAAATCACGGTAGACAGGGTCGTGAGAAGCAGTTTGAAATCCACCAAAATGACGCAGTTATTATCAAAATCAAACAGAGTCTGAAATCTGCAGCCGACCAGGCTATCCTTGAAAGAAGCAAAACTTTAATTAAACTAAATTCTATTGAATACAACAAAGTTTAAGGCTACAAAATCGGACATTAAATGAAACAGCCCTTGAGGGGTAATCCTAAAAGAGCTTGAGCAAAAATTGGGGCAAATAACTTGCTTGGATTCGAACCACAGTCACCAGCAATGTCACTCCTTCTCCTTACTAACCACGCTACACCAACCACATTGTTATCATGGCGTTTTTAAAAAGCCTTTTTTTTTTTAACAGTGAGCCGTGGAGACGTTGTCGGCTGTCAAACGAGCAAAGCTGTTTTATTCCCAATTGGAGACAATGCCGAGAAGCACAACGTAGAAGCAGTGGTTTAAAAAAAAACTGGCCCAAGATGCATGCCAATGTAAATTACTTTCTTCACGGCGTCTCCCGAATTTCGATTTGTCCAATCAAATTGGCTGGATTAATGTACCGAACTCACGTCCCTCCCCTCCCACCGATTAACGAACAGAATTACTATACGTCACACAATTTTTACTCTGAACGTCTTGAAATTAGGGCCTTGAAATGACCCTCCCCCGGAAATAAACCACATCAACATCAATGGAAATGGGAAAGATCATAAAATAACCGGAATCGTACCCCACTTGTTTAAAAGAAGGTGAAAACTGGCATATTTTTAAACATTTTGATGCGGAGAAATACCTGAGAGTGCTCCGCCTTGTATAGAGGGAAACACATACAGCGACTTTTCACCTTTATTTTATTACGCCGTTGCATTTCATGCATTTCAAGAGGAGAGAAGCTGTGTCATCCACTCTGCCGAGTTCCTTCCTTCAGCAGCGAAACTTGCAATTCGAGTGTGGAAAGCTCAAAAACTCTGGACTGCCTTTAACTTCAGGTCAAATGTGGACTACGGTTTTACTGATTTTTGACAACAACATCAACGGGAAACATCGTGCGGTCTCTTGCGGTGACAAGTCCATGGGAGCTCCGGCCCGACGCACCGTGCATACACGCCAGTGGCCCGACCCCGGTACTGTGGACATGCCGATTCCCGGCCAAGGACATCCCTCGATAGATTTGGACTTTTTCAACTGTAGCATGTACATACCCACTTTGGTATGGATATGTTTCTTTCGCACAATAGTCCCTAAAGGGACCAAGAATGAAGCTGGATATATGTGAACTTGTGAGAAACTTAACTTGGGCCCTATGGCCCAAAGCAAAAAAGTGAACTGAACTTTACAAATGTCTTGAATTTGTGTAGTCTCATTTTGTCGAATGATCTGACGCACCATGGTGAGTTTGATGTTTTTGTTAGACTATGGAGATTCAGAGGTGAGTGGAGTTTGAATTATGAGACTGTAATTTTAGTCTTGACGAAATGGAAAGAGTTCTATATGGACAACAGTTGGTGCCCCCGTGCACAAATGCTCGTCAGTTAGCCTACGTTAACGTAAAAACAGCTTCGTATTTTCGAGCTCTTTAGTTGCTTCGCACAAAATACGTTGTTTGAGCTTCAAGGGCAGTGACCCAAATTCCAGAAGAAGCCGAATAGAAGTGTTACCAGCGTGTTGAACAAAAGATTGATGAGACTGATGAAACGGGTTGACATTTGTTTATGAATGGGAACTAGCGCGTGCTTTCATGAAGCACATCGTACAAGTGGGCCCGGCGAGGTATCTGCTACATTCATCCCAACTTGAATGTCGCGGAATGCTACCAGGTGCAATGTGTTGGCAAGACACCAACCCGCGGCCACCCAACTGCAGAGCTGAAGATGTCAAGTGCGCAACTGACTACAGAGGGCTCCCCAGAATTTAGGAAGGAATTTTTTTTGACGTAGTTTATGCATTTGCCAGGATTTGATGTTAAATGATGGAAGAAAAAGGGCTGTCAAATTTGATTTATTGAATTGAATTATGTATCACTTGCAAAGATCGAAGGACGATGGCAGAACCGTTGTCCAAATATTGTGTTAATTTCTAAAAATGGAATGCATATTGCTGTAAATTGTCAAATGGAAATATACTCTAATTACAAAAATGGAACAATGGCGGGACCGTTGTCCGACAATTAAATGATTTATCAAGTGTAAAGAGAAAAGTACAGCGGCGGGACTGCTGTCCGACAATTGAATTATTTATCAAGTAT